>JAABOM020000075.1:28118052-28137305 GCA_011800125.2 Solanum clarkiae
ATGATTCTAAAAATCCCTATAATTAAGGAATTCCTATAATTAAATCCCTATAATTAAGGAATCTCTATAATTAAGGATTCTAACAGTTATCTATATTCCAAATTCTTTAGCTAGCATGCTACGTGTCTTTCTCAAATTTGTCTAACCTTTTTAGTTGTATGACTTATATTGTAATTTACTTTTAGGCTCTGATTTACGACACTGTCCAAGTCTCAGAAGTTCTCTGTGCAATGCTGCAGATCGTTCCTCGATACACAATATACTTTTCATCTTTCAAAGCTCAAGCTCAAGCTAAGGTCCAGTATCATGAGTCTTATTTATGGAAAGGTGAATCTTCTCTATTTGCAATTATGAGTTCGGTCTTTATTATCTTGAAGAATCTATTCTATAGCCACATAACAGCTGTCATATGGGGATCCAGATTGCATATTTGTATCATATTATTTATCTTCTTATTTGGATATGTTCATTTTGTCATGAGTAATTTTCACTGGACCATTTAGATGGTAAAGTGGTATTTAACTAGCTTCTTTAAATTTGGACAGTGTCAGGTGCTTTTTTCTTGTCAAAATAGGAGGGCATTTTGTCACTATTTTCTAGTTAATTGAGCTTAAAGCCTTTAGCTTTCAAATGTGAGGTTAGATTTTGTAGGTCTGAAGAATTAGAGATGCCTATTCCAACTGAAAAAATGTTATTGTTTTCCTATGTTCTCAGCTGAATGTTTTTTGTCTTTTCTAAAAGCCTTACTGGAAATCTTTACAATAACAACTATACTTTAGTCCCAAACAAGTTGTTGTCAGTGATATGAGTCCTCATTTACCATGTTACTTTTATAAACTCATCTCCAATATTATACAAATAAAAATAAGAAGCACTAGAAGTTCCTTATGTTTCCTTCATTCAGATTATTTCTATCTGGGTATTTTCAAACTCAGAATATCTTTGTCCTAAAATGAGAGTATGACTGGCAAGGATTTGAGTGTTGTTCTTATACTAATTGTTGTTGTCTAGAGTGACTAGTGAGGGAAAAAGTAATACATTGGATACTTTTGTTCCATAGAGAGGGTGTCCTACCAGTCTTCAAAACTTAAGACTTGTTACAAGGGTCAAGTCCCATTTGCAAAACCTAGGGAGTCCAGGTGGAGAGTACCTTGCAATTTTTCTTTTCCATTTTTGAAGTAAAATGGTCATAGGGAAAAGTGATATATCTACCTTTGTTCTTCTGTAGGCGTGTCTCTGTGTCTTACCATGCTTTAAAACCTAAAGGGGCTTCTGCTAATTTTTTGAACTTCAGATCTAAGTGAAAGTTGTGTATCTATAAAATATTGGTGACTAACAATGCCACTTTTCTTTTCAAGTGTCTTTCTATTAGTTTGGCTGAGAGATCAAAATTTTCTGAAGGAGAGATTCAGACATTCATGTCTGTGGATGCTGATCGGATTGTGAACCTGTGTAATAGTTTTCATGATATGTGGAGGTTAGTATTTTCTACCCGGAGGAGATCAGTAACAATGTAATTGGTTGGTCCATCTCATCCCCTACCCCCAAAATAAGATGTTCAAAATGTTGATGAATAGAACTTCCTTTTGCTTGCTAATCTTCTTATGACCAATGTTTGAAATATGCGTGTGTAAAGGCTTGATTCATGTAGTAGTTGATGCTTTTCTTTTTTATAAGTTGTTATATTATATACATGGTAACAACACTAAGACAGTGCATTCAAAATTACAAAGTGTGTGAAGCCCTGATCATATATAACATGGAAGCTACATAACATCTTTTACAAGGGCCATGTTGCACCATCATTTACAGGAGTGGCTGCTTCCAAATGAATTCCATTTGCCCCAATTTAACATCATTAGGTAGATGGATATTAACATCATCATTATTGTGAGCAGTACAACATATATGGATATTAGCATCATCTTTGTGAGCAGTACAATTTTCGAAATGCACTGGAATTTCCATTTTTATGACTTAGGAAGGCAGGTAAAAGAATTTCAGACATATGTTTAGCACTTTGTTATGATTAGTTCCACATGGAAATGACAATTGTGTTTCCATGAATTAATAATATGGTTCCCTTTGAATAAATTTCTAATGGTAGGCTTTTTTATGACCCTTGCCATAGCTGCACCTCAGACCATATATATATGTTTGGTGTTTGGTTAACAGTCTCTCTTATCCTCCGTGGAATCTTGAAACTAAAAGGAAAAAAGGCCCTAACTTATGCAACAGTCACCAGTATGATAAAAAATAATCATCTGGGGTTTGTATGAAGTCTAGGATGTCAAGCTTCCAAGAATGCCTTCTTTACTTATAAGTTTTAAGATACTATTAGAGTCTATTTGAAGTCTAATTCTATTCGATGCGTATTTTGAAACCTACTTTTGCTTCCTAATCTATGTCGAAATATTTTGAGAATTTTTTGTAATTGCAAGTTGTCATTTGCACTGATAACCAGAAAGAAGAAAAATGTATCGGGAAGTTGTAACCAGTTAAAATTATCTTTATAGTTCAGTGATTTATTGTCTTTCAATATATAAATTGAAAGCCACGGTACATGTGAGAACTTAAAGTGAAAATTTTGCATGGCTAGCTAAATTTGAACAGTAACTCTCTGTACACAATAGTATGGTCTAAATTTTGGATATTGTGCTATTAAGTCACTACAATTTTTACTTCATTCAATTAAAATTTGGTATGATAGGTTCATATTTGTGTTGATGAATCTTTAGCTTTCAGACTTAGTGTTAGTGTTACCACTGTTTATTACTCACTATGCATATTTGTGACTGTATTTTTATGTATTTTCTTTGATGATACCAGTATTAAATTCACAATTCTGACCCTAATGTTAGTCTTTTTTGGATAAATAGTGATGACATGTTGCTAAAAGAGATATGTCCTGCTCTGCGAAATGTTTAACAGACTGTAATATCTGTTTAATCAGTGCCAATATAGAGAAAGCATCTGTTAGTTTGTATTTTTCTTTTGTCCTTTCTCTTCTCGTTTCTTTTGCTGTTAAGTGAATATAATCAAGAAATAGAGGACTCTTTCAAGATGTACCATAAATTCTTAATATCTTCTCGTGACATGTGTGTTCATTTCAAAAAAGTGACGAAGCATATAAAAGTCTTTCTTTCGAGATAACATTCAGCATTCTTCCTCTCTGAAATGATGAAATCTTTTATAAAATGAAGAATGAAGTTTCCCAGCTTAAATGTTGTCCTTTTTCCATTCCTTGGTTACCGGATCTATTAATCATAAAATGCATCAGTTTGCCATTGCAGATTGGAATTGCTCTCTATCTGCTGTATATGCAAGTCAAGTTCGCATTTCTTTCTGGAATAGCTATAACAATCTTGCTAATACCAGGTACCAGATGACTTGGATATATAGTTGAACATGCTGCAAAGTTAATTGACAATTTAATGCTATATGTTTGCCTTAATACAAAATGCACATATGACAGAGACAGCTATATGTTTAAGTTGTTCTGATGGAAATATGGTGTTCTGAGGATACTAAGTATATGGACAACTTGCTTATTATTGGAGATTTTGTAAGTGATAAATATTGATTAGTTGTCTCTAGAAAATTTTATTTGATATGCTTAAAAATTTATGGCCAGTAAGACTATTATCCATAACCACCGAGTTTGCAGATCAGTTTTCCTTGATGAGAGAGGTTGATGCAGGTTTAGGCCTTAGTTTTAGGAGCAGTTTATGTTTTTCAACTTATGTAACACATCAGCATCTAGTAATAAAATCAGCAGTCCCCATAGTTTAAGATCCTGTCCTAGTTTGACTTAAAGGTCGGTAAGTGGTTCTTGATATGCCAAGGTCTTAATGGTTTAGTCAATTCTAGAGAAAGCTTGACCATTGTTATTTTATGCAGTTAATAAGTGGATTGCAAATGTAATTGCAAAAGCTACAAAGAGCATGATGGAGCAGAAGGATGAAAGGTATATGCCAAGAACACTTTATTTTATCTTCTTTTCTCTATTATTGCTTCCTGAAATGTACGTTTATTCATTATTTAGGCATTTTTTATCAGAAAAAAAGGTACGTTCTTTCATTATTAAAGATTTCTTTTCAGAAAAAAGCATGTTCATTCAGTTTTAAACATTTCTTGTTCTCAAAAAAAAAAAAAAATATATGTATGGTCATTCATTTTCTTTACTTGGTCAGTAAGCTATACTGGAAAGAGAAAGTGTCGGTTGGTCCCCAAGTTCGATAATTACAATTTTACAAATTTCTTTTGGAGACTTGGCAAAGAGTTTGTAGTTTGACTACCTGAATATGATCACATCTCTTAACATTCTTTTTGCAGTTTTTTGTCTGGTGATCCATAATTTCTATAGATTGTTTACTAAAATTAAGTGTTGTTATTTTACTGATACAAAGCAACAGTTCACATCTTATCAGTGATGTTTTACTTTGTTGTGAAATTATTATGTTGCCTTCTTCCTGAATTATCAAGTGTGTTTTCTTAGCTTACATAAATCAAAATTTACGTCTGGGGTAAAGCGAGACGTATAGATGAGAGCAGATAGGTTTAATATGCAACTAGGTATTGAAGGCGTTTACTTTGGTTGGACATTAGATCAGATAACAACTAAAGATACCAGATGGTTACTGGTAAGGAAGTGTTGTATGACATAAATGAACAGGTTGAAACAGTTTTTGTCCCTCACAAAGCGAGATGACTTGGATTGTGGTTTTAAGCGAGATGACTTGGATTGTGGTTTTAACATCATTTTATATGTCTGGCCTAAGAAGAATTGAAATAGAGCCTAGGGATAATTTTGAAGATCGAATATAGTCCCACCTGCTTAAATTTATGCTGAAGTTATGATCCAGCCCGAATGCTCGAGCAGTTAAAAGGTTCATACACACTTAATCAGCAACAGTTTCTAGCAATATTGTCTTGTAAGGAAGAATTAGATTACTCCAAATCAGATAGTTTAAAGAGCCGTTCCTTTAAGATGCCGACTTTCCATTCTTAGGTTGATGCTGTCCTCATGTTACTAGGGACGTTCTTACATTATCCATCTTGTTCCTTGACAAATGATGAAGTGCTGGTTGGATTCTTTTCAGAACCAAGCTGATGGTTCTACTTGTTGAAGAGAAATATTTAGAAGGTAGTTGTTTGTGTATAGTTCTTAGGGTGGGAAGAAGTGAAATGTCTTGGATGAATATCACCTGCAGGTTTTTCCTATTAAAATTACAAAAAGAAGGGATGAGTTATGTCTTTTGAGTTTATGTAATTAACATTCTCTATATTTGTTATGATCTATTTTCCATTCCTCTTTGCAGGATTAGAATGACAGCAGAGATTTTGACACATATACGCACTTTAAAAATGTATGGTTGGGAGCTACTTTTTGCAAGTTTGCTCATGAAGACTAGATCGGAAGAAGTGAAATACCTTTCGGTTAGACAATATTCTTCTTCTTTCTAGTACATTATGTTTGATAATAGCATGAGCCATATAACTTAAATCTTGAACTTAAGACTTTTCATGTTAGACTAGGAAATACTTGGATTCATGGTGTGTTTTCTTCTGGGCAACAACACCAACACTTTTCTCGTTGTTCACATTTGGACTCTATACTTTGATGGACCATCAACTTGATGCAGCAACGGTACAATGACAGATTCTAAAGTACTTGTGTACTTTGGCTTTTCTTGTAATCATATACTCCCAATTGATTGGTTAATATTGCAGGTTTTTACTTGCGTTGCACTGTTTAACAACTTGATTTCTCCATTAAATTCATTTCCTTGGGTCATCAATGGGTTAATTGATGTAAGTTTCGAATATTCTTTCCTTTGAGAATCATCCACCTTTATTCATAATATCTTTCACTTTTGTTTTGTCGTTGTGCAGGCTGTAATATCTTCCAGGAGATTATGCAAGTATTTATCTTGTTTTGAGCAGGAGACATGCTGTAATAAGAAGAATGAATTGCAAGATGCAGCTGTTGTCATCTATGATGCATCTTGCACATGGTCTAGCAGTGACCAGAAGGAAACAGATTTGGTTTTGAATCCTCTTAATCTTCTTATTCCGAAAGGTTTACTGGTTGCGGTAGTTGGAGAGGTGGAACTCTACTTGATACTTTTGTAGATTATTTAATTTATAGCTGTGAGCTTATAAATGTAAGAAATATGGACCAGGCTGCCTCATTTGACATGAATTTTGAGCATCTTAAGGCTTTGTTCTATGTATTTCAATTTAAGGTTCCCTTTTTACCATTCACAAACTTGTGGGTTATCCGGTGACATTCCATAAGTTGATGCAGGAAAAACAAACTGGATGATATAAATTTTGAATCAAGATATATTTGGTATTTGCACACTTTGTCTTAGAAATGATAATACTTTAGTATTGTTATTGCAGAAGCCTCTTCTTCTTATTTGTGTCTTCTCTTTGCACCGTTTCCTGTTAGATGAAGTTGGAGATATGATTATGATTTCAGGAAAGAAAATCTGGATCTATATCTGTGTGATCCTTCTATACTGTTGCTACATGCAGTCTAGTACAGGCATTTTCTTTACTTTAATTCACCTTAGTTGGCAAAAGAAACTACAGTTGGTGCAATACTGTAGTTCAATAAGAAGCTTTACCTCCCTTTTCCAGCATATGAAATGGGTATAGCATGTGATTCAAACTGATTTGCTTGATATGATATTATCCGATGCTTCTACTCTGCAAGGTTACTTTCCAGCAAAACTATTATTTATCTTATTATGAATAACTTGCTTGCAGGTTGGGTCAGGGAAATCATCCTTGTTGAATTTGATTTTGGGGGAAATGAGGCTAATCAATGGATCTGTATATCAGAATGGTTCTCTAGCATATGTTCCGCAGGTGCCAACAAACTGCTGGTAAATTTGATGTGTTATATAGCACTCATGCTTATGTGTTTGTCGGTTTTTCAGGTTGCTTGGATTCTCTCAGGAACTGTACGTGATAACATTTTGTTTGGGAGAGAGTATGATGCGAGGAGGTCTCTTTCCTTATATTTTGACAAGACAAATAAGTATTTGTTTGGATAATTTCAGTTGCATTCAGTTGTTAGTTCTCAGTTTTGCATTCCCAAAGTCCCCATTCTTCTGGTTAACCTCAATGTTCTTGGAGATGATATTTTGTCTGCCTTGGACCCTTGAAATGCAATGTCTGAAGGTTTATTGAGGAGTCACTATTTAACAGAAACGTCTTGGATTTTGATGGGAACAGATACTCAGAAGTTTTACGAGCTTGTTCGTTGGACTTTGACATTTCCAGAATGACGGGAGGTGATATGACCTTTGTTGGAGAAAAAGGATTTAACTTATCTGGTGGACAGAGAGCTCGTCTTGCACTTGCCAGGTGGTGTGATCCTCTCTCTTTGAATTGCCAAGGTACTTGTCTAGTGACTGAGAGTACTGAATTGTCTGATCTTCTGACAACTTTTTCTGTATCTGACAGAGCTCTTTATCGTGATGCCGAAATATACTTGCTTGATGATATCCTCAGTGCAGTTGATGCACATGTTGGTCATTCAATTCTACATAATGCAATCCTTGGCCCTCCAATGAATCAGCAGACGCGCATCCTTTGCACACATAACATTCAGGTTTTCTGTTCACCAACTTCCGTTTTCTGCTGGGTCTAATAGTAGCCTTTTGAGGTCTCTGTACATCATTTTTAACTCATTTATAAGTTGTTTATTCTCTTACAAGAAGATAATTTGACACTATGTTGTATATAAATACAAGCCATTGGTTTTTCACAGCTCATTGTATTTGATCATTGAGCTGGATAATGCACGTGAATGTTTATTATCATGCAATGTGTTGTGTGTAGTTCTATCTTCAGTGTAATAGGTTTTTCTTATATTCAGCTGATACTGATCAAAGTCAAAGAATAATTGTTTCTTACGTCGCAATTGCAGTCAAGTACGTAATAGTAATAGTTAGATTCCGTGTTAATGAAAATGGTTCATTTTAACAAGGATCTCTACATTAAGTGTAAGATCTGATTAAAACTTACTTCAACTGATCCTTGTGTGTTTATGGAAAATCTGTGTATGAAAGTTATTTTCTTCTTTTCTCTGTGGCGACTTGAAGTTCAACTATCAGTATGTATGTCACAAGGTGAATGATGTTGATCCATATACCAAAATTATGTTGATGAAGCTATTTACTATTTGTATATTGGCATTTTCAGAACTCTATGTAAAAGAAGAACTTGAAATGCATCAATAATTATAAAAAGGTGCATTTCTGTTTTGTAATCTCTACTGGAAATGAACTAATAATCAGGAAAGATGCAGTAATCTTAGACACAGCTAACATCTTTGTTAATTAATTCACTAGACGATGGCAATACAGAGGAACATTCATTTAAGATATCTGAAATAGAGCTTGTCTTCCACATACTAATATATTCTTTTGCTTTACAGGCAATATCTGCCGCAGACTTGGTAATTGTTATGGATAAAGGACAATTGCAATGGGTGGGAAATCCAATTGAGTTTACTTGTCCCTCTGATGTAGCATTCTCAACAATCGATGAAGTTAGCAGTTGTTCTGAAGTTCAACAGCAAAATATTTCTAGTGAGATCCAGCAGAAAATTTCAGAGGGTGATTTTATATGTACTCCTGATGGGAACCAAGTGACTGATGAATCAGAGGCCCGGAAAGAAGGAAAAGTCGAAGTTATTGTGTATAAGTGAGTTGTCATTTTCTTTAGCATGAAAATAATTCTACAACAGTTACACTTCAATCCCTAGCTAGTAGCAGTTGGCATACAAATCCTCACTATCCATGTAATTCTTGCTCAGACTCTCCAAAATGTTTCTGTTCCCATGTCGGATCCTCAAAAAATGCACTAGCATTGGAGGATCCGACACGGACACAGAGGAATCTTGAAGAGTCTGGACAGTATAGGCTCTATTAAACTTTTTTTGGAAATATCCTGCCTGTGATAAATATAGTTCAATGATTTCATCATTTTGTGTCATGCAGGAGCTATGCTGTTTTTGCTGGTTGGTTCATCACAGTTTTAACATGCCTCTCTGCAGTTTTGATGCAAGCTTCTCGTAATGGAAATGACATGTGGCTCTCATATTGGGTTGATACAAGTGGAAAAAATCAGAAAGCATATTCGACGACTTTTTACCTGGTAACTAGACAACTAAATCTGTGTAGATTCTCACCAAGTCGTTTTCTTTCCCCAGCTTCATTATCCTTTATTGAAAACTTTAAGGTAGTGTTGTAAGACTTTCTTGAAAATGGAAGAATATTGAAGAGCTCGGTCTTTGTGAAATATATTGTCTTCTCCTACTTATCTCCTATTATCAGGAGACGAGAATAATTTAGACTCCCAAGGCATGGAGATTTCTTAGAAAATTATATTGATGTCGCAGGCTATACTTTCTCTCTTCTGCCTGGTAAATTCCTTGCTAACTTTAGTGAGGGCATTTTCATTTGCATTTGGTGGGCTGCGTGCTGCTGTTAAGGTGCATGATCAATTATTAGAGAAGCTTATGAGTGCACCTATTAGCTTTTTTGACTTGAACCCAACTGGAAGAATTATAAACAGGTATACCATATCCACCAAGAAATTATTTTTTCTGACATTATGTAATCTGTACTGATTGGAGTATGCAGACTGTCTTCAGATCTCTACACTATTGACGATTCTCTTCCCTTTATTCTCAACATTCTGCTGGCTAATTTTGTTGGCCTCTTGGGGATTGCTGTAGTTCTGTCATACGTGCAGGTTAGCTAGTTCCTTGTTGCAGAACTTTCGAGGGTTCCTTTTTTTCTATTTTTTGAAGTACTTAATGCAGTCCACTTTTTGCTTGTTAGAATTTCTGCTTCTAATAGGCTATGCATACATGCAGGTCATATTTTTGTTTCTGTTGATGCCTTTCTGGTACATATATAGAAAATTACAGGTACCTTACAAAATTTCTATACATCTCCCTGATTATCAAAGATGGACCCACATACTGAACAGGGGCACCTGTCCACCCTGGTGCAGACACTAGTACATAATATCTGTGAAATTTCAATACATTTCTTAGCCACTATAGATATATATCATTGGTTAAGTCCAAGCTTGGAAGGACTCTTTTGCATCATTCAGATAAGAGAAAAGGAGTCACTTCTCCTGTTTGAACAATATACATTGGCATTAAAGTATCATTTACTGCAATAGAAGTATCTCTTTGTACCGTATTAATTCGTTTTAGCTTAGTGAAACTTGGGGTATCATTTCCGAAGAAACTACTATTTTTTTTTGTAAGATATAAATGCTTGTCGAATATGGGGGCATAGATAAAAATCTTGCAGTACATTGCATCTTTTAACCTATTCATGATGCGTAATTATGAACATCATAAAACTATCAAAGTTTCTCCTTGGATCTCTTTTTATTTCTCTTTTCATGTTACAGCACAATATGACAAGTCATGCTATTAATCTACATTGCTAGAATATCAATAAAGGTTAACTAAATGACCTTTTTCTCGAAGTCCATTATGAAATATTTTGAATGTGGAATGCAAAATTTTGCCATTGGAATAGGTAGTTTCACTATCCCATACTTTGATTTGAAAGAATAACTGAAGATAAGATCTTCAGCTGTATTACAGGTCAACATCACGTGAATTGCGTAGACTAGACAGTGTATCTCGATCACCTATATATGCATCTTTTACAGAGACTCTGGATGGATCATCAACAATAAGAGGCTTTAAATGTGAGGTAATTGTATCTTGTTTCTAAAATTAAAATGACTTCACTCCCACAGGAGCACCTCTGTCTTTGCTTACCAGAGGATTTAAATCTTCATTCCTACTAACAAGAGATTGTTCTTGTGCATATCCATTTGTCCCACTTGAAAGAACTTCTGAGTGCTTCACCTTGTGGGATCAGTCACATCTTTGATTGCAGGGGGGGATTACTTTGAGAAGTTTCTGTTGAATGATATCTTCCTACTAAATTATTGTTAAAAAGTTACACTTTTTTGCTCTAACCATGGGTATCTGACAGTTTTAGCGTATGATATGATGACAAACCTTTTGATAAATCCAATTTTGATAGGAGAGTGAGAACACATGTTATCTTTTGTTTGGAAAAATACTTCTGTTTGACAGAACAAGATCACAAGGAAATTTTCTTCCTTGTGTTTCGTTTTTCATTTATCCTGTCCTTCCATAATTTCAGCATATTCATATAGATGTGAGGTATTGAACACCCCCATTCCATTGAGGAACAGTAAGGTTGCGGTCAACTTAACGTGCAGTAGCTTAGTAGTTTCCCTTGTAAATGTAGTTCTTCCCATGCTCTATAAGCAGCATCATATAGAGAACTTTCTGGCCTCCTCTTATTGCCAGTCAAAAAGACCCATTTCTATCCTATGTGTGGAAATTATCTATCTGAATGCTCTGTTTCCCAACTTCTCCAAGGAGAATCCATTTTCCAGCCTTCGTGTGTATCTACTCTGAAATTCAAAAAACTCTATTGTTGTGCAGGATCTTTTTCTACTCAAATTTAATAAGCATCTGATGACATATCAGAGGACTTCGTATTCAGAAGTAACAGCAAGTTTGTGGCTCTCCCTGCGCCTTCAAGTATGTCTTACATTGTCAATACCACTTTAGGGGTTGTTTTTGTGTCACCATTTCTTAAGTTTGACAGTTGTGATGTGTCAACTTTGGTGAGTATGCATTTCTCATTTGTGTACATAATAACAATCCAAAAAAGGTTATATTTATCATGATACTAGATGCTATAGTTGGTACTGAGAGATTTAAATGTTTTCAGTTGCTGGCAGCATTTATCGTCTCCTTCATTGCAATGATGGGAGTTTTTGGTTCTCAGGAATACCTCCCCATCAATTTAGGTACTCCAGGGTTGGTAAGTTTCTGCAATTCTTTTGCTCTTGACCCTTTACTGCAAAGAAATCATAATCTTCTCTGAATTTAATGTGAACAGGTTGGATTGGCTCTCTCATATGCAGCTCCAATTGTATCTTTTTTTGGAAGCTTCTTAACAAGTTTCACAGAAACAGAGAAAGAGATGGTTTCTGTTGAGAGGATACTAGAGGTGACTAAATTTGAGATACATTCACAATAGTTTTATCACACAAATTTGAGATACATTCGTAATAGTTTTATCACACAAATTGAGATCTCCTTCTTAATCTCCATTCTATAGTATATGGATGTTCCTCAAGAAGATGTTGGAGGTTATCCGTTACATCAACAATGGCCACATCAAGGACAGATCAATTTTGTCAATGTGACTCTCCAGTACAAGCCACAACTGCTTCCTGCCTTATGTGGTGTTTCTTTCACCATTTCTGGGGGAACACAGGTCGGTTTGTCTACCTTGGATTTCTACCATATCCTTTAGTTTAGAATTTGAATTTTGACACTTGCAAAATCACACGTCTATAAGATGGCATAAAACTATCCCAAGAGATGAAGTAATTGTAACTTTTTTGTTTTACATAAAGACAGGCGCTCCAGGAGATCTGCAATGTTACTTGTATATCAAGTCATCAGGCCAATTGTATGGTTCCCTGTATGCATTGCAATTAAAATACAGTAGTCACTGAAACTTTGAATAGGAACCTTGTATGAAGATAACACTAATATACTAACACTATTTGGTGCTCCCCTTATCTGGATTCTCATGTCATTAATGGTTTGTAGTGATACTTATATTTGCTTTGAAAAACGTAATAGTTAATAGAAGTGTTGTTCTAATTTGCATCAGTTGCCTAGTTTATCATCCAGATTATCCAACGCTTAAATGTCGTGATGAATATGCTAAGAAAATTTAACTTTTGCAATTTGTAAAGTTTATTATACTTCTGTTTGGATTTCTTGGAGAGTTTTCTAGCCCTGGGGCAATGTCATGAATCCTTCCTTTGAAGATATCAAGATGATCAAAGGTGTCAAAAGCTATATGTCAAGGCATGGCTAGGGGAGATGGGTTTCAAGCTATATTGTTTGGACTCTTCAAAAGTGTCAGAGAGTGCATGTCCGATTCTCCAAAAGTAGTGTATTTTTGGAGAATCCAACACAGGTGTAGCATCGAAAGTGAAGAGTCCGTGCAACTTAGGTTTCAAATGATGTGATATTTTGTGTTCCGGTTTTTTTAATTGTTACTCAAATCCGAATTGTGGGATTACACTAGGTGTTGTGTTGTTTCTTGAAGTGTTAGCTCTTCTAGACTCCATTGACATTGGCATTAAAGGTTACCCTGTTACCTATCAGGTTGGTATAATTGGAAGAACAGGTGCAGGAAAATCAAGTATTTTGAATGTCCTATTTCGGCTCTACCCAATATGCGGAGGATCTGTCATGGTTGATGGGGTAAACATTGCTGGTGTTTCTGTCAGATATCTTCGTTCGAGCTTTGCTGTTGTTCCCCAAGCTCCTTTCTTGTTTGAAGGATCATTAAGGTAATTGACATAGAGAGACAGTTGTTGTGACTTCTTCAGTCATATTGTCTTGGAACATTCCCTTACTTTCACCTTGTGTAAGACCAGTACTGGCCAAAGCGTGTGATTATATTAATGATGATTGGTTCGCAATATGGCTTCCGTTACATGTCTGCATAATAAACATCTCAGGAAAAATCTAGATCCATTGCAAGAGAACAGGGATTTTGAGATCTGGAATGTCCTAGAAAAATGCCACATCAAGGATGAGGTAGAAGCAGCAGGTGGACTAGATGTTCAACTAAAAGGGTCTGGAACAGCATTTTCTGTTGGTCAAAAGCAGCTACTCTGTCTAGCACGTGCTCTCCTCAAGTCCTGCAAGGTCGTATAATGTGTAAATAGAATTGCTACGTTAGGGTGTATACAAGAAATGGGAGAGTACTGACAGGTTTACACTTTTCTGCAGGTGCTTTGCTTGGATGAATGCACGGCGAATGTGGACACTGAAACAACTTCAAAACTACAGAAAACTCTAGCCACTGAATGCCAGGGAACAACTGTTATCACAATTGCCCATCGCATTTCCACAGTCATGAACATGGACAATATCCTGATTTTGGATCGAGGGGTTCTGGTAAAAACTTTTGTCCTTCCTTTAAACTGTCTAAACATAGAATGAATAATAAGAATATGGAGAGTAGGGGACGACACAATGCCAGACATTATTCCTGTAAACAAAGATTGTTGTTCTTACATTCGGAGCTTAGTTTATATATGTTTAAGGTTTCTGATAGAACAACCAAACAAGTCTTGGCACTCAATTTAGTGCTGATCCACTATATATTGATTTGTCCACTGGTGAACATTCTACCAGTGTTGAATGGGTGCCTCCAATCATTTTGAATTGTCACACTTAGTACATTACATTCTTCAATTGTTGAATTAATGCATGTTATAGAGGCTAAAGAAGAAAAAGAAAAATATGCTTTCATGATGTAAGGCTATGTTTAAGATGAACATGTTATACAAATTGTGATTGTTCCAGTTCCAGTTCCTCATCTTTCCCTTTTTTTCCTTTACAGGTCGAACAGGGTAATCCGCGAGTTCTTGTAGAAGATCAGTCATCCATATTTTTCAGCTTTGCCAGAGCTTCAAGAATGTGATACTAGTATCTCTGATCATCTTGAGTTTGGCAACTCAAAATCTTGTTTTACTTGTAATTCTAGTAGTTAACTCAGTAATGTGATGAACTAATTTTCTAGTGTGAAGTTGATGTATTTTAACTCAAAAATCGAAATGCAGACTGCTGAGGGGAAAAAACTTGGATATTTAACTTTTTTCTGCAAAATCATATAACCAATGCATTTTTCTTACTACTTCGAAGGGAGAGAATAAAAGGAGAATATGTGTTGGTGGCCTTTCATGATTAGCAAAAGGCAAAATGTTTGCTCGTGCAAATTTCGGTGAATACGACTGGACGTTTGATTTTACACCGCCCCATAAAGTTAGCCAACATTATAACTAAAAATAACAAAATTTTAGAGGACCAAAAGTAATTGGCAAGAAAGAAATTATGGCAAATATATAAAGCCTAATTATGGTTTATAGTTATAATTTGGATAATTATATTTCGTAATTATAGTTATAAAAATGTTTGTATAATTGGCGCAATATTTGTATAATTTGCTATACAATTCGCAGTTTCTTTTACAATATTTGTATATTTCACTATATAATTCGTGCATAATATTTGTATAATTCACTATACCATCACATTGTTTATACATTTCGGCATACAATTTGATTTGCGCACAACTTTTGTATAAATCGCTCTAATTATACAAAACTTAAACTGTAATTACAGCTAGATATTTGCCTCGAGCTGTAGTTAATTCAAACTATAACTATGTTTGCTAATTAATTGGTATATATTTGTTTATTGGCGTAATTTTGTCATAAAGAATATATAGTCACTTGCTGGTGGAAAATAATGGTCCCATGAAAATAGAGCATCAACTATATATATATATATAATAGTTTTTAATCCTATATATACATTATATAGTATACAAAATCATGAGCGATAAGCGAATTAAGAAGGTTCATCCTCTCGCTCCGGTGCTAGAATTTTGTATAAGTGGTATTTATTGTCGCCAATCAACAATAACAATAATATATTCCGTGAAATTACACAAGTGAGGTCTGAAAAAGATAAAATATACACAAATCTTACTACTATCTCATAAAATAAAAAAACTGTTTTCATTTATTGTCGCCAATCGAGATTTAATTTTCACTTTGAATTATTTTGAAGCATTATCAACCTCGTACTCAATATATAATACTTTTGTACATAAATTTATTGAGCAAAATGACACGTCTTACTGATGGGTGTGGTGTGTTGGATTTCTCCATTCTGCCTACCACCACATGATGTATGTCCTCATGAAGCAAAGGAATAGAGACAAATAAATCCTTGCATACACATGGCCACTAGCTATATCACAACTTAATTTTTCATTTTCCAAAATAAATAGTAATATTATGTACTTTGAGTGTGACTAATCAAGTCAATCAATAAAATAATAATAATAATAATATAGTATACAATTTCCAATCATAGAGTGAGTGCGAATCACTTCCTTGTCTTCGGTCGTAGCTTGCAAGCGAATAAGACGGGAGGAAATAAAGTAAAGACCAGACCTAGCCTATAGTCTAAGGGAGAAGTAGAGTCTAGTATATAGTATGGATCTGTTTCAACCAGAATCCTTGCCCGACCAGTAGTCGAAGATGGTGAGTAAGGATGAAGCAGGGGCTTTTCGTTTTCTAATCTAAGGAGAGAAGAATGCTTTCTTTCATTCAGTTTATAGAGTAGGCCAGCAAGCAAGACTGCGAAGCTCGGTACGATTCACACTTAATGGAATCTCATAAGTATGATCTGAAAAATGTAAAACGTATACCGACTTTATTACTATCTCATAGAGATAGAGATATTATTTTTGAAACGGATAAAGTAATAATACAGTATATGATAGTAAAAAGTTGCTTTGCTTGTAAAGCAAAATAAAATAGTGGGGAGGGAGATAAAGACATGCACAATAGATAGACAATATTAGAGAATAAGATAAGGAGACAAAGCATCTGCATACATTTCCCATTTTGGTTTCTCTTTTGGGATATTCAATTATGACCCATTATCTTTTTCTTTTCTTTCTTTTCACCCCTTAAAATCATAGTTTTGTTTCTTTTACTTTTTTTCCTCTTTTTCTTTTTCTGTTTTTTACTACAATATTCATGGATCCAATGCTCATTTTAACCTGATTTATGGCATTCATTTTTCCCACTTCTCTAACAGATCTTTTCTTTTACTACCATTAGTTTAGAAGAAACAAGATGTTGGAGAAGGGAATAAATATTATTTAGGATTTTAGTATTTTTTTTTTTAGTTTCTTTTACATAGAATATATCGACAGTCTCTTAAACTTATCGGTATATTTTATGTATCCAAATTTGAATCGAGAGGTATTTGGAAAAAAATTGTATTTGAACACGTATTACATTTAAGACTAACCAACAAGAATAAAGCTCTTTTACGTGGAATATATAGACAATCTCTAAAACTTGTCGGTATATCTTATCTGTTCAAACTTGAATTAAGAGGTATTTGGAAAAGAAATTTTATTTGAACATGTATTAAACTTAATATTAACCAATAAGAATAAACGTCTTTTACGTGGAATACATAGACAGTCTCTTAAATTTGACAGTATATTTTATGTGTTTCAAACTTGAATTAGGAGGTATTTGAAAGAAGAAAAAATTGTATTTGAACATGTATTACACTTAATACTAACCAATAAGAATAAATATCTTTTACGTAGAATATATCGACAATTTTTTGAACTTATCGGTATATTTTAATGTGCTCAAACTTGAATTAAGAGGTATCGAACAGGTATTACACTTAATACTAACCAATAAGAATAAATGAAATAGCTCACATAAGACTAGTTTCTGTTGCATTTTTGGAATTTCAGACATAAATTGTGGGTGACATAATTACTTATTAACAATGAGGAAAGGACAAAGTCGTATCACCTAAAATGTGGCACTCATCAAGCAAAAATCATAAAAATTTGCAAAGAAAATTCTTAGAATCTAGTTGGAAAAAAAAATTAAGTGATTGTGTAAAAATTTATACAAGTTATACATTTCGTTATCATTTTGTGAAAATAGATACGAATATGTTAGATATCTGTAACTTGATTTTAAATTATAACATTCCTGTGTGAGGACCAAAAAGGTAGTTCGAATAAAGTGAAAGGATGAATATAATTCAGCTCGCTATAAAATTATTTATTTGAATATCTTAAATAAGCGGAATTGATATGTATATTCGTCCAAAGGAAATAAAAGTCTAAACAATATCATTTAATTTGCTATTTTGAAAATCTTGAAAAGGTGCTTTCAACTATTAAATTACAATCTTATAATAATTAGACCAAAGAAAAAAAAAACTTATAAGCATGCACAGCTGTTTTTTTCCATTCTTGTCTCAATCTGCTTTAAGTCTTCGTGTCACTTTATTATTGTTATTATTATTAAAGGGAAAGCACCTTATAATAAACAACAAATTGTTTGTCAAGATTTTATCTTTTCTAAAAGTTTAGATTTATGTGTTGCTTCAAAAAGCGCTACCTTTAAAGCCTTAACTTTTGTTATTACTATTCTTTATTACTCCTAATTCTCACTTTAAATTACTGCAATTAAGTCTTTCCATGAATTGTTTATGTTCTAGTTTGACTTAATTTGCTTCTTTCTTTCTCGTTATTTTGAAGCTAATTTTATATGTTCAATTTATGACAATACTTTTTATCTTTGGATCTAGGGACAACTACTTAGAAGTGCATTTTGTATTATAGCCCTTTCTATATGATGGAAAAGGATTATAGGATCCTGTTCGATCTTACCTGGGATAGCAAATCCCAAGTTTGCCTATGAAGGGCGAATCTAATTCTATTAGGATTTATAATTAATTTCTTTTGTGTAATACTAACCAATAGGACCTTATTGGTAAAATTTGAATTTTTTGGAGTAACTGGTAAAGTCATCTCCATGTAACTAGGAGGTCATGGGTTCAAACCTTGGCAATGTGCAAGAGTTTTAGTGTATCGGACTTGCCCTTTTTGTTTTTTGTAAAATTAGGTTGAATCATAACTCATAAGTACAATTCTTCCTACTTCAAGCCTTCGTGTATAGGATGAACAAAATAGAACCAAAAACAACAGTAAAACACAAATCGAGGAAAAAAATCGACTAGTAATTTGATTTAATTATAAAAAAGATCAATTATACTTGAATTGATTTAGATTTAGAAAAAAATAATTGAAATTGAACAAAGCTAATTCATGCACCCTCTTTGAAGTGGCTTGTTCAAATACTCTCCACCTTGAGCAACATGATTCTCCTTGATGCTGTTAACTTGCTCAACATTAAAATATACTTGCTCCATTGACATATATAAAAGTTCTATTCTGTTCACTCAATATAGTATAAACAATCCTTATTAAACAATCAAAATAGCGCCCCCCCCCCCCTTCCCCAGAATCCAGATGGCACGTAGGCCACATCTTCTGCAAACAAAAATAAACAAAACCTGCACTCACAGCACTATACTCCAACACACCACAATCACTTTTCCCTTTTGTTACTGCAAATTCTTCTTTGTTAGTCAAAAGCAAATTCTGCCCTTATAGGTCCCTCACCCCCCCCCCCCCCCCCCCCCCCCCCCCCCCCCC
>JAABOM020000075.1:28150917-28168382 GCA_011800125.2 Solanum clarkiae
AACTCTCTCCCAAACCTTCATAGTGTGACTTAACAACTTGATACCCCTATAATTATTGCAATTTTGAATATCTCCCTCATTCAAATAGCAAATAACTAAATAAGCCTACTTTCTGCTGGTCTCTAATCCCTCAAATCGATCATCAAAAGGATCATGTCCTGTTGGCTTCATATCAAACTAGCTGGATTGATGTATCTGAATCCTTAACATCCAATTGTTCCATCCGGGCTGCTTCTCTGTAGGAAGTGTGCCATCACAAGTACTTCCCTTGAATCTGATTACCTTCTATTCGTAACCCTACTACTGATCTGAGACTACTAAAACCTGAGAAGTTAAAAAGAGGATTCTCCCATTACAAGGATCAAACAAAGTTCAAATATTTATCCTAGAGTTATTTATAATGCAAAAATGCCTCTAAGTTTACCTCATTATGCATTTTTTAGGTAATATCTCATTTAGTGACAATGTCATCCGTTTTCTCTTCTGCTGTGGATTTTGCATTGTTATGTATTACTTATTGTTTCTCATAATGCTGGTCTCTTCGCTTGACCAGTAATCGAAATAAAATTGGCGATAATTACCACATATCTTGCATGTTTGTTGCTATAAGGAAAATAATGATGGTATTGTTTGATGTTTCCACGAGCCAAAGCTTGTCGGTTTTGAGCTATCAGCTGTAGCATATTTTGTTGCTTCACTTCAAATAGATGTTACTTTAAGTGTGCTCCATAAGAAGATATAACATAAGAATTTTTCTCTCTCCCTCTTTTTGGTGGTGGATTTGGAAGGAGTCTTTGGGGTTGTTCTTTGATATCCTTATGGATAGAATCTGTTGATATGTCTATGTTTAATGCAAATTGTTAGAATGGGTTAGAGTCCCACACTAGTTGGGGAATGGATGGATGGTTTGCTTAATTTGACCAATCCTCCACTTAGAAACTAACTTTTGGGTTTGAGTTAGGCTTGCATACCATATCTTTACACTGACATAAAGGAAACAAATACGACTTCTATTATAACTGGGAAATTTATTAGGGCCAGTGGCGCACGGTTTGAAAATAGGTGGTTAATGTGCCCACCCCTCTATTCTTCTCGCTTGATAAGTCTGGACTGTTGCTCACTTCATCAAACGTCTGGACCATTAATTCACTCTAAACAAGACTAAAATGTGAGGACCCCACTCAGTTTACTTAATTGAGTGAAACTGGCATAGTTGATATGTATATAGTAAGAGAATTCATGAGAAACGGATGCCATATGCCCTTGTACATAAAATTTCACTCAGTAGTGGTTCTAAAAAACTTCATCTCATGAAAAAGATTGTTAATGTAGCTGCACGACCCTCAGCCCAGCTAACTAATTATGTAGAGCAATTAGTATTTAAGGTTCTGCAGGCTATGGAGTGTGCTGATACAACAGATTATTATCTGATTTCTGTCTATTAGCTTTTATTTTTATGGGGTTCGTTTGGGTCAAATCTATTGAAACTTGAAAGCACCTAGCTAATAATTGTACATAAGTTGATAACTAAAATATTAAAGATATAAAAGAAATTGGTTGTGTAATGTGCAAGCTATATATGAATCCTAACAATTGCTATAAGCATAATGCTGTCCAAAATGGTTATCCAATCACGTTTGCCTATGATGATTATGCTAGGTCACTGTTTTCTTCATCTATTTGTACAGAATACTTCTTAATGCCATTTCAAATGGTCAACTTAGCTTCTGGAACCAACTTTATGCAATATTGTACATCTTCTGGAGGTGTTCTTTTCACTACTTGGATTGTTGTTATGAATTTCTTTTTATCTGGATGCAAGTATTCGAATATGAAGAAATAGATAAAGAAATCATAAATCAGTGATCAATGCCCCAATATGTTGACTGTTGATCCTAATAAGTGTTCTTTTGTTTCTCTGTTGGTCCTAATAAATCGGCGATGAATGCCCCTTTCCCCTTTCATCCTTTTGCTTTTCTTGTGTTATGCTTGTTTTGCTGAGAAAGGAAGTCATATCATATTACGAGCTATACCTGATATGCTGTACCTCACCTCTGTTAACCTTTTTATCTGTTGCGGGTGCATTATTGTCGTAAAATACAATTTGTGATGTTTGAACTCCGTTTCATCTGTGGATATCAGGAAGGGTGGAAAGCTGATGAATCTTTTGTTTTCTCCCTTTTTCTTTTTAAGGCACCAAGCAACAATCTCACCAAGATTACTTGGAGAAAGCTGATAAGGCACGGAGTGCGAGGCTTTCTGCTGGTTCATCCTCAACTAAATAATGAAAAGAGTTTGCTTCAACCAGGTTTTTGGTGCCAGTTCATTCATCCTTTTGAGTTAGGTGCATGATATTTCCGAAGGACTTGCATAAATACCTCTTTTTGGACAAACTGGTGTAATATGAACTATATATTGCATACAAAACCAATCACAACAGGAAAACTTAGTTTGTGTTTTTTATCTTCAAGTATCTTGTGTTGAACATGCTGAAGTTTATTTTACTTGATCTTCATGCTCATATGTAAAATGTTGTCTGCCTTGTTTCGTTCAGTACTTGTGATTTAAACTAAGATATGAGAGATGTACTGAGCTTTGCTTCATCTGGTCGTGCCATACACCCAGTGAAATTCTCCTACGTACTTCAGGAGGTGGAGAAGTTATTTTCGAGAAACCATTCCCTAACAACTAACACATCAAAGTAGACATAAAAGAAGAAACCAAAAGTAAGAAATATCTCGCAAAATAATAGGAAAAAACTCGAAATATACAGAAAAGGCCAATCCAGTAAATTTATTTATCAAATTTAATATGTGCAGGCACCACCTTCATTATTGAAAAACTAGGAGACTCAGCATCTATCAACTTTTATTGGTAATTAGTAGATATTATTATCACAGAGACCTCTTAAATTTCACGTTTGAATTTGTCACATTTCCACTCTATTTTTACTTGTTCATTATAATATTTTGAGATATTGAACAATGCTTGTCCATTTTTATGAAATCAAAAAAAATATTATATTCCCTCTTGTCCCAAGTTAATTGAATTTTTAAAACTTTTTTTAAAATTTTAAAATAGTTGAATTATTCAAGGTTCAAAATGAATGTGTGAAACTTTTTTTCATATTTGTTCTCTTTCATTTATTGTAGTTTTATACTTTGAATGTGTGAAACTTTTTTTCATATTTGTTTTCTTTCATTTATTGAAGTTTTATATTTTAGGCAAATTACATTGTATATTTATGACTTCACAAAGAACAATAGAGGAAAGTATGATTAAAATTTTATCTTTAAGTACTTTTATTAATTGTATATTGGCTCACAAATTCAATTAAAATGAGACTAATTGTATATTGGCTCACAAATTCAATTAAAATAAGACAAAGAGAGTAATATTTAATTTCTTTTATCATTAATTACAATCAATTTTCTATTATGTTTTTTAAGACATTATTTATTATATTTATTGATAAAATTATTCTATTCATTTATTATTTTTTAATTTCTTTGTCAAGTCAATTTTGTAAATAACTATTGTTTGCTTCTTAATTCGTGTATAAGTCAATTGTTTAACGAAGAGACTCTACATGCTATGCTAAGGATTAAATACATGAGTTATCTTGCGATATCCATAAAACCATTTTGTTTGAAGGGTAGCAAGAATGTACAGATTTCAGTTTTATGTACACATTAAGATTATGAAAATAAAATCCTGATAATTTGGCATCAAAATGTAATAAGAAATTTAATCATTTATTTATGAATGAGAGATGCATCCCATCATTACACTTGAAAATAACAAACAAGAAGGGGACTTCCAATTATGTACATAAGAACTCCCTCTACTTCCTACTGAATATATGTACATAAAACCTCAAACCATGTCTAATTTCAAGCTTGGGGTTTCAACTAATAAGATAACATTAAATTAAAGATCAGATATAAGGATTAACGTGAGAAGTATAATCACGAATGCCAGCACCTTCCCATCCCATCCACTCTTCCCATAAATCCCAATCTGGTTCGTACATTCCTCTCATTGATTCATCATTACTGCTATCATCATCGTTAATCATCTCCAACTCTGCTCGTGTTTCACCTCTCAAGTTGCTCATCACAACCTGCAATACAAATACTCACATCAGGGGAAAGAGAAACGGGATTTGAATAAAGTAAGCCTTTTCCTTCCATTCAGGTCAAGGGTCCATCACACTGCTTTATTATTAAATTTTTTTTAAAATTTAATATATTATTTAATTATCTTATTATTCATAGATAACGAAAAGCAAAGAAAAAAAAATCAACATAAGATCTAAGCAAATATGCACAAACTTACATCATAAGCTTCATTGATTTGGTGAAATTGGACACCACAATTGTTTCCTCTGCATACGTCTGGATGATACTGCAATCCAATTAAACACCTCATATAAGGAAAAATCCAATTATTTTTTGAAGATTTTTGAAGCAGATAACAATGGCGGATAAATCCGTTACCTTAAGAGCAAGCTGTCTAAAGGCCTTTCGGACTTCAGATTCAGACGCACCGGGTTGAATCTTCAAGGTCTTATACGGATCGGCAACAGCAGAAGATGAATAAACACAAGAAACCCTAAATCCATTTTTGTTCTTGGCCGAGTTCCTCAAACGAAACAGAGACGCAGAAGCTGCTCCACATCCTCCAATACTCCCCACCATTCCCATAGCAGTAGCCATCGTAGATTAGATCAAACACAAAAATATCTAAAATTCAATCAATTAATTGCGACAAGTTCAAAGAGACTGCTTTAATGGCGAATAATAAATGAAATGAAATTGAAAGAAGGTGAAGGTTTCACCATATATAAAGCGAGGAGTGGTAATTAATTGTTTTTCCTTTTTCCTTTTTTTGAGGTGATAGTAATGGTGTGGATAACGAGGGTGACGTGTCAATCTCTTTTTTCGAGGTGACGTGTCCCCTTTTTAGTTTCATTTGAGTGGTTTAAAAGAGGAGAAAAATATTTGTGAGGCCCCGTTTTTTTGATCTTATCCAAACTGTAATATTTGATCTACTGTTTTTGACCCCTTCGTTTAAATCGTGTTTTTTGACTGACTAGTTTTTAATTTAGATTTGATTACTCAAATCTCTTATCCTAATTCAAATTACTCTATCCTAATTTTCCTTTTTAATAGTCATTTTGATTCGAATATTTTCAAAATATACCGTTAATAATTAATTAAAATTTATCTATTAAAAATATTTTTGGATAGAAAACATATGAGGTGGTTCCAAGTCATAACATGTGGCTCGTTCCAGTTTTGGGAAACTGTGAAATTCGTAGGCGTCGGTGAATGGCCACATCTTTTTTTCCGAAAAATAGGATAATGTATATCAAAAAATAAGATAATGTATATCCAAACAACATGTTCATCAGGTATTTCTGTTTATGGAATTTGAGCTGAGGGTTTTAGGAAATAGTGTGGCTACTTTCATGAAGTAGCGATAAGATCTGCGTACAATCTACCCTCTACAGACCCTACTTGTGAGATTATACTGGGTATGTTGTTTTTTTTATATCCAAACAGAACCTTAACGCATACACGAGGATGGATCTTCCATTGTTTTCTCCAAGGAAGCTATTACTTGTGTCCCTGTTGGAACCACTCTTTCAATCGTAAATTTTATTTAACTTGATACAGTATTAAAATAAAATAATATGTGATTAAAAATGATATTTTTAATTAGAATTTTTTTTAAGGATAAATCTTACATAATGAGATGGAATAATAATAATGGATGAGGAGTTCTCACGTTACCTAATTTTTAGGATAGATAAATAGGACTATTAATTTTTTTTATGGAATAGGGTGAAAAAAGATAAGATTTTTTTATAAATAATAATTAGGAAGATTTAAGGAAACATGAATATATTAGAATTGCAATTTGATTTTTTCTATAACCCCATGAGAATTTTAGGATTAAGTTAGACCAATTATTTATGTTTTAAATCATAATATTATTGCTCAAATTTTATTTCTTCTTGGTTTATCTTATATTCGGCGCGAGCTCCCATGTTAATATGAAAAGTTAATTGTTTAAAAAATGATCATTTTAAAACAACCTACACCTCATAATTCATAAAATAACTTTTAGAATGGAATTAATACAAAATTATTATTTATAATGATATCAAAGCCCATCATCCTACTAATTTTTTAGTTCACCTCACCCTTATCTTAAAATTTGCAATAGAATCGGTTTGCTTCTATAATTTTTAGATAATCCTCTTTCATCATATATAATTCATAAGTTGTTTTTGTATTTAATTAGTTATATTTCAAGATTCATTTCTTATTATTAATATCTATATGAATTATGATCAAGTAACTATCATATATATGTTGGTTAATAATATTTTATGTATATAAGTCTTGTGATTATTAGTTTTTGCAGTTCTGCGTTGCTATTATTGTTTAAGGATCAACTCACACTTTATTTAGATAGGTATTTATTGTATAATCTCGATTGATTTAATAAGTGAAGCTTGCTTTAGTAATCAAGCAGTTCAATATGTAGGTTAAATATTTGAATCACGTTGAAGAATAAATAAGAATATTATTAATCTCCCTAATAGAATGGACCAGGAAAACAAAAGATTTCAATAGTTTTTTAAAACAAAAATGGATGAAAACGAGAATTCTAGAAGCCGGTCAATGAAAACTTTACTTCACATGTAACAGCATATATTTAACTCCACAAAAAATAAAAATAAATGACAAAAATCTACTAGAATGATAGTTTTAACATAATGCTAAAAATAAAATATGACTTTTTTAGACAAATTATATATAAAAAAAATCGACTAGTTTTTGGCTGGTTGTATGTTGCACCAATAATGTGAAAATGAACTTTGATTGATACCTTTGGCACAAAATGCTAAATAAATAGATAAAATGATAAAAATCTAGAAAAAAAAATGTAATAAAGAAGTTGATGGAGAATAATTCTTTGTTTTAAATAATAATATAATATAGTCCAATAATGGACATTGATATTTTATTTTTCTTTGGCTCTGAAGGAATCTGATATTTTATGGAAACTAACTCCTTAGATCGAATTAGAAATATTAACATTGTTAATATTTAAATTTTTTATTTTATAGTTAGTATTTTCAATAATATTAACAATACTGATATTATTATCTTAATACACTTAATTTATTTAATACAATAAATCGTAGAAAAAAAAAAAAGAGGAGGAGGAGGAGGTCCTTATCATTGAAGCCATCTATTTAATTTGTTAATTTAATATAGCATAAAACGTTTTTTTAACCTTAAATTGGCAATGATATCTTTTTCCAAATAAGTGGACTATACACGTAGCTCATGGATCTTTTAAAAATAATATCCCAATTAAACCATACATATCTAATAATATATCCATATAATTTTTGCAACTTGCTATTGATAGTTTGACTTTTTCAATAAGACCTGTATATCAATTATTCAGAGAATAAATATGTAGTTTTATTACCACTAAAACAAATATTTATTTTTATCAAGAGTTTCAAAAGATAAAAACGTTCATGAAAAAAATATTGCTTTCTTCTGCGGTAGTGTAATATGAAAATCTCCAAAATAGAATCAACTTTATTCGTCATAAAAAACGTTATTACGTTCACTTATTCAAAAAATAAAAAATTAATCTTAAACTTCTCATTTAAAAAGATAAATTTCAAAAATATTTAATTTTTTTAAAATTATATATTGCCTCAATTAAATTTCGCTATATCATTTAGGACACAAAAAGTAATATGTTTTGTGCGTATATTGTGTTTAAATTCTAGATGTACCTAATATTTTTAATAGGTCGATCATATACTAGCTTGAATGGGATGCATGCATTGTTTTCTTGCTATAATTTGAGACAAATTTGGTCAAATAAAGTTGAATTTTCAATTCAGAAAATATATGCTATTATCTAAACTATAAGACAAAAAACTTCAATTTCACAAAACCAAACATTGACGAAGAAAGTTAAATATATATAACACCATCCAATCCACATTCTGTTTATGGGTTTTGAGATGAGGGTTCCCAGGAAACAACTTCTCTACTTCTATGAGGTAGTGGTAAGGTTTGCGTACATTCTACCCTTTGCAGACCCTACTTGTGGAATTTCACTGAATATGTTGTTGTTATACCATCCAATCCATATATAATATATTTAGTATCCAATCCAAAGATATTTATTTATCTTCAGACACTTGGAGAAATTTTAATCCATGAAAGTTACGTTATTTGCTCTAAATTATAATTGTCCCAAATTTATAATAAACTACGTACGCCGTACCCATCACAGTCAATAAGGTCATAGTATCACTTAAATGTATTAAACAATGAAAAAGACGTAAACAAACAATAACAATAACATATCAGTGGAATTTCATAAGTGAAATTTTGAGAAAAATAAAATATACGTAAATTTTATCACTACCTTATAGAGATAAAGAGATCGTTTTTGAAAAATATAGTAATTAATATAATTAAACAGAAAATATTATTAAAAAATATTCATATATAACTATGGCAAACACTAATTGTGTGGGTGTGTTTAATGATGGGGAGGAGACAACTAATAATAAAAGTCACTAACCAAATTTGGCGCGTGTGTGTTGCCTATTTTTATCTAGAAGGTTATTTTCTTCATTTTTAAAGAATTATTTTTGTATTTTTTTAAAAAAAATGAGATAATCAAAGTAAACAATGTTTGTCTTTACTTTCTCCATTCTTATTTTGCGCATGATATCATCATCATTACTTGGTAATGCTTCATCGGTATATTGATACCATAGTGGTATCATATAGAGTTAAGATTGATCTTATGGCCATACTCCGTTAGTATATCAATATCCTATCGATATCATATAAGATTGAGCTCTTTTTTAAAGAAATAAATGAGAAACAACTAAGAGAAAGTATGCTCTAATGCTATCAAAAAGCAAATGAGTAGTGTTTTCACTAAACCATTGCTTCTTTATCCTTGATATGATTATACTATATATACTCTAGTGGTAATCAAGCCGTAATTGAGTAGTCTTTTATTGAAGTATTGCATGTCCCTCTTATCAAAGTTTATAATTTGATGATATCGAGGAGTGATTGAGTAGATTTTTTACTAAAGCATTGATTTTTTCCTCTTAGATAGCATCAGAGCATATATATATATACTTACTTTGGTGGTTATCAAGTTTTATTGAAGCACTACTTCTTATATCAGAGTCTATATAAAAAATAAATGGTATAAAAGTAAAGAAATAGCTGCTTGTAAATAATTTTTCCGTTTACTAATATTATACAAGAGTAGGGACTCGTGTCTATACGTCAATTCTAAGTCCACAAACTAAAAGACTGCAAAGATTGGGCTGCTAATTTACGAGTGTATTGTAGGCCCATGTAAAGGGTCCAATTATTATTGGAGGCAATTTCATATATATAGGAAAAAAAGAAATTACAATAAAAGTAGCGCTTTTTTTTTTCTTCACATAACATAACCCAAAAAAGTCATGGGCTCAATATAGCTTAAATAAGTTCAAGACCATTAGGTCTCTTTTTGCTCAAATCAACCCAATGCTGAATTTTTGCCCTTTTTAATTTTTTTTGACTTTTTTTTAACATTTATTTTATTTTATTTTGCTGTAGCTTTTTATATAATTTTTTAAAAAAAAAATCATGTATTTATTGGGAAGCATTTTTTTATTAAAAAAATTATTTTTTAAAATTTTATTGTGGTTCTTTATATGTATAAAAAAAATTCAAATTTTTCTTCATTTATTTTTTTCATGTATCAGTACAGTATCAATATGTATAAATATATATCAATATTATATCAATAGTTATGTAATGTATGTACATTATATAAATTATGAATAAGGATGTATCAAAATTATATAATTAGTATGTAAATATGTATCGAAATTGTATAAATTGTATACTAATGTGTGTCAATATTATATAATTAGTATGTAAATATGTATCGAAATTGTATACTAATGTGTGTCAATATTATGTAAATAGATATGTAATGTATCGATATCGATATTTATTTGACTATCATACATTTTCACTTTAATAAAATAAAAAAATAAACATGAATTAATAAAATAAAAATAAATATTTTTTTCAAAAAAAAAGTGAAATAATTAAAAAAGAAAAAAAAAAGCTTTTAAAAAGAGAGCCACCAAAAATTTAAATATTGAAGTTTTACTTTTAATTTACTTTAATATAATACACATACAAAATAAAGTTCCAATTTAAAAAAAAAAAAAAGGAAGAAAAGGGTCAAATGCCAAATCTGTTTTTTTTTTTTTTTTTTAAATAGCACTATTAATATAAAGAAAATTAAAAATATAAACAAAAATAAAACCTAACAACCCTATATGGGCAGCGAGAGGACCAAAATGATTGGTTGTAACCAATCAGCCCAATGGCTGCCGTACGATCATTTTCAATAATTTTTTAAAAAATAAGCTATTTTTTATGTAAATAATTTCGATAACCCGTAATTATAATTATCTCAATAAACTACTTAGTAAATAGCTAGATCTACAGACAACAACAACAACAACAACAACACACCCAGTGCAATCCCACACGTGGGGTCTGGGGAGGGTAGATTGTACTCAGACCTTACCGCTACCTTATAGAGGTAGAGAGGCTGTTTTCTAAAAACCCTCATCTCAACACCCATGAGCAGAAAACCTAGAAATAAATAAATAAATAAATAAATAAATAAAAATACTCCCCATTTTCATTTTATTTGCTCCTTATATCAAAAATAAATATTTGAATTCATTTATTCATTTTAGCAAATCAAAAGTTTTTTATTGCTTTCTTCGTCCTGATTTATATGACATAGATTGAATTGACATAAATTTTAAGAAAGAAAAAATAACTTTTGAAATTTATGACCTAAAATATATGACTATAAATCATTTCAAGAAAGATAAAGTGACAGTTGAAGATAAATAGTTAATAAATATGAAAATGTGTCATTATTTTTAAACTAACTAAAAAGAGAGTGATTCATATGAATTAAGAATGAGAGTACATTTTTTTTCATTCCAACGTTAGTATAAAATAACTAAATTAACAGAACTCCTGTCATTTTATTTTTTGTGGCACCATTTGATTTCACGCATATTTAAGAAATAAAAGACTCTGGAAACTTGTGTTCTAAAATAATTCTTAGATATTTCTATAATTGTAAATTATTTAATTAGGAGTAAAAGAAAATTTTTAAAGCTAAAATATTTCTAATTATAATAAAATTTATTCTTCTAAAACAAATAGAAATGAAGAAAATATCATATAAAATAAGACAAAGTTAATAGTAGATGAATTCAAAGTTTTAAAATATTATTAATAAAATTAATTTAATTAGATTTTCTTAAAAAAATGTGCCAGATCAATATTATCTAATCAACACTAGTAATATGGAACAGAAGGAGCAGTTATAGGTCAACTAGATGTGTTAGTTTTAAACAAACACCCAACCACTTTTAACTCTATAATCCAACACTTTGAATGCAAGTCATTAATTCATATAGTCCTCTTTTATTTACATAAAAAAAAAGTTTAAAATTATAAAAAATTCAAAAAATTGTATAGAATGTCAACCAAATGTAATGGTCTTGATTTTTTGCCCTTCATAAAAAAAACTTATAAAAATGTCCTTTTTCATTTTAAGTTGAATCAAAGTACACACTTTATGGGGGTATTTTTGTAAGACACTTTTTATGAGGGGCAAAATATTAAGACCACCTCTTATGGTGGGTATTTTTGAATGTAACCCGTGAAAACTATACATGATTAGACAATAAAACTTGTCAAAAGTCATAGAAAGTATACATTGATTATACAATGCAATTACTTATAAATGATATATACACTGAATATACATTACAATATACTTAAAAATTGAATATAACATAAACTATACATAAAATATATAATGTCTATACATGCGTATACAACGAATGATCATTTTTTGGTAATTATATCGGCTGAATGGCCTTGCACTGTAATTATACCCTTATTTATTTAATTCTAAAAATAAAAAATATTTCATATTGTTATTAGCACTATTTCATATTGTGTTTTTAAAAAATCAATTTGACTAATTTTCAAAATTACATTGGATTAAATTAATTTAACATTTTAAAATAAAAATTTAAATATTCAAAAATTGCAAAAAAAAAAAATTATCAATTATAATTTTTTTCATATTAATATAATAAAAAGTATATCTTAAAATATTAACTAAAAATAATATAATTTGACTCTAAGCAAACGATCAAAATAGTTTTTCACAGTACAAGCTATACCACTTTTGACTCTTTATTAATTAACGAGTCATACGAATGACTCAATATCAATGCATACTATAGTAAAACCTTAGTAGTTATAATAATTAAAGAGAAATAGTGAAAATATTTTGTATTTGGCAAAAATTATTAATTTTATGTCTAAATTATTAATGAATTTAAAAATATTTTTATCTAATTAATTAATTAGACTTAAATATATTGTCGATCTACCATGTTGCATAATAAGTGATTTTAAATTTTTGTAGGAGTTAGTGTGAGATTTTTATAAAGAGCGAAAAAAGTATTAAAAATACTCCTCGACTTGATGAGAATTATTAATTTTTCTTTTCAACTATTGATTGTCTTCAAAATTTACTTTATACTTGACTAATTAAATTTTAAAATACCCTCTTACATCATATAATATATTTATGTATATATCACATCAACAAAAAAATTTATTTGTACGCATATGAATAACATGTTTATATGTATGATACAAAAAAGGTATTTTAAAATTTAGTTAATTAAATAAAGAAATAATTTTAAAATTGTCATTCATTAAAGTCAAAACTAATAATTCCTACTAAGTATAGAAATTTTCCATAGTACTTAGGTGATGAAAGCAACAACTTAGGGTTCTCTTTTTTCAAAAGATGTATTCTATATATATTATTAAAAAAGATCATGTCTTGTAAAATCTGAAAAAAAAGAGTTAAAAATATAATACAATAAGTTTTTACCTTTTAATGTTGTAATTATTATTATAGTTGAGAACTAAAATAATTTTAAATAAATATAGTATTATTTTTATGTGACTTTCTATTTTATGACCTCCTTTATATTTTGACAACTAACATAAACTCATATTATTATTCTTGTAATTATATTGTTAACTCATTTCCTCCTCTCACTAACAACAACAATAACATATCCAGTGAAATCCTACAAGTGGGGTCTGGAGAGGATAGATTGTACGCAGACCTTACCACTACCTCATAGAGATAGAGAGGTTGTTTCCTAATTTCCTCCTCTCACTATTTTCATTTTTTATTATTGAATATTTTAAAGTTTTCTGAAGCGGTCAGACCTTATATTCTTTAGCAAGTTCTATTATAGCTATTTACGAAAGAATAAAATTTAGTTTCTTCTTCAAAATTTCAAGCATAGCAATGAATTATCATTACATTAAAGTAACACAATATTATTTCAAATAACATTTAATCAATTTATCCGATTTAACGTAAGACATTTAGATATACATTATTATATCAAAATTTTATTATTCTAATTTTATATTATATTTTTTATTAAAAATTTTATATTCTTATTCTATAATATATAGTTTCCTGTAAAATTATACTATAATGTCAACTAAAATAAGCTGACCCGGTAGGTGTTTACCTACTGTCTACTACCTTGGCCTACTTTATTTTTTTAACATAAAAATAAAGTGTACGCAATGTGCAATGGCAGAATTAATTTTCTTTTTAATAAAAAAGGTTTTTAAGTATGAAAAAAGAAATAAACTCACTAAAAAAGTCATGACAAAAAAATCAGACGTGAATATAATATTTGAATTGTGTCGTGTTTTAATTTTATTATAATCATTTAAATTAAAGTTTTAAGATAAAAACTATTGAATTAGTACGCATTTATAACTCTTAACGTGACAAGAAGTACCGATATGGTTGGTGGAATCATGACATTAAAGTTTTTAATTTTTAATTAATATATGTTGCTTGACATTTATTTCACATTAGTACTATTATAGGAGAGGGAGTTGTCCAGCCAATCACAGTAAGGTATCAACATGTCAACTATATGCTGTTCTTATCATTATTACTTAAAATTTAAAACTCATGAAATTAATAGAGGGGTTTATTGGTATTGAAATAGCGTCTCTATTCGCTATTTTTTTATTCTTTCAAAGTTCAGTTTTCATTCATTATGTATCTTTGAACTAACTAATTATTTCAATTTACCCAAAGAAAACACAAGTCCAATGCATTATATTCGATGTTGATATAACACGTTATGCAGAGTTATTTCTCCCATTGCATACCTACATAGTATCAGGTACAGCAGTTAAAGAATCAAACATAGCATATGAACCAATCAATAGATTCACTTGGGTAATTGATAAAGGTACTACCGTGAAACCAATAGAAGAGGTCGACCCACCCGAGAATCCGTTATTTTAGCCCCTAGGTGTTTATTATTTGGTGTTGTTTCTCTACTGTAGTTTCTGCTAGGATTGGGACAATTGATGATGTAAATGTGTTATTGTTTCACAGAGAGTTGTAAAGAAACAGTGATATAATAATACGTATTTGTATTCAAAAACTTTTGCATTCATTTGTAGAGAAAAGAAATAGTCGAGTAGTAGCTATTTCTATGGAATTTTTTTTTCCATTATGATCTTTTTAATTCATCGAGAAATGTTATTCAAAATTGTGTCCGTCGAACATACACAACAATGAATACACTGCTGGGTCGTGCTTGCACGGGCATCCTCTATCTAGTAATTAAACAAGATCCATATATATAAGGTATATCAAAAAAATTATATATATTATTTTTTTATGAAATATAAATATTAAGACATGATGAATTATTATTTTTTTTAGAAGAAAGCCCTCATAGTTTTTAGGTTTTAGATGTAGATTATTATCTCCATCTTATTAAGAACTCGTTTAGACATTTAATATAAAATTATGATTTGAAATAATATTAATTTATAGTTCATATTTTATTTTAGATATGTAATTATGGTTTTTTTTCCCCTCATAAACATATAAAAAAAAGAACCCATAGTTATGAAAATTATCAAATTTTCTCTTATTTTTATACGATCTATCTATATTATTTTAAAAATATGAAGATTCTTATAAATGTTATTGAACTTCTTGCTTTTCATTAAAAGTTCATAAGTTTTTAACAATAGACAAAATTGTTATTTATTTTTTTCTCAAATCATTATTTGATTATCTTTATAATATTTAAATCAAGGAGTCCTAAAATATATAGTAAGAGATATTAGGAGAATTAATAATTAAGGAGTTTTAAAATATATAATAAGAGACAAATGTATTTTAAACAAGACGCAGCGCAAAAGATAGAAAGCAAAATAAAATTACGTTAGAAATAATTAAAAATTTTCCACCATAACTTAGCCTAAGCTTTGGCATTTAAAAACCTCAAATTTTATGTTTGATACCTCTCATAGCTTAATACATTGTTAACAAAAAAACCTTTTGACGGAAATATAAGGTTTTAAATAACTTTTTGATCTTTATATATAAGATTTTTTTTGTCTAGATATATATAACATCAATTATAATTTTTAAAATTATTTATCTTTTTATATATAATTTTATTGATTGACGTAACATATCTATCTTCTACATCAATATCTACATCTATACTACTTTAAAAATATGAACTTTCTAACTTGAAAGCTAAATTACGATACTGCCCTCAATTTAAAAAGCTTAATTTATTTCACATTAAATTAAAAGACAATTTTTCAATCCTACAAGACACATAATTATTCTATTTTTTTTTAAAAAAAAAAATTAACTATTGAAATAAATATGTACTTTCAAAACCACCTTACTTCTGGATGCTTTTCTATTGTGTTTGGTTTACGTAATATATTGCATAATACTTATTTGGTTAATGAAATTGATAAATAAATTTAATGCATTCTTTTATATATAGTGTTACTTAGTCCTTATGATATTTCTTCCTAAAAACTCTGCTTTTATATGCCTAACAACGTTTGTTAGGCTACCAAAAATTTCTTTCTAAAAATTCTGCTTTAAATCTGCGTAAATATGGTGCTTCCGTAAATGTTTTAGTGTTCCTCAACATTTAATAAATATGTATCATTATTTATGTAGTTAGCTAAAACAACATTTATAACCTAAAAAGAAAAACTATTTACAAGCAATTAATTATTTTCTTTCATACCTTCCGTTTTTAACTATTCTTGTTCATTTGATGCCATAAGAGTATATACATACTCTGATGATATCAAGAAGAAAGAGATAGCGTCAGCGAAACTGCTTGATACTATCAAAGTGTGTCTATATGTATACATATGGATATTCTTGAGAGTCATATAATCATAGAATAGAGTATTCACATTAATCTTATTGTGCACTGATTTTTTTTGGTGTTGAATATCTAGGCATGTCCAATAAGAGCCATTCCATCTAAAGCATTACTCCTGCACAAAGCCAGCCATTGAGTAAGTTTAGATACGATGGTGAAGAGACAGATAGATACATCCGCTCAAAATTTTGACCTTATCAAAGCATTAAAACAAAGGCTCCCCCTTGATAAGTGTCCGCTAGGGCGTCACTTTTTTTTTTTACCAAAAAAAACTCAAGCATGCACTATAACGTATATTATGATGGTATCAAAGAGCAAGAAGTAATACTTCAATGAAAACACTACATATTTACTCCTTGATACGACTAGATTATATATACTATGATGACATCAAGGAAGAATGGGTAGTGCTTTAACGAAAAGGCTGCTCAATTATTACTTGATATCATCAAAGTATATAAATACCATCAAAGTTTAGAGTTTAATATATAAGATTGTCACTTTAATAAATGAGATTGCAATTTTATTAATTTTCTCTTTAACTGCTTCTTTTCTTATAAAAAAAAAAGGTCGAATCATATATGATACGAATACGTATCAATATACTAACAAAGTACCATAAAGGATTAAGTTCGGACGTATATGATATTGCTATGTTATTAATACACCGATAAAGTATCACAGAGTGATAATGTTACATGCTGACGTCATGCGCGAAATAAGAAATGAGAAAACGGATGAATAATTTAGATTGAATCTGTTTTGATAAATAGTTTCAGATAATTGAATCCATTTTATATAATTTTCTCTAATTTTTAAATAGATATAATCTGATCAACTGCAGCATTGTCATCATATCGTATTATCATCCCGTTGTCACGTTTGAGTTCTTTACAAGTACGCACAATTACAGCTCTGATTACTTCTGATCTTTGTAGGGGCATATTTGGTACTGCTTCTTTGATCACAGCAACAATAACGTCACCAATATGAGCAT
>JAABOM020000075.1:28168482-28185242 GCA_011800125.2 Solanum clarkiae
CCCCATAAACTGAAAATCCATAACCCCAATTGCTACGGGAATGCCGTTTAGTTGGCCTATGCCTGTTTGAACAGCCTCGGTTAATCCTGTCTTTCTTTGATAAGAATCAATACGATCTTTATAAGGCTCCTCCTCCGAATGAAATTCAATGGGATCCAGAGAGACCATGTCTTCATCCATAGGATCCCAAGTACCCGGATCGATCAAAAGTTCAATTCTATCCGAACTACTCATTTTCAAATGATATCCACATTGTTCACAAATATTCATTTTGGATTTCAAAAATTTCTTATAATTTAATCCATAACAATTTTCGCATTGAACCCACAAATGCTTGTATTTTTGAGTTACCTCGAGATCATTAGAACTTTCTCTTATAGTTAAATCACTGCCCTTTGTGCGAGTTCGTCTACTGGAACCCTCGTTTTCACTACTATTTCGACTTTCACCACTACAAATAGCCCTATAAATGTAACTGTCACCGTAATTCTCATTACCACTTATAATGGAAGTATCTATACAGATTTGAGACTGAAGATAATTATCAATGCAACTATTAATGTGATTATTCCAACTATATTGAGTATCATACATGTAAGACATGTAAGAATTATAGTAGGGATCTTCGCCCCTAAATCCATTATTCAGATAACTCGAGTTTCGATAACTATAAAAAGCACTTTCTAGTTCACTCAGAAAAGAATAATCGTTGTCAATCTCAAAAATCTGATTTTCAATATCAAAATAGATGGAATAACTGTCTCCATTCCTATCACTAACTAAAAAAGTGTCATCAGAGATGAAATTCCGAATGTCTTTAACGCTGAATAAATAATCAACATTACTGCAACTATGAATGTTTTTCACTTTTAGATTTAGATCTTCGCTGGTATTTTCACTAGGACCAAGAGTGCCCATTGATTTATTTAGCCCACACCTGCGTTCGAACTCCTTCTTAAACAACATCGAATTAAACCACCATCTTTCCATAGAGTTTTCTTGCCCCCTAATTTGCATGAAAATACAATAGATGAATAGTCATTCGCTAGAAAATTATTTATTTGAATATCTTATTTCCTATCAGACTAAGCATAGAAATCCAATCACTAGGATTATTAACTAATACGGATTGTGAGTATTGAAAAAAAAAGTTCTGAATCTGGGGTGGGGGAACACTTCACTATATATTAATATGTTGGAACCCCCTTTTATTATTAATTAAAAAGAATAGAATTTTTGATAAAGGGCGGCTTCTCCTATGTCGTGTCAAATTCGCATCGAAAAAAAGAGATTTGTCCTCTCCTATAAAGAAATAAAAAAAAAATTCGTAAAATCTCGTCTAATACTATCTAATACTAATATCTAATCACTAACTAATCTAACAATCTAAAATCTAAGAATAAGTAATAAATTATGGAACAAGGGGGACAATATACAGGATGGGTAAAAAGAGTTGTAATACTTGGCTTGATTCAGAGAAACTACAAACTACAGGATAGAAAAGAATATACCAATCCTAAGGATCCGTAGGATTAATTGTGGATCCAAGACAACAACAGAAAGATTTGAGTCTTAGATTTTTATTTAGTTTTCTAGATTTTGTATTTCAAATCTTGATCAAAATATATGCAATAGAATCTTAGTTGTATTCGGCTCAATCCTTTTAGTAAAAGATTGGGCCGAGTTTAATTGTAATCCAATTAAGAGAACGAAGGATAATTACTTGAGTTCTTTCTCCTTATCCTTCTTTTTCTTTATTTCCTGCTAATTTATCTGCTAATGTCTACTGTTTTTACTTATCCAAAACGTCCACTGCTGCAAAATTAAATACGATCTCTTTCCATACCTCACAAGCAGCAGCTAGTTCCGGGCTCCATTTGGCAGCCTCGCGAATAATCTCATTACCTTCCCGAGCAAGATCACGTCCTTCATTACGAGCTTTTACACATGCTTCTAGAGCTACTCGATTAGCTACGGCACCTGGCGCATTACCCCAAGGATGTCCTAAAGTTCCTCCACCGAACTGTAGTACGGCATCATCCCCAAAGATCTCGGTCAGAGCAGGCATATGCCAAACGTGAATACCTCCTGAAGCCACAGGTATAACACCTGGTAAAGAGACCCAATCTTGAGTGAAATAAATACCGCGACTTCTATCTTGTTCAACAAAATCCTCACGCAGTAAATCAACAAAACCCAAAGTTATGTCTCTTTCACCTTCAAGTTTACCTACTACGGTACCAGCGTGAATATGATCTCCACCAGACAGACGTAACGCTTTTGCTAATACCTGGAAGTGCATACCATGATTCTTCTGTCTATAAATAGATATAATCTGATCAAATACTTCATTTTAGAAAATTTATATTAACTCATATTAAACATACGTGTCTCAAACTAGTATATACAAAAATACTTAAATAAAACTAGTCTTAACAAATTATAGATCTCTCTTTGTTGCACAACGTAAAAAGTGGTGCACTTTGATTAAAGTTAAAATCCACCAACCATCTGTTATCATGACGGAAGTCCAAAAGTATGGGGAAAAAAGAAGTTAAAATCAACCAAACTAAAACAAACCATCTGTAGCACAATTGTCCCCATTAAAATTTGTTACTCAATTTTTTTTAATTAAAAAAATTAAATTACATGATACAAAAAACATATGTGGCAAATTATCATAGCACTTGCAAAAATCGTGATAGAAGACAATGGAGTACTTATTTTTAAAGAATTTTACTATGTGTGAATTTGAACAGTTTATTAAGTGCTAAATTTCAGACGATATATAATTAAACAAAGAAAAATATAAAAATAAGGTTACCATCAAATCCATTCACATGTCGTGGCTATGATGCAAAATAAATTATTCAACGTGCATTAGTAAATTAATCATTTCGTGCTAAATCTCAGACGATATATAATTAAACAAAAGAAAAATATAAAAATAAGGTTACCGTCAAATAAAGCTGTCCATTCACATGTCGTGGCTATGATGCAAAATAAATTACTCAACGTGCATTAGTAAATTAATCGTTTCGATCTTTCTAGAGATGGGTTATTTTGTTTTAAAAAGTAAAAAAATTAGAGTTGAATTAGCACATTAAACTGTCATGTACTTTCTGTTTTTTTAGTTCCTCGTTGAAGTAGTGCATGTGAGAAAAGTTGAAATATTCATGGAGATACATATCCTTGAATAATACAAAGGAGAGAACTCGTAAATTTAACACGAATTGTTAATATTCTTAAATTATTAATAATATTAAAAATATTTTTTTATTTGACTAACTGAACTTAATACACTTTTGATCTTATAACAAGAGTGAAATACATTGCTAAATTCTTGTCAAATTAAGAGGTGTTTTTAACATTTGTGATAGTTAAGTGATGTATTTTAGTTTAGTTAGTCAAGTAGCTAAGTATTTTTTAACTGTCAATAGGTCAAAGATGAAACGAATAACTTGTACCAAGTTTACCCTTTCCTTTTTAGTCCATCCCAAAGAAAATGTTGTTTTACTTAAATTATAAATAATTTTAAGTTAAAATTTCTATTTTAAATGATTTTTAACTATACAAATATTTATGGATGATTTTTTACCACAAATTTTAAAAATCTTTTTCTTTTTTCCTTAAATATCATGTCAAATCAGACAATATCACATAAAATAAAACGATGAAAATAATAAGATAAGCTTGTGGAAGATTATGCAAAATTAATTAAAATGTGTACAAATGTACGATAAATAAGCATCGAGAGTTTACCAACCCCGTGAAGGTCCCCAAATGGACTTGTTCCATACTCGAACATTTGCAAACCAACAATAAATATTTTAAACGGATAAAATCAACTATATTATGACTTTTGTGTATAATAATATATGGTTGCTTTTCAAAGAATTTCTCCACCAATACCTAACTTTTCACTTTTTTATTTCATTACACGTCATATATTTACAATCGCTTCTTTAAAGTTCAGTATAATAGTTCATAAATTATACTAAAAATAGATAACATTGCTTAGTCAATTTTTATATGACAAGTTCAATCAATAATTATATTTACTATATTACTTACTCAATTAATTCGATTCGATACGGGTAACCCACCAGTCACTTTGCTTTCATCTTTTTGAAAAAGTAAGTGAGAATTTAGTAAAATGCTGAGTAAGAGATAAATCTGGAATCCCCATCAGACAAAGTTTTAGGTCACCATCTCACCAACTCTGATCCACCAATTTTGCTTCCATTATTTATTTATATATTTGGTTGGTACTTAGAAATTTCAATAAATTTAGTTTAACTAGTTTTTCATTTAATTGGATTTCGTATTCAATCATTTTCTACATTAGAAATAATTAATTAGTGATACCTTATATTATCACGTTATCTGGTTTCAACTACTGGCCATTTTGATAACCGTAATTTTGTTTCTCAAGAAAAAAAAGTCAATACTTGCTTCTAAGTAAAAAGGTCATTTTTGGATAAAATCTACATATATTGTATTCTCTTCGAACTTCACTTATAAAATTTCATTGGGTATGTCATTGTTATTATTAAAGATATTTTTAACTTAAACTATTAACGAAGGATATTTTTATTTATTTCACATAGTTTAAAAGCATATTTAAACTCTTTCCTTATCTTTATTATAAACTAGAAGTGTCAATACTTGAAATGAAACTGCAACTAGGGCTGCACATCAGTCGGTTCAGTTTGATTTTGAAATTTATTGGTTTTACTTATTGATTATCGATTTGTAGACAGCTAAATCATTATAGAATCATGAAGTTTTTTGCTTATCGATTTAATGGTTTATGCTTTGTTAATCATTATCAATTTAATCGTTAAACACTTAAAAATAAGGAGACAAACAAAAATAAACCATGCATATGAGTTGATAGATTGAATCTTATACAAAAACAAACACTAGCACGTTGTAGAATAACAAAGAGTTTTGAGACAGACAGAAATAAAAGAGTGAAACTAAACTCTACGTCAAAGACTTTAGATATCCAATGGTATAAATATAATATAATTTATTAATTTATTATCAAGTTATCGAGTAATCCATTTAAAAAAATTTCAAAATTCATTAAGAATCGATAACTTGATAACTAAAAAAATCAAACTCGTTACTGAAACCGTTAAATTAATAACTTATTATTAATAAATTAATAAATTTTTTAAATTTAAATTATTAATTTTAATTTGATTTTGAACAATGTAATCGCAACTATGATTAGGATGCATTTTATTTTAAATATAAAAATAAAATTTCTATCATAAATTCGAATTTAATTAAACCTAATATATTCATTCTTTGTTAATTTACTCCTGTCACTACTCATCATAAAATGTCTTTGGTTGGGAAGTGAGTAGGACCTTCTTAGTGGACAGCTGTGGTAGGTGAAGTTCCAACCCTAAAATATATTCTCTCTATACATTTTTATATATTTATTAAATAATATTCTTCAATTCAAAAAAGTAAATAAATTAAATTTAATTATATCTATTTTATTCTTGTTATTAGATGCTACTTTCTCCTTTTAAAAAAATCTATTTTTTTTGTATTTACTAAAATAAATTCTCATAAAATTTTAGTTATAACTTTACACGTAACATGTTTAGCTCGAATACCACAGAAGCACCTTCCGATTACTATATAAACAAACTCTTGTTTACTTTTGATTTATACAGTAATTCTCAACCCACTCCCAACCATATTGTTACCCATAACCTAAGAGGCAAAAAGCTCAACTACACTCCTCTGCTCCATCTCAGGTAAATCATTTTCTATTGAATTAATTTCATTTTGTGATGCTAATGGATATTTTAACAATGAAAGTTGGTGTCAGATCACGTCGTAGTGGGTAACTGAAAATGAATAATTTGTAATTTCGATCGGTTACTTGAGATTTTTTTTTTGTGGTTTTTTCCAATTCAGAAAAACAGAGTTGATCAATCAACGATGAAGATCGAGGTGAGGAAATCGACGATGGTGCAGCCGGCGACGGAGACGCCGCAAGTGAAGCTGTGGAACTCTAATGTGGATTTGGTGGTTCCTAATTTCCACACGCCGAGTGTTTATTTCTACAGGCCGACGGGATCCGCAAATTTTTTTGACGGAAAGGTGCTTAAGGAGGCATTAAGCAGAGCCCTAGTGCCGTTTTATCCGATGGCTGGGAGGCTGTGCAGGGACGAAGATGGTCGTATTGAGATTGATTGTAAGGGGCAAGGTGTGCTTTTTGTGGAAGCTGAGTCCGACGGAGTGGTGGATGATTTTGGCGATTTTGCTCCGACGTTGGAGCTCCGGCGACTTATTCCCGCCGTTGATTACTCGAAAGGAATCGAATCTTATGCTCTTTTAGTGTTGCAGGTACGTTTTTGGTTAGCTTGTGTGCATACAAAGTGCCTACTATTTCCCTTTTCCTTAACAGTTTTTAAAATTCAAATAATATGTTTCAAAATAAACATTTTATCTTATTATCATAAGAAAGAATTACAACATACGAGTCCCTCACCCTAATTTTATGTCGCATGTTTTAACTTACCATAATATTTAAAAGAAAATTAGTTAGTCTCCTTTTCCTCTGCATATTGCTATTTTTCTTGTTATTTTCACTCTTAGCATTTTCCTGTCTTTTTTTCTTTTTATGGTTTGCAGCAGATGTGTTTGTTTTATCATATGTACAGATTAGTACGTGCTATTCATTGTTATTCCCTACCCTTCCCTTTCCACCCCTTTTCTTTCCCTTTCTTTGGCATATCAGTCTCTCTCTGCTTATGGGTTTTGAGATGAGGGTTCTCGGAAACAGACTCTCTACTTCTATGAAGTGGCGTCAATGTCTGCGTACAATCTACCCTCCCCAACCCCACTTGTGGGATTTCACTGGGTATGTTATTGTTGTTGTTGTATGAATAAAAGTAATATATTAACATATATTCGATAAAATCTTATATGTGGAATTCAGGGAGACTTATGTGTATGTTGACTTAACTCTTACATTGTGAAGGTAGATATTTAATTCAAATAAAACATTTCAAAGCAAGTTTGGAAAGAAAAATATAATACTTCCTCCTTTCCGTATTATATCATTATTTAATTTGGCACAATGTTTATAATAAAAAAAAATAAAATTTGTGATTTAAAATGATATTTAGATATTTATGTGACTCATTTATAAGAGTATAACAGAAATTTTAGAGTTAAATTGTTATAATTATATAGTAAGCTAACGTTCTTTTTATGATAGATTAAGAGATAACATGTTACACAAATTAGGATTAAGAGAATTATTTTTTATTTTTTAAGATTTCAATTTCTCAACATTTAATATTTTTATATCATTTGTAGTTTAAGATACAAAATTTAGAATATAGTACGTCTTTTCTTAATTTTCGTACTGGATCAAAAGTAAGAAATATGAAATAAAAATGAATAGTATCTTGTACCAAGTCCAAAAGATACAAGCAAACTAATATTTCATTTCAACTTAGGTACTTTTATATTTTGTAAATATTTAATATTTTCAATTTAGTTTAATGTCACTTTTTTAAAAAATCAAAATTACATAAATATGTTTGAAATTACAAAATTTAAAGATTTTTAAAATTAAAATTCAATTTAAAAAATCTTGTTAATATTCTTAAATTTGATATTTGATCAAACAAAAAGAATATAGGTGTCAGATCTAGAAAATAGGTAACGATGATCACATTAAATTAATGGAGGGCTCCATTTTTGAATATTTTGAGATGTAGATGTGTAAAGATGGTTGATCATGTTAAATAAATTAAAATACATTTTTAAAATAAGAAGAGTTGTTGAAAGTTGACTGCCAGGATTGATTTTTAGCCTCAATTCCTGGTGCGCGTTTTAAATTCCACAATGTTAGTTGTCTTTTGAATATTTTCTTATAGCAGATCTTTTTTCAACGACGACAACTACCTCACACAGGTAGAGAAACTGTTTCTTGGCAACCATATCTCAATAACAGATCTTTCTCATGAATAATATTTTCCTTAATACAAAACATAACCCAAGTGTTACGTCATGTCATGCCTCTATTATGAAATTATGTATATTAGTTTAGATTGTAGAAAAGTTACCACTAATTTATCTTGTTTGATTGCATTCTAATTTCCCCTGTTTTCTTTGTATGATCACTTAAATTGTTAAATCCATCTGTTGAACAGATAACACATTTCAAATGTGGAGGCGTTTCCCTTGGTGTGGGCATGCAACATCATGCAGCAGACGGAGCTTCTGGTCTTCACTTCATCAACACATGGTCCGATATGGCTCGTGGTCTGGACATTACCATCCCACCTTTCATTGACCGGACCCTCCTCCGAGCTCGTGATCCACCTCAGCCTCAGTTCCCCCACATTGAGTACCAGCCACCTCCCACTCTCAACGTAACTGTAGAAAATGCCCTGAATTCAGAAACTGTTCCTGAAACGGCCGTGTCCATCTTCAAACTAACCCGGGACCAAATCAATGCCCTCAAAGCCAAGTCCAAAGAAGATGGAAATACCGTTAACTACAGCTCCTATGAGATGTTGGCAGGACATGTGTGGCGCTGCACTTGTATGGCACGAGGACTCACCGTGGATCAAGAAACCAAGTTGTACATAGCAACTGATGGGCGTGCAAGGCTCCGGCCTTCTCTCCCACCAGGCTACTTTGGTAATGTGATTTTCACTGCTACTCCAATGGCTGTCGCAGGTGATCTCAAATCAAAGCCTATTTGGTATGCTGCCAGTAAAATTCATGATCAATTGGCTCTAATGGACAATGACTACTTAAGATCAGCTCTCGATTATTTAGAATTGCAGCCTGACTTGAAGGCATTGGTTCGCGGTGCACATACATTTAAGTGCCCAAATTTAGGAATAACTAGTTGGTCTAGGCTGCCAATCCATGATGCTGATTTCGGATGGGGTAGACCAATATTTATGGGACCTGGTGGTATTGCTTATGAAGGCTTAAGCTTTATATTGCCAAGTCCGACCAACGATGGCAGTCAATCAGTTGCCATCTCTCTACAAGCAGAACATATGAAGCTTTTCGAGAAGTTTTTGTATGACATTTGAAACAAGCTGATGCTTCGATTGGGATTCACAATGAAGGATATGTAAAAGCGACTCTTTTTTTTTCCCATTCGAGGTTGTTCTTTTTTTCATTTTTGTTTCCCTGGACATCAGTTTTCTCTCTGATTCTACGATGAATGGATTATATATTCAGCATTAAACTGTTAATGTTTTGTGCCTGTGGAGGACCTCAATTTTCTTACTTCCTTAAATGTGGCAACATGTTTACGACAGCTTGACTGGCAGAAGCTCTAAGTAGGATTGTAACAGTAAATTGGAATCGCGGATGGCTTATTTGGACTATCTTTTATCTGCTAATATTCTTGAATATCATTTTATACGATCTGGATATCTAATATTATCACTGTGCTTGATCATTATTAGTAGAAGAGTTCTTGGTTCTCATTACTTCATGTTTATGGTCTGCATACATGAACTGGGGAAGAAAACAAATGCAAGAAATGTCCAGAAACACTGATATGATTCATCATCAATCTGTAGCGTGTCACACGACACATCTGTTCACTAACAGACATACAATATTACCAAGGCAAACCAACGGAATAACACATTCATGAACTCACAACCACAATGAGGATTTCCGAAAAAGAAAGACAAATGTCTGAGGTGTTTTTTGGAACATCTTAGGGAATGACAAAGGGCAGAACCAAGAGAAAAGACAAGCTAGAAATGACACAAATAGTTGACAAGGAGATAGAGGTCTGCTTTAGTGTTACAGCTGAATTTTTATCAACAGTACGTGGCTGACGAGTAATACTTCCACCCCCATTTGCCCCCCTTCCTCTCTGATTTTTTTCAGTATCTGGTATAACATCCTTGGTTGCTGACTCAAACTTATGTGTGTGTCCACTTATTCTTCCAACAGCACTCGCACTGTTTCTTTCTGGCGCACCAGCAAGATGTTCCGAGACATGGACACCTCTGATTCTCAACATCTCAGAAGTTTCTGACGCCCTGCTTGTTACTGCTAGAGTGCATAAAAGGATAAGTAAACAAGAAAATAGAGCAACCTTCATTTTCTTCGAAGCTAAACGTCTTTATTGGCCTAGCTTGTCTTTCCTTTTCTGAATAACTGTTGGGAATTTGGAAAAGGAGAAAATAGCAAAAGGATATGTCTAATCTTGATGAGTATGAGAGGTTGTTATATAGCATCTTCTTCTATGGTTGTTTTGGCTCATTTTGATTCCTTCCTCTCTTTAGTCTCCATTCATCCTGTCCCAGAGATGGGACCAAAAAAGTTCTGGTCTTAGTTTAACTATTTGGAATCTTTTTTTCATATTGGAACATTTGTTGCTGGTTTTTTAGATAAGACAATTACAAAGCATAACACATTTATCGGTATATTTTGATCCTTGTGATAGGTGAAATGAAATATCTTGACAGTTGATAGTGGTACGCGAATCTATTTATATCCGAATGTAAGAATAAAGGGATAATTTTTTTCAAGAGAATATGATACCCTCCTTTTTCTTAACCTTATAACCAAAGTGTTCAAAGAGTCTAACTGAAGTTTTCTCATAGAGTATGCATGTAGGGCCTCATGCAAACTTGCCTAATTAGAAGGGGAAAATGAGAACCTCTCAAGGTCAGCTCTAACTAGTTACTGATGTGCCTAATTATGCTGCATCATCTAATCAAAGATGTTGTAAGAACTTGCATATAAGAAGCAAGAATAGGTATCTTTGCCAAGGAACTAGAAAGGGTTTTATTTGGACAAAACATAGGTAGAGGTTTTCATAGTTGTCATAGTAGATGTTGTCTCATACTAACACGTCAACGACATAAACACATGTCTACTGTCTTGAGCAGATTAACTTATCATCTTTAATCCACTCCTTCAGTCTATCCCTTGAGCTCAAATTTCCCCAGAAGGTTGTTTTCTCTAGTCCTAGGCCTCTATCCATACACCTGAATGAGCACACGTGGTTGACTGTTCGAGTAGGTCAAAAAGATCTTCTCTTTCTTCGTCAGAATGGTAGTGTTTCTCGGAGTTAACACTGTCATCATTCCACCTGCAGTTTCAATACCAAGACTGATAGGTCAGTTAGTAAAAGGAGTCAACACTGGGCTCTGATTACTGATTAATTCAGCATGACTGTTTGATCATATTTTTGCTGCAGTACACAGATACAAATAAATAAGGAGAGACAGGAAAATGCAGCAGAGAGATGAAGAAAGTTTCATATGATGTATCACAAGCTTAGCATGTTACACGAGACAATTGTTCATTGATAGACATACAACTCTAGTATTAGCAAAACAAACCAACAGAATAATAAACTCGCGAAGTCACAATCACAATGAGAATAGCTGAAATAAGAAAGAACATGCGTGTGCTATCTTTTAGAACATCTTAGGGAATGACAAAGGGCAAAACTAGGAGAAGAAGCAAGCTAGAAATGACATAGGTAGTTAACATGTAGATGGAGGGTTGCTTAAGTATTGCAGCTGAATTACGTGGCTGACGAACAACTCCACCCCCATTTGATCCCTTTCCTCTCTGATTTTTCTCAACATTTGTTGTAAAACTCTTGGTTGCCAACTCAAACTTATTGGTGTTGTCACTTATGTCTGCAACAGCGCTCTCATTGTTTGTTTCTGGTGCATTAACAAGATGTTTAGAGACATGGACATCCTTTTCATTTGACATATGGGAAATTTCAGAAGCTGTACTTGTTATTGTTAGAATGCATAACAGGATAGTGAAACCAGGAAAGAAAGCAATCTTCATTTTTCTTTGGAACTAAATGTTTTTATTGATCCCACTAGTCTTCCCTTTCTGTATAACCTGTTGGAAAGGAGAGAACAAAAAGAGCAAAAGTACTGAATTAGGACAATTTAGTTTTGGACCAAAGCAAATTATGTCTACTCTTGATGAGTATCAAAGGTTGTTATATAGGATCTTTCTTGTAGGTGGTGTTATGTTACTTTATCTCAGTTTTTGTTCCTTTCACCTTTCTGTAGAATATGTGCCAACCCTGGATATGGGACCAAAATAGTTTGTGTTTCTGGAATTTGACATTTCATATTCGATCGCAACGTTCTCCACCTTTTTTTGTGCATTTGAACAATCAGGCTGGAGTGCATTTGAGGGGCAAAGCATAACATTTTATGCTCAACAGAAACTCAAGTTCTTAACTAAAGTATCCAAATTTAAGATATAATCCAGTATTAATTAATCCTCCATGAATGACACATTTCTCTATTTTATGCTAAGTAGGATCCTGAATGCTTGACAAACTTGCAAGAAGTCCAATGTAATATATATTAGGTACCTGTTCCTTATATCATGATTCAAGAACCACCACTTGGAAAACTGGCAATTTACTTACACTTCTATTAGTGGTTGGCCTGTCTTTCTAAGACTAATGTTGTTGCACACAGGGTAGCTTATATTTCTTTGCAACACTAAAGAAATAATTTTATGTTTTGATGTTTCTCAATGCTGAAATTGACCAATTCATGACAGTTGAAACACACTGGGAAATTTATTTATTGTCTGGTATGAGAGTAAAGGGTTAAATTCCAACATTTACTAACATTTTTCTTTCAAGGGAATAGGATGCCCGCCTTTTTCCTTCTAACCAAAAGTTCTCTCACAGAGGAGTCAAGCGGGAAGGCAGGCATGTAGGCCTCACAAGTGATGTGTTTGTGGTGGGGTTTTTCTTCTTCATGAGTTCGCATCTTCGGAATTGTACATCTCAGGTTCTTGAACCATTATCTGGTTTTCCTCGATGTTCCTTTGTCATTTGTGTTTGACATTGTTCTTTAGCAGTCTCGTCTTTAGTTAACACATTCAGCATGCCTTTAGCATCAATGTTAAGGCAGACATTGATATGTGACAATGTCTCTGTAACTCAAAAAGTCCCAAGAAGATGATCAAGAAGCTTTCATGTATTGGTAGTCAAGGTATTGAAGGAATGTTGCAGATAAGAAGCAAGAATAGATCACATAGTCAACAACACTTTGAAGAGAGTTGGATGAGCATTAAGATGAAAAATGAGATTTATTTAGAAAAACAAGAGATCTACATATAGCTTTCATAGTCATTATTCAAGGAACTACACACTCAAAACAGTCACTAAAATAGTACAGGTAGTTGATATAGTGTATACAAGCATAACATATCATCTTTAATCAACTTCCTCAATCTTAGGTCCTGGACCATTAGCTGCAGACTGTCCTTGGCCATAACCAGCTCCAGCGTTAGCATTTCCTCCCATGGGCATATCTCCACCAGCACCACCTTGGTACATCTTTGAAATTATTGGATTGCACAAGTTCTCCAACTCCTTCAATTTATCCTCAAATTCATCTACCTCAGCCAATTGGTTCCCATCCAACCATTCAATTGTCTCATCCACTGCCTTCTCAATCTTCTGTTTGTCAGATGGATCCAATTTCCCTGAGAATTTTTCATCCCTCACAGTATTCCTCATGCTATAGGCATAATTCTCCAATGAGTTCTTCGCCTCAACCTTTTTCTTCATGGACTCATCCTGCTCCTTGTACCTTTCTGCTTCTTGAACCATCCTCTCAATTTCTTCCTTGCTTAACCTCCCTTTATCATTTGTAATTGTGATCTTGTTCTTCACACCAGCAGTCTTGTCCTCGGCTGACACGTTGAGAATGCCATTAGCATCAATGTCAAAACAGACATTGATCTGAGGCACTCCTCTTGGTGCTGGAGGAATACCCTTGAGCTCAAATTTCCCAAGGAGGTTGTTGTCTTTAGTCATAGGCCTCTCTCCTTCATACACCTGAATCAACACACCTGGTTGATTGTCCTGGTAGGTCGAAAAGATCTGTTCTTTCTTTGTTGGAATTGTAGTGTTTCTTGGAATCAACACTGTCATCACACCACCAGCAGTCTCTATACCAAGACTGAGAGGTGTGACATCAAGCAGCAGCAAATCTTGAACTTTCTGATCACCCTCTCCACTCAAAATTGCAGCTTGAACAGCAGCACCATAAGCCACAGCCTCATCAGGGTTAATACTCTTGCAAAGCTCCTTACCATTGAAAAAATCCTGCAACAATTGCTGTACTTTTGGGATTCTAGTGGAGCCACCAACAAGAACCACATCATGAACCTGGCCCTTGTCAATCTTAGCATCCTTTAAACATTTTTCCACAGGCTCCATACACTTCCTGAAAAGATCCATGTTCATCTCCTCAAATCTTGCTCTGGTAATAGTAGCATAGAAATCAATCCCTTCATACAAGGAATCAATCTCAACAGTCGTCTGAGCTGTCGATGACAAAGTCCTCTTCGCCCTCTCACAAGCGGTTCTCAATCGCCTTAAAGCCCTTGGATTGCCACTAATATCCTTCTTATGCTTCCTCTTAAACTCCTGCACAAAGTGATTGACAAGCCTATTGTCAAAATCTTCACCACCCAAATGTGTATCCCCAGCAGTAGCCTTAACTTCAAAAATCCCTTCCTCAATAGTCAATATCGAAACATCAAAAGTTCCACCACCAAGATCAAAGATCAACACATTCTTTTCGCCACTCCTCGACGCCTTCTTGTCCAACCCATAAGCAATTGCAGCAGCAGTAGGCTCATTAATAATCCTCATAACGTTAAGCCCAGAAATAGCCCCTGCATCTTTAGTAGCCTGCCTTTGAGAATCATTGAAATAAGCAGGAACTGTAACCACAGCGTTCTTTACAGTACTCCCCAAGAAAGACTCCGCCACTTCCTTCATTTTCGTCAAAACCATAGACGAAATCTCCTCAGGAGAAAACTGTTTCTCTTCCCCCTTGTACTGAACTACAATCATGGGTTTGTCACCAGGACCAGGAATTACCTTAAACGGCCAGTGCCTCATGTCACTCTGAACAGAAGGGTCTGAGAATCTCCGACCGATCAAACGTTTAGCATCGAAAACGGTGTTTTGGGGGTTCATAGCCACCTGATTCTTGGCAGCATCACCGATCAGCCGCTCTGTATCTGTAAAAGCAACGTAGGATGGAGTTGTCCTGTTGCCTTGGTCATTCGGGATTATCTCTACACGATCATTTTGCCAGACCCCAACACAACTGTAAGTCGTGCCGAGATCAATGCCAATAGCTTTGCCTTCAGATTTCGCCATTAGTGAAGATTTTCAAGAAAAAAAAGTAAGTTTGTTTTTCGATTGAGAGCTTTCTTCTGAGATTTTGATTGATTCTTGATTTTTTCTTCTCCGTTTGGGATATGAAAGGCATGGTGATTGTGCGTATTTATAGGTAGTGGGAAAAAGTTTCTACTGAGTTCTGGTTGTGGCGGCAAGAAGGAAGGTGATTGCACCAGAGAATTCTGGTTTTGTAAAATTGGTTATGAGTTGGAGAATTACCAGAAAATTCTGGAGGGCGCGGGAAACTGATGAGGTGTTCCCAATCATTCTGGAGTCTGGACTAATGGATTGTGTTGTGGGCTTAGGCCAGTAATTGAAACTAATGAATTTGGGCCCGAGTTTCATTTAAAATTGGCCCAAGGATGGTACATGTGCTATTTGAGGTAAGTGAACAACAACTTTTGGAAAAACAACTCCACAACATATCTAGTGGAATCTCACAAGTGGGGTTTGGAGTGGATAAAATGTATATAGACTTTTTCAGTACCTCAAAGGTAGAGAGGTTTTTTCCTAGGAACGAAAAACTTTTGGAAGAGCTACACAAAAATAAGATTTTAATTTAAGTTGTTTACCATTAATGGACCCATGACTCAAACTATTTATCCTCTTACCCCACTTTCTCCTTTTTTTTAATTTCACCTACTACATCAATATGATGTCAGCATAACTGTTATGAATTAATACTCTATGATACTCCATAGGTATATTTATATCCTATTGGTGTCATATAGAACTGAGCTACATTTTTTAAGAAATAAATAAGAGAAAATTATCCTTCATGATATTCTGTCAGTATATTGATACCCCGTTGGTATTCTTTATGATACTTCGTCGGTATTCTTTATGATACTTCGTCGGTATATGACACCCTATTGGTATCATATAGGCTGATATCAGTGCGCAAATTTGAATAGTAAAGAAATTAGGAGAGTATTGATCTAATTAATTAGAATGCAAGAGAGTATGTAGTTTTTTTTTTTCTAACGGGGCATGGATTTAGTTTTTCCAAAGTTTTTTTGAGTTAGAGCCATGGTCTCAGGATAGGACAAAAAAACGTAGAGGAATTTTCAGAAGTAGCTACTAATAAGTATCTTAATTATGCTCTTTAGCTATGATTTGTCCAGTTATGCTTCATAATTATAGTTTCATTTGCTATGGGTATTATTTTTATAATTCACTCCCAATATACAAATAGGGTAAGTATTTTCGTTTGCTATGAGTATTTCCATTTGTACAATTCACTATCAATATACATACAAGGTAAGTATGTTCGATGGCTATAGGTATATTCATTTGTACAATTTGCAGTCAATATACAAATAAAATAAGTAGTTTCGTTTTCTATAGGGTATTATTTCCATTTGTATAATCCATTGTCGATATACAAATTCGTTTGTATAATTTATCGTCAAAATACAAATAGAGTAAGTATATACAAAATTTTTATTTATATAATTGTGTTATTTTTACCAAAACTGTACCCCATCCTTTTATATTTAGGTAAAGAAATGAATAAATGGGCTTCGCC
>JAABOM020000075.1:28185342-28212562 GCA_011800125.2 Solanum clarkiae
AAATGGGCTTCGCCAAAAATTAGATTTAATGACTTGAGATTTTGTTATATAACTTTCGGATACAATAGTATATATATATTCAATAATAATAATAATAATAATAATAATAATAATAATAATGTCTATAATTTGAACATGTTCCAACTTTAATGTATATTTTGATGGATATAAAAAAGTATAAATAGAGAGTAATTAAGAATAATGAATTTCTTTATACGAGATTGGAAATCTTATGTGATACGTAAAGTGGTAAAGCAGTGATTTAAAGCTGCAAGCAATTATAGAATATCCTCAATTGTAGCGTCATCATCTTTTTCCTTTGTCACAAGCAACCAAAACGTTATAACAAAGAAATGAGCAATCAGAAAATAAGTTAAAAATATTCTTTTGGTTTTTATGATTTTTATAACTTATGGCTTCAACTCCAACTTATGCATGATTTTTCTTAAATTTATATTAATAGTAGTAAATAATCTTGCAGTTAAAAAAAATGATCTGATCTAATTTAATTTGACACAAAATTTAAGAGAACAAAAAAAACTTTTCAATCTTGTATTCCTAAAGTAAATTTGTATGAGATATACTAAAATTTTTTTTAATCTTGTGGTCTAAAATATGTCACGTGAAAAACTGAAAGAAAAATTTTGCCAAAAAAAAAGAGTCATTCTTATTGAAACAAACCAAAAAGAAAAATAGACCATTTCTTTTAAAAACAAATAATAATTTTGTCTTTTTCCCTCTGATTTTCTTTTAAAATATATTTTTATGTTTGTTAATTATCAGGTTGTCTACAATTTGACTACATCAAGTTCCAAGCTGGTAGTCTTTTAAACCATGACAAGATTTATATGCTTCTTCCACATGGAAATGCAAGGATATTATTTTAAAAATAATTATTTTTCTATTTTAATTTAATTAGTGTATAATTTTTCATTTAACTTATAATCTATTTAAATTCATACTCCCTTTATTTCATTTTATATGACACTCTTTGACTTAGCATAATGTTTAAGAAAAAAAAAAGAAGACATTTGTACGGTTGAGAGGGGTAGAAATAAAATTTCAAAAAAATAAATTATTTTTAATTAAAATAAATGATATTTTTTTTAAACGGACCAAAAAGAAATAGAATGTGATGACTTTATGATATAAATGCAGATTCATAAAGTAGATAGGAATAATAATCACTAGTTAAAAAGTGGTCATTGAGAAATCAAAGTTTGCAGCCGACCATATTGACTTGTCTGTTTCCCTCTTTCTTGGAATCCAGCTAATTGTACTTAGCCATCTTTAAGTCAATGTTGATTCATTCTAATACCCAAGCAAATTGACCAACACTCTTTTAACATGAAATAAAAAATGTGTTTTTGAATAGAATCATGGTAATATTAGAAACAAACATCAACTTGATCTTCACTCAAATGTTAATATACCATACCTGAAAGTGATTTCATCAGCATTGCCTTCATGTTCAGCGATATATACTCTTTTGCCAACCTGAACTTGACTTATTAATTAGAGGTTGCACAGGTTATGGTGAAATGAAGACAATGGAAGTTGAAGTAAAATTTGAAAGATGATCTTCCGAATTCCTCTGCAATTTGAACTATCCAAACTTAACGTGCCTTGGATCACAGGCTGGACCTGATTCATAGACCACTCAATCTTTGTGAAACAAGAGAATCAAATACTTCATGGAAGAAGATAAGTTAAAATGTCGAAACTAACCATTTCTATCTTCCAGTAAGAAAGAAATGGACTTGAAAGACCATGACTGAAATCTTCACTAATTTGTTCGCTGGTTCATGAATTTCATGAGCGATGAAGAAGACAACAGCTGTTTCCAGATTTCCAATTACGAACATAATCTGGCAAGTATCCTACAATATTATTGCAGTCAAATGGTTAGTTAAGTGTTCCAATGAAGAACAGAATGACATGCTTGCTAAATGATAGTCCGGTATACTAAAGCTCCTGCTATGACTTAACATGCTTGCTGCTTCTTGCTAATGTTCAAATGAAAATACATCATGCAATCAATCTAGAAAGCATAATTCCCTAAAAAATAATTGTTGACAGATTGAGTTAAGATATAAGATTCCTATGCATACACGAATCCCCTAATTCAGAAATGTAAGAGCAGTCTAGCTTAACACTGCAAAAAGGTTTAATAAATCATCCAACTTCAAAAACATCCATTAGAAATGGTGAAAGTTCAGCCTGTTCCAAAAGAACGAAAGAAACATGGAGCAATAAACATAAACACAAAGTTAGAAAGTTAGTTCTGCAAAAGCGAAATGTAAAGGTAGAGCCTTGGAAGCAACACGTTAAAAAGAATAACAGATCTTATCATTTCACCTCAACCAATTTGAACTGCATACAGACTATGTTACTACATCTAGTCACGAATCAATGAATTTAATATATAATTCAATGCTTAAATCTCCATCCTGCCAACTATTGCTAGACCCCTGCAGGAATGGTAAACTTTAATGGACATTTCGGCGAATTGTTTGATGGACTCCCTGAAGGGACCTCAACTAATGGATCAATTATATGATCAGAACCATCGTCAATGGTGGCGCTTACAACAGTTATACTTTTTTCTACGTTAAATAACTGTTCTTCTTCAAAATAAGATGTCATTTCATCCTCTATATCTTCATAATCTTCCTCAGACCAGTAACCAAGGGAATCACCTTCAGATGCACACCTCCAATCTTCTGAATAATAGGCGAATTCATCATCACTTTCAGTAACCAGGAGAATAGTATCAACTACATTTATATCCTCCACCTCTTGCGGTTGTTCAACTCCTTCATCATCAACTAATCCGTCAACAAACGCATGATTCAACAGCATCTCGGCAGTCCATCTATACCTAGGGTTCCTAACGAAACAACCCTTCAGGAAATCTTTTGCCTCCTTGGATAAGTTGTCCGGAACTTTAGGCAACTCATTCCCTCCCCCAATCTTTCTAAGTACATCCTCAGCATCCGTATCATCTTCCCTATCCCATGGAGGTTTTCCCGTTAACATCTCAAGCACAATACACCCTAAAGCCCAAATATCAGCAGGACACTCTTGCACATTATCCGCAACAGCTTCAGGTGACAAATACATCGGAGTACCCCTCCAGTAAGGCTCCAACCTCCTCTTCTTGTTCTGATTTTCTCTCTTAGCTAACCCTAAATCACCAATCTTAACCTTAAATTCAGTACTTCCCTCGATAGAATTCGGCACAAGCAACACATTATCAGGCTTCATATCGCAATGAACATAACCAATGGTATGAATACAAAGCAACCCTCTAAGCAAAGATCTCGTATGATTCCTTACCTCAAATTCAGACAATCCTGAATTCTTGATCCTCTCAGCTAGGGTTCCACCAGAGCCATACTCCAACAACAAATTGTAAACCATAGCACCATTCTCACCCGTAGTAGTCTCATCCCCAAAACATCGAATTATGTAAGGACAACCCTTGATGTTGTTGAGAACCTCCTTTTCCTTCTGAATTGAACCCGAAACAGAGACCTCAGCAGATTTAACAGCCATTACTGGTGGAAAGTAGCTGCAATTCAACTTGGGGTTCTTCAAAGTAGCCAAATAAACACACCCAAAACTTCCTTTACCTACCATTGCTCCTCTGTTCCATGCAACCCCATCACCAAATTCATTCTTCACACTCTTAATCATCTTTCCTCCAACTTCTTCACCTACTTTCTTCATCTCCATCTCTTCCTGCACTAAAATTAAACTTCAATTACCTTAAATCCAAGTAAAAACGGATATTATGGAAATTTTGGGAGTAATTCAAATTAGGGCAATCTCAAAAGGAAGAAAATCCGCCTTTAAGTTGGATTTTAGAGCATATTACACAATACAAAGGCAAATGGGTAGAGAAAATTAGGGTTTACAGAAACAAGTTTAGGTTTCTTTGCAATTTCGCATTTAGGTTAGTTTTTTCAATTATATATAATATAAAATAACACAAACAAGTGCTAATATGAGCCGCGTTTCTTTGAAAGAGAGGAACACTAGTTGGCAAAAATGCTGCTAACTGGAATAACGGTCATGTGCTCTTTTAACAAATAAATAAAGTTACGCCATTTTATTTATTTTTTTAAAAATAAATTCTAACATTTTTTAGTTTATTTTTTATATTTGAATTTATGTCGCACCTCATTTGATGAAAATATTCTCTATCAAAAATTTTTCTAATCACAAGATTCAAACTCGATATTTCTATTTAAAAGAGAAATAACTTCATCCAATGCATCAACTTATCTAAATATGGTAAAAGCATACTTCATCTGTTTTTAATGCAGTATACTTGGAAATGAATGGTGAATATATACATCTGACAGATAAGAAATAAATGGCAGTATATGTATGTCGTCATTATTTGTCACATGCATTACTTTAGGCAAAAACTAAAAATGACGGTGACTTACAAGTTGTGAGGCTGCTGCATGTCCCGGCGCTAAATCACCTCTTCGTCAAAAAATTATATTATATATATAAATCAAAATTTAATTGAATAAATATCTATATATGTATTTATACCTCTTAACATATACTAAAGTTTAATGTAAAGATTAAGGGGTTACAAAAATTATTTGATGTCATATATTCTATCATTGGTAGCGATATATATATATGTGTGTTTTTATTTGACATCCTTTATTAAAAATTGAGAGAGTCACTACTGAAGTTGTCCTGATTTTTCAAAAAGATACCTTAACTTTGCGGGCGTTCTATTACCCTACAAAACTATTTAAATTCAAAATAAATACACACTTTTAACCCATTTTCACACAAATTATATTTTCATAAAAATAATTGCAAAATCATACACTAATAATAATTTGTCACGTGTTAAAGTGATTTTCAATTATTTTTATATGATGTTTTTTTTTCTTTTCTTCATTTTTTTTTTTACTTTTTCTTTTCTTCCTTTCTTCTTCCTTGAAAATCTGTTCCTTGTCACCTTCTCCATCCTCACTACAATAACAATGTAGCACCATTAATTTCACGTCAATTATTTGTCAAATTATCATCAATTAACTTATGAAAATTATAACCATCAAATACTCAAAATATCATAAAATTATTTTTTTAACTATTCAATCAAGATTTCAAATTTGAATAATCATTTTCTTCAATTTTTTTCCCCAAATCAAGTATTTGGAAATTTCACTACTCCCAATTTCTGTTTTTAGGAGGAAAAAAGTCACTAAGTATAATTTTAAAAGGAATAAAAAGAAGATCAAGATCCTCTAATTCATAGTTCTTTTGTATCCGCTTTTACACCAAACAGTCAGCTTGAAGATTGATTAATCGAGACTTCTGATAAGAATCAAAATCAGCGAGTCGTTAGAAGAGCAAAATACAAAAAAGAGAAGAGCTTTTTCGCCTTTGGTTAAATTCTAATTTCTAGGAATAGTAGCAATTTTTTGTGTTTTACGGATGTGAGGATGATATTTTTTTTTCTTTGTTCCCATTTTAATAGTCTCTTTGCCATTTTTAGTTTTAAATATATCAACCTAGAGAAAAAAAATAATACCATCATTTTAAAATAATGATAAAAAAGGAAAAAGAATAAAGAAAACAAATGAAGGAGGACATGATAGAAGGCCAATAAGACTCCAACGGAAAATGCAGATACGATAATGGTGGTAGGGAAGATGGAACAAAAAAATTAGAAAAATAAAAGCTAATAAAGTTATTTAAAAAAGGGTTAATATGTCTTTTTTAAAATAAATAAAATTAGAAGTGTCACATGTCATATTTACATTGGTTTAGGACTATTTTAAAACTCTTTCACGCGCTCTTATGATGTGACAACACCACTTGCTTGAGAAATTGATTAAAAGTGTATATTTATTTTGAATTTAGATAGTTTTGTGGGGTAATAGGACGCCTTGCAAAGTTAAGGTGTCTTTTGAAAAATCACGACAACTTCGATGGTGACTTTATGTCTTCTCTCTTAAAAATTCTAGGCGTGTGGTTTCCAAATTTTTTTCCTCTCTTTTTATTACAGAATTGTTCTATGTTAGAATCACATGATCTAGAAGTTTTATACATTTTCTTAAATTTATGTCAAATTAAATGAGATAAATAAAAATTTTTAAAAAAATTATTTGTTTGTTCTTAATTGTTTTACTGATGTTTTTTTATCAATCTGCGAATCACAAAGTCGTCAATCATGCAACGATGCGTGATTCATGGAATATGTGTATTAGTAGTAAAGATAAAAATTAAAGAAGGGTCAAAAAGAATTATTTAAATTTTAAATTGTTCCTTGTGCTAAATTAAAATTAAAGTAAATACTTATTGGTATATGGTGTTCATTACACCAAATCACGTTAATTTATCATATTTACGGAAATTTTATGTGATGAAAATACATATATTAATTAATTAATCATTATTAAATGATAACAATTCAGTAGCAAACATTTATATATGATAGGATGTAAACATCAAATACAAATAAACCTTTTTACTTTAAAATCAACATTCAATCCTATTTCAAAATCACATAAGCTAATTTTAGAAATATTTCGCGATTTTTGCATCTTTCGCACTTTTCCTCGTCTTTTTCATCCATGCTCCCATAAAATTCACGTTTGTAGGTTGGTAATTGGTTTTTGATCCCTTCATTTTCTATAAATTTCTCCTTCCTCTTAAAAAAATGTAATTACATTTCTGTTGTTGATTATAAGTTAAACAAAATGTGAGCGACAAGATTTAAACTTAATCATTATTGTTAAAAATATATATTGTGGTGAAGTGGTGAGATTGTTTCACTCTTAATCAGAAATGTCTTGGGTTTAAGTCTTAGGTACGGGGGAAATCTTGTTGGGAGCATCAATCTCAAATGGAACTTGCAATTTATGATTCAAATTTAGTCAAAACTCCAATATGAATTCTGAATACCATCTAAAAGTTCCAAAAAAGAATATCAAATTCCAAATGACTACCAATCCACATAAACGTCCATCAATTTTCAATAGAATTAAAAAATAATTTAGTATGATGGTGTGATGTTAAAGAACACTGCACATTGAAATACTGTGTATACTTTTTGAGTGCTAATAAACTGTATATGTTGCCTAATTAGCAACACAAAATCATTTAGTATTATTTTTTATTGTAGATTTAGATCAGGTCATGGCAATTAGCTGTTTAGGACTCATTTATCCCATTTTATTAATATTAAAATGCTTGAATCTAAATACATATTTGAATAGTAAAATGAGTATTAATATTTAAAATTTGTAATTTGAATATATTTCTAAATATTAAGATTTGAATACTAAATAATTAAGATTTTTAATTTTTAATAGATATAAAATTCAATCAAATACTGAATTAATTAACTACTATATTATCAATAAATTATTTTCTCAAAAGCATATGACAGTTGATTGATGGTGATAATTGTAAATGGTAACTAATAGTGCTTATGACTTATTATTATAGTGATTGAAAGCGATGATAATTATATATAGTATCAATTGATAAAGGTGTACAACGATGACACAAAATTGATAATATTGTGCAATGACGATAGCAGTAAATCAATGAATTGGAGAATTGACATATGTAGAATCTCTCAATATATATCTTAGTGATATTAAAATTTTGTTACTGATTTTATGGGTCTTAAAACAACAATAAATCTAGTGTAATTGTAAGAGTGAAATATAACAAAAATAGAGTGTATGCATATCTTATCCTTATCTTGACAAAGTGAAGAAGTTATTTTCAATGGACACTTAACCATATGAAAAATGAAAAAAAACAACAACAATAAATAGAAACAACAATATAAAAATAAAATATTGAAGCTCGAAAACACCGTATAGATAAAAAGTGGATACAACATTGATAAGCGTACACAACAATTAAAAAATAGAAATATCGAAGTCAAGAACAACACATAATTATAGACATATAAAAAAAAAATAGAGAAAGAAGAAACATAGTATTGATGCTATGAGGATGAGAAAAAAATTATGTCAGCCTTCCTACTAACCTGCCATCCTAATTTTTGACTTCCATATCCTTTTACATGTATAAGAACCTAAGTACCTTAAACTCTTGTTAATATAATAAAATAGTATGTCACATTATAAAATATATTGAGCGGAAAAAAATTAAAATTAAAATTAAAATTGTTCCTCTTCTTAAAATTAGGGGTATGCATCGGTCTGTTCGGTTCGATTTTGTACATTATCGTTTGATTTATCAATTTTTGATTTTTAAATATGCTAAACCAATAAAATAATTTTTATCGATTTTCAATTTATCGAATTTTAAGTCTTTAATGATTCGCTTTTTGATTTACCCGATAAGAATGATAATTGTATTAATAAAAGGTAGATAGAGTATGAAAACTATATTTACAAACTTGTAAAAATTATAATTAGTTGATTACAAACTAAAATACTAAAGTGGATAACTAATCACTTAAGTACTATAAAGATTAAAATATATAAAGTATTATTAAAAACCCAATAATCTTTTTCTTCAAAATTATTAAAAACCTAATAATCTAATAACCTAATAATAATAAATTAATAACATTTTTATCCATTCAATTTATTAATCGATTCGATTTTGCACACACCTACTTGAAATCCACATGTAGACGGTCCTTTCCGTTAAAGTTCTGTTGAGACTTGGCCCGTATGCTTAGGCCCAAACAACTCTCCCTCATTTTAATTTCAGTTGGACTGAAGAACAGAGCAGTTTTTGGTTTGCTTGCAGAAATGACGAAGATGAAGACGAAGAATGATTCAAAAGTTGAAAAGGCAATATTGTATGTGTCACCATTGAAAGCTCTTACTCTTCATCTAATATGTGGACTAGGGTTAGGTTTAGCTTTCTGGGTACCTAATCACATCTACTCTCTCAATCTCATCACTCATCCATCCCAAACTCTTCGTCTGATTTCGGTATATATTTCGCAATCCGAAACATCTATAATATCAACTTCCTTCGCTATGTGTTACATTTGTATTCTTATTTTGATTCGGATTTAGTTTCTCAGGTGTTTCTCGCTCCAGTACTGATTCTTCTATACAGTCATCTTCGGCACGATAGAAGCCAATGCTCTGTAATTTTAAAGCCTTTTCTCGACTTCGTTTTATTTGAATTTATTTACATACTTTGTTAACTGTAATTGATTCGATTTCTTTTATGGCTTCACAGTATGTCAAAGCGGTAGCACGAGGCTTGCTAGCGCTTCCGGCCGGTAAGTAGAGTCTGTTATTGGAACTATATTATCAATGTCATTTGTCTAGGATTCATGTAGTATTATTCATGAATTTTCTTATACAATGTTTGCAGGGGCCGTAGTAAATGCACTGGGGGCTATTATATTAGGAGCACCTGTTGGTTTTGAGTATGTGATCCTGCACATTTGTTTCTAGTATTTTAATGACACTGAAACATGAAGCCATAGTTGAGGTTGGATGGAGAATAGAGCTGATCTATCATAGGACATGTTATTGCATGATCGTCCGTGATGGATGTAGAGTGTGAGTTATGGGTTCATCTAACCTAGTAGCTTTAGCTCGGACCTTGTATATGTGTTAAGAAATTCACTTGAATAAGTGTAAATAATTGATTCTGAACACAATAACAAATGAGCTGTCAAACTTGATCTCATAAATTTCAAATCAGATCTGCCTCTAATGATCATCAGACATGTTAAAGGCTCTCTATGTTTTATAAAAATGCCAGAGATTAGTTTGAGTTTTTGTCTCAGATAACATAGGAGTCATTTTATGCTACCTTATCCAATCTCAACTGGGACTACATTAATGCAAAATCTAATGTTTTTCTGTTACTCTCTCTATAATATAGCTTCTGAAATGTAGTAGTTCTTATCCTAACTAGTCTTTGATCCTGTCTTTATCACAGGTATTTCCCCAAGACCCTTAATTGGTCTCTTCTAATGTCACTACTCACTGTAAGTGTTAACAGCTAGGACTTGCTCTTTACTGCATGAAAAGATTTCTCTGGCCTATAAGCTACCAAGATGATTTCAACAGTTGTAGTTTGGTGGATTCATCTCATGCTTACAGAAAATTTGGTCGATGTATGTAAGAAAAGAAAAGCCAGCTTGGGAATTATTGCATTTAGAAGCCGATGAAATAATAAGATCCTTCGACCACTTAGGTCACATGTTAATGTGATGTAGCATTGGTATTTTAACGTGGCTCAGTTTTTCTCCTATGCTGGTTTGGCTGCTTTATTTTTTTTAAATTCTTTTTTGGGATATGTAAATTTATCAAAATGTTGGTTTGGCAGTTTGTACCAGCTGCTTGTGTTTTTGGCTCATCCTGGACTGATTGGCATCGAGTATTTGCTAGAACAAAGTAATTTCCGTTTCCTCATCCATGGGCATTTGATATTTATATATTAGAGTTATCCTAGAATTATTTAGTATGTTTGTTCTTGCAGGGAAAATGAGTCCAGAGACTATATGATCTGTCTACCTGCTCATGGAGCTGTTATTGGAGCGTGGTTTGGTGCTTGGCCAATGCCACTTGATTGGGAAAGCCCATGGCAGGTATGTTACCTGATTGTCAAGGACTTGAGGTTCACAATATAGAGATTGTAGTTCATTTCATGTAGCAGATTATTTGAATTTCAGGTGTATTAATTGTATTTGCTATAGCTTCAATAGTCTACGATACAATCTTTAGTCTTGCAATAGAAAGACACTAAGTTGCTCAGACTTGGGTATTCGATACGGGTGCGGATCTAGAGGTCGGATCCTTCGTGATATGGTTTTTAAGACTTAGGGATATTAATCCATGTATAGATAGGGTGTAGAGATTTGTCTAAAAATAATTAAAATATCTTAATTAGAGTGGTAAAACCCAAATTATGAGATATTACGTGGAGAACTTGAGGAAAATCCTGGAAAGAGATTAAAGGAAAAGAAGTGACATAGAAATTTCTATATAAAAAGTATTCCATTTTCTTCAATTTCACCTTAACTTTTGGATTGATATAGAAATCATTAAAATTGTTCATACTTTCCCCATCGATTTTGGTCAAAGTACCCGAAAACGGTTGACCAAAAGAGACACATATCCCACACCGAGTCCTCACCAATGTCGTGTCGACACAGGTGCGGCACCAAAAGTGAAGAGTCGAGCAACTTAGGAAAGACATATAAAAGTTGCTCTGCATGACCTTGTTTATATTATGTTCCTTTTAACAAATTCTTCTATGGATTGGTTTTATGGAAAAAAGGGCTTAAAATGCCCTTGAACTATGAGTGTTGGTACAATAATACCCTTCGTTAACCTTTCAAGCCATAAATGTCCCTAATGCCTACCTTTTGGCTCTAAACGACCCTTATTTTTAACGGCCTCTCTCAAATACAATTACGAAGTTCATTGATTAGGTGGCACAATAATATTGGCTGGTTTTGAAATGAACTAATAAATTAAATTTCAAACCGACTACCCAAATGCACCTAATAATTCATACCACCCCCCTCCCCCCAAAAGCCCCATTAAACCCGTCGGCTACTCATAGTTTTAGCCGGTGAAGCAGCAATTAAATGAGGACACATCTTCTTCGAGGTTAATTCATTCTTGAATCTAATCTCAAAGCAGTCAATTCTCTATGGAAAAAATGCAGTGAGAACAAATTTGGGTACAATGTTCAGAGAAGATATGGAGCAAAGTGAACAAAGATTTCACCAATTTCTTTATCAAAATTGCTTGAATAAAGAAAATCAAAATCACCAAAGTGGATCAGTACAACTCCAAAGCTTTTTCTGATGAATTCATTTGGGAATTGAATGACGAGGCACCAAAAGTGCATTTTGCCATTAATGAATGCCCTTTAGTGGAACCCAATTGGTTAATGGTAGTTTCAGTCAGTCAACTTTTGTTGAAGAAGGGGAGAAGAAGAAAGTAGTAATTCTGGGAAAGATAAATGGACTACTGGGGATGTGAAGGTGGGGGGTTGGTAAATTGGATTACAACTTTTGTATTCTGAAAAAGAAAAAGTTTCTCTATTTGTAATTGAGTAATTGATTACTTAATAGGTACACTCAAGTAAAAATTATGTGATAAAAGTTGAATGGATAAGAGCTTTTATGGCCATTCAATGCGTTCTTATTAAAACGCGTCAGCTAAAGGTTCCTCTTCTTCTTCCCTTTTAATGGGGCTTTTAGGTGGGGCGAGAATGGTTTATACTAGGTGGATTCGGGTTGTGGGCTACAACAACAACATATCCAGTGGAATCCCACAAGTGGGGTCTGGGGAGGGTAAAATGTACGCAGACCTTACCACTTCTCTTAGAAGTAGAGAGACTGTTTTCGAGGAATCCTCGTCTCAAAAATCCATGAACAGAATAAACTAGATACGGAAAAATGAAAGGGAAAAGAGAAAAAAGGAAGAACGACTAATAACGAAAGCAATGATAAAACAGTAAATACAATAAAATCAACACACATAAGATGGATACTGACCCTATAGGATATAAGGACCCGACTAATCCTACCAATTAACCTATCCCTACTAGCCTATTAGCCTATTACTCTAATTCGCGACCTCCATTCCTTCCTATCTAAGGTCATGTCCTTGGTGAGATCAAGTATCACCATATCTCGTTTGATCACCTCCCCCCAATACTTCTTCGGTCTATCTCTACCCCTGCGTGTGGCTCTTATCACATAGTACTCCAAAGGCAAGCCTTCATTTTGTCCATGCTGCCCAATACGGTGTGTGACGTCATCATTGATATCACCACTACTCTGGATGATGGACCTAAGATATTTAAAATTTTATCTCTTGGGAATAGGTTGTGGGCTAGGAATTTGATTAATTAGTTCATTTTAAAACCAACCATTAGTATTGTGCCACGTAATTAATGAATGTTGTTATTGTATTTTCAAAGAAGGCCGTTAAAAGTAACGGTAGTTGAGAGCCAAAAGGTTGACTCCAAAGACATTTTTGACCTAAAAGGTTAGCGAAAGGTATTATTGTACCAAACTCATAGTTCAAGGGCATTTTAGGCCTTTCAAGTTGATTTAAAGAAAAGCAGAGCCACCTCAAATGAACCTTGCTTACCTTAATGCAGTGTTTTGGACGGCGAAAGGTGACAAAAGGCGACAAGGGTTTGCCTTGCCACAAGGTTTTTCAAGTACAGCATCAATTAATAGCAAAAAAATTAAAATATGTAATTACATATATAAATAATCAAAATCTCAATCTCAATAACATATTAGCAAATAATTCAATTCAAAAAATTGAAAATAGATAATAAATATAAAAAATCTAGAACTTGAATGAGGAAAAAACAAACCAAAGTGAACAGTGAGGAAAAAAAAATAGAGTAACTCTAAAATCTGAAGAAGAGAAAAATGAAACACTGGGTGATGAAATCTAAAAAAGAAAGAAGAAATGCGTATTTGTTGGACTTTTAGAGTCTTCAGAAAAGTTTGGCCGGTCGCTGGAGAACTCTAGTCGGGTCATTTGATTGGAGTCGCAATCTAAGTCTAAGAGTGCAACAGTACAAATTTGAAAAAAATTCCTAAAACACCCTAAATTAGTTTTTTTTTTTTCTTGAGAAAATACAAAAGGCGACGTCTTTCTCGCCTCTCGCCTTTGCTATGGCATCACCTTTTGAAGATCGCCTTGCCACAAAGCTAAAAGGCGATGAAGGATCACCTCTCCTCTCCTCTCGCCATTGGCGACAAGGCGATCGCCTTTTTCAACACTGCCTTAATGAATCTTGTACACATAAAAGTTGGATACCCAGTTCCCTAGAAGGCAAAGCATCTGTTATTCATTTCTAATTTTCTGCGGTGGTAATTTTGGTTAGAAAGATATAGGGTTTTTTGGGGAGTGGATATTAACGGAGATCAACTAAACTTTGAAGCTCATTTTTTTGCACACTATCCTCTGGTGGCTTGATTTGCTTGATGGCATGAAGGATCTAGGAAGTTGTTTGTCCTGTTCTTGTGTCACTTTTTCCCGCTTCCTTGTAGATGGTGTCCACCTCATTAGTGCTCAGATTAGTATTGCTCGCCCTAATGGAAGATGCACACATCTGCTGGAAACATGTTTGTGTTGCTCTCGACACTTTGAAGTTAACCATATCTTTGAATGAGAGTTGTTGGGAATCTTCTAGATGATTTCTTTTTTAAGAGAAAGCTAATATTTCATTTACCACAATGAATGATAATATCCTGCTATACCAGTATGAATGCAAAAGATAAAGTGATCAAAAGGAGGGAAAAAAAGGTTGGCGCTATGCGGCTCCTTTTCGTTGGGGTAAGATCAGATTGCATTGCTATCTGAAATATGCTTTGCTCGAGTATGGGCATCACTTAAGTCTGCTTTGTTAACAAGATCTCCATGTTCCACACTAAGGTGATAATTAAAGTAAAACAGCTCTTGTTATATCCTGATTCAACGAGTTCCCAAGATATCCCACCCAAATTCATCTATTTTACAGTCATGGTGTTTCACCTTTTGGTGGTTTTCCCTCATATTATCTTTTTGTTGCTTGAGCATATATGTCCATTACAGAGGTATGAAATTTGATTTTTTTTCTTGCTTGAGGTATGCTTGTTTAAATAAAAATGAAACTAATTAAGTACTGTCACAAGACGAGTGCATCTTCCATTTGTGCTTGATTGCTAATTTCTTCATATGCATATTCATTTCTTAGGTTTTAGAAGTTGAATGTAAGATCCTTTCATATTTGGTTATGCTCCCTTGTTTGCTGACCCATCTGCACGGGGTTAGAAAATGCTTTAGTAAGTGGATTGTTCTCAATGACGGACAATTTGGTATTTGCATGTAGGAATGGCCCATTTGTGTGACTTATGGAGCTATAGCTGGTTACCTCGTGGGGCTCGTGGCATCCTTGGGCTGCATTTTCTTCTGTAACCGCCAGCAGCATTTAAAAGAAGAGTAGAGTCTGGCTTCTGAGAATTAGCCGTGGAAGGCTCATGATACTACAATGATATTCTTGGGACGAATATTAGGAGTTTGTTATTCAGCTGCATAGACATATGCTATCCAATATCGCTCCCTAAATTCACTGATTTTTCTTCTGTTTTCTTTAGAGTATAGTTCATTCTTTTAGGAGTGATTTATTTGGCAATTTGTGAAAAGACGCCCAATAGGATATTATGAAGTTTCTACAGAAGAATAATTTTGCAATATCTCAGAAGAAATTTTGTCCATTAACTTCAATAGGAGTATTATGGATTTGTAAAGTCCACGCTTATTTTATGCTTTCTGAATATTCCTTTTCCTTTGGCAAGACTGCTTTTACTATATCCATGTCGTCCTATTGCATTCTCTACGTGGAAATTTCAGAGTTGGGACCTAAATGAATTATTCGTACTCCTTTTCCGTGTGTTGTGGAGAAACATGTCACTTACTGGTAGAGGGCAGAGTTCTTGCAGCCCAAGGATATATTTCCATCCCACTTGATAGTTTAATATCAAATCCAGGAATTATTAGATTCCTTACTATTCTCTCCTTTATTTTCTTTATGAAACGAGTTCCACCACCTACGTGGTAAGATAAAGTACGATGACCCCACTTATGAATTTGTTGAAGATTTTGTCTATTGTAGTATATATTACATACTTTTTGAGTTTTGACAATACAGTCAACCCCCAATTTCCTTTGCAGTGAAGACTTGGCAACAGACGTAGTAGGGATGGATAGACACGAGGGTGGTGGCATCTTACAGCTGACAACACATTATAACATTGTAATGTTGTCTTGTTCTTCAATTTCACTTGTTCCGTGCTATGGATAATTAATTTTAAGCTGTCAAAGTGGGGTCATGACCAAAGACTTGCATTAAATGTCTTTGTCTCCTTTTGGATTTTCTCTCTTCTTTCCCCTTTGCACTTTGCTTCTTTTTTTCCCATTTTAAACTTGCAACCACAAAGTTAATGCATCACTACCCAAATTGCTAGAATGGGTCAAAACTATTCACTTATTTTTACTTTAAATATTTGAGAATTGTAAACGGCTCTAGCCTTGTTACGCAGTGCGTTGTAAGTACGCCATATTATATTCCATTTTTCTCCAATTCCAAAAATGCCCTCACTGTTTAACTAAAAAGACGAAAAGCCCAGATATAAAGCGACGGCATTGGTGGGATGTAACACACGAGAAACTCATACGGTCGCACCGAATCATTAATGCCACGTCATCAGGGTAGTTCAAGTCCACGTGTCATACAGCAGAAGAAACAGATGGCCCACACCGAACGCTTTAAAAACTTTTATAGAGCCCTCTTATAAGCGCCAAAAAACACACATACACACAGCAACAACACTTTGCAACACCCTACCATCACCACTCTCTCTCCCTCTAAAACCTCTCACTTTCTCTCTCTAAAAATTTTGCCGATCAGATACAATTCTTCATCGGTAAGAATTCTTGTGAAATCCGCCCAAGAGTTTTATAGATTTTAATCTTTATACATTTTGATTCAGTCTTTTCTTGTTGATACAACTGTATGTTCTTGAACAAATCTTTTGTTTTGATTTTTCATTTTGAGAAAAGAAAATTAAAATTGGTTTGGGGTTGGATGTATAATTAATGTGGTGGGAATACTTTTCTTTCTGATCATTTTTGATGGTTTTAGACAAAGTAACACTGTTTGGATGCTCCAACTATTTCCCGTTCTTGGATTCTTGTGATTATCACAAAGGAGGATTTTTCTCCATTTTCTAGGTTTTCTGAGAAACGGCATTTAGAGTTTATAGCACACAAGAATAGGGAACAGAGACGATTGTGTGTCGTGCTTACTGGGTAGAAATTTGATTTCCTTGTTCTTTCTTCTTTGATGATCTTTCTCGTTTTTTTCCTTCCCGGGAGGATGTAGGGGGACACGTTAAGTGTAGTCTACTGCTTTAAGTAGTTAACCTTTAGTTTCCATGATCGGCAAATGAGAAAGTCAGTCTCTGTGAGTTTCTCAATTTGGAAGTCCACTTTTTGCAGCCTTTCATATAGAAATGTGCCAGTCTGGTGAAATGTGGTTGTTCTAAATTGCTTAGAATCATTAAATGAAGTCTACTGCTCTTAGTAGTTAATCTTTATCCATTAATTTGAATCTTTTCTTGTTGATAAAACTGTATGTTCTTGAATAAATCTTTTGTTTAAATTTTGATTTTGTAAAAGGAAAAAAAGGGGGTTGGGTTGTGTGTGTAATTTATGTGGTTTGAGTACTTTCCTTGTGATCATTTTTATGGTATAGACAAACTAGTACTGTTTGGATTGTTTAACTTTTCCGTTATTGAATTCGTGTAATAATCGCTGGGAGGAATTTGTCGCGGTACGGTTTTACTCCATTTTCTAGGTTTTTCGCCAAATGGCATTTAGGGTTTACAACGCACAAGATTAGAGAACAGAGTCGATTGTCTGTTTTGTTGGGTGGGTAGATATTTGATTTCCTTGTTTTTCCTTCTTTTTGTCTATTTGGGCCTTTGATGATATTTACTTCTTTTTTTTTCCCGGGAGGCTGAGATTAAGTGTAGTCTGTTGCTTTAAGTAGTTAACCTTTAGTTTTTGTGATCGGCATATGAGAACGTCGTTTTTTGTGGATATCTCAATTTGGAGGTGTATATGAAGGGAGATCTTATAGGCTCAAAGAATTTGGAACTCTTTATTTTATGATTTCTCTCAAGCATTTTGTGAATTGCGTCCACTTTTTGCAGCCTTTCATATAGAAATGTGTGATGCAATTTCATTGTTGGTGTATTCTCATTCTGTTCTTTTTCTTTTATTGTTGTGCCGGTCTGGTGAAATGGGGTTGTTCTAAATTGCTTAGAGTCATTAAGTGTAGTCTACTGCTCTAAGTCGTTAGTATTTATCCATTAATTTGGATCTTTTCTTGTTGATATGACTGTACGTTCTTGAATAAATCTTTTGTTTTAAATTTTTTATTTTGAAAAAAAAAAAGGCTCAGGTTGTTTGTGTAATTAATGTCGTGGAAATACTTTTCTTGTGATCATTTTTATGGTATAGACACAGCAGTACTGTTTGGATTGTTTTTGACTTTTCCGTTATTGAAATTCTTGTAATAATCAGTAGGAGGAATTTATTGTGGGTATCGGTTTTCCTCCATCTTTTAGGTTTTTGCCAAATGGCATTCAGGGCTTGTAATGCACAAGATTAGGGAACAGAGACATTGTCTGTTGTGCTTAGTGATCATTTTTATGGTACGAACATAGTAGTACTGTTTGGATTGTTTAACTTTTTTGTTATTAAATTCTTGGACCAATCACTAGGAAGAATTTATGTTGGGTATCGGTTTTCCTCCATTTTCTAGGTTTTTCGCCAAATGGCATTTAGGGTTTATAATGCACAAGATTAGGGCACAAAGATGATTGTCTGTTGCGCTTAGTGGGTAGAAATTTGATTTCCTTGTTTTTTCCTTCTTTTTGTTTATTTGGCCTTTGATGATTTTCTATTTTTTCTCCCAGGAGGCTGGAGTGGGATCGCATTAAGTGTAATCTACTGCTCTAAGTAGATAACCTTTAGTTTCCATGATCGGCATATGAGAAAGTCGTCTTTACAAATATCTCAGTTTGGAAGTATATGAAGGGAGATTTAATAGGCCCAAAGAATTGGCGCTCTTTATTTTATGATTTCTGTCGAATATTTTGTGAATTGTGCCCCTTTTTTCATCCCTTCATATAGAAATGTGTGATGCAGTTTCTGTGTTTCTTTTAAAATGTATTTTCAACCTGTTCTTGTTTTATTGTTGTGCTAATCTAGTGAAAATGTGATTGTTCTAAATTGCTTAGAATCATAAGTGTAGTCTACTGCTCTATGTACTTAATCTTTATCCAATAATTTGAATCTCTTCTTGTTGAGATAAACATATGTTCTTGAATAAATCTTTTGTTTAAATTTTGATTTTGATAAAAAATAAATTGGTTCGAGTTGGGTGTGTATCTTTATCCAATAATTTGATTCTCTTCTTGTTGACATAGCTATACGTTCTTGAATAAATCTTTTGTTTAAATTTTGATTTTGATAAAAAATAAATTGGCTCGAGTTGGGTGTGTAATTAATGTGGGTACTTTTCTTATGATCATTTTTTATGGTGTAGACATAGTAGTACTGTTTGGATTGTTTAACTTTTTCATTGTTGGATTCTTGTAATAGGTTTTCCGCCGCCAAATGGCATTTTAAATGTTTATAACGCACGAGACTCTATTATGCTTAGTGGGTAGAAATTTGATTTCCTAGTTTTTTCTTCTTTTTGTTTATTTGGGCCCGTGATGATATTTTTCTTTTCTTTTTTATCCCGGGAGGCTGGATTAGGATCACATTAATGGGTTATTTGGTGTGAGGAACAAAAATAAATAGTGATGGGATAAAAGATAGTGAAGGGATAAAATTTTGGTATCTTGTTTGGTTATCAAGTTTGGAATAATTTATTCCATCATTTTTATACCAAGTTATGGGATAAGTTATCCATAATGGTGGGATAACTTACTAATCCCAGAATATCTAATCTTGGAATAAGTTCTTCCCAACCAAACGCCCCTCAAGTGTAGTCTACTGCTTTAAGTAGTTAACCTGTAGTTTCCGTGATTGGCATGAGAAAGTCATCGTTATGAATATCTCAATTTGGAAGTATATGAAGGGAGATTTAATAGGCTCAAAGAATTTGGCGCTCTATTTTACGATTTCTCTCGAGTATTTTGTGAATTGCGTCCCTTATTGCAGCCTTGTGGGATTTCACTGGGTATGCTGTTGGTTGTTTGTTGTCCCCTTTTTGCAGCCTTTCATTTAGAAATGTGTGATGTAATTTCATTTTTGTGAATTTTCATCCTGTTCTCGTTTTATTGCTGTGCCGGTCGGGTGAAACTGTGATTGTTTTAATTTGCTTAGTATCACTAAGTGTAGTCTACTTTATCCATTAATTTGAATCTTTTCTTGTTGACATAATTGTATGTTCTTGATAAATCTTTTGTTTAAATTTTTTATTTTTTAAAAAAATTGGTTCAGGTTGGGTGTGTGATTAATTTGGTGGGAATACCTTATTTGTGACCTTTTTTTTAATGATATAGACATAGTAGTACTGTTTGGATTATCCAACTTCTGCGTTTTGGATTCTTGTAATTTATGGTGGGTATCGGTTTTCCTTCATTTTTTAGGTTTTCCGCCAAATGCATTTAGGGTTTATAACGCACAAGAGTAGGGAATAGAGATGATTGTGTATTTTTGGGCCTTTCATGATATTCTAATTCTTCTTGATTTATACTACTTTTTTCCCCAGGAGGCTGTAGTGAGATCACACCAAGTGTAGTACTGTTCTAAGTAGTTAATTTTTATTTTCTGTGATCGGCATATGAGAAAGTCGTCTTTGCGTACAACTCAATTTGGAATTATATGAAGGGAGATTTAATAGGACTTGACAAATGAAAAGGGCTCAAAGAACTTGGCGCTTTTATTCACAGTTTCTCTTGAGTAATTTGTGAATTGCATCCCCTTTTTGCAGCCTTTCATATAGAAATGTGTATTCGCGGCCTATTGTTCTTGTTTTATTGTTGTGCCGGTCCGTTGAATATGTGTTTGTTCTAAATTGCATAGAATCATGATGTTTGTTTTCTATCTAAAATACTATGTTCGTTGTCACCTTTCCAAGGTGGATCTCGCTCCACCCCAGAAGTTTGTTAAACTTCAGAATAGATTAGATTTTGTTTTGTTCTATGTGCAATTACAACATCAGCTCCTGTCATGAAGAGACTGGAGGAGGAGCATCTAAGTATAATTTTATTATGCTTTTATTTCTCTGCGTCATCTCCTCTAGTTTATGACGTAGATATCTTTATGTTGATCTTAACTTTTGATTTAATTGATCAGATTCAAGATCTCCAATGGGATGTGACAAAACAGAGAACCTGCTGGACCCAAGTGTTGATGCGGGAAAGAAGAGAGCGGAGGAGGATTTAAGTATAATTATTATGCTTTTCTTTCTCTTTGTAATCTCCTTTAGTTTATGAAGTAGATATCCTTATGTTAAGCTTAATTTTTTATTTAATTCATCAGATTCAAGATTTTCAGTGGGATGTGACAAAACAGAAAACCTGCCAGACCAAAGGGTTGATGAGCTTTCCCTCAGCGTCAGTCAAAGTGGAGCTGCTGATTATATTGGTGTTATCCAAGGTGGGTTCAATTCAGGGGCTAATGTCACATCCTTCCCTTCTGTATCTCTGCCTGTGGTCTGTCCTCTTCCAAGAAATGTTAATGAGATTGAGGTGATCGATTTGACGATTCCCGATACCTTACATCATCACCATCTTCAACCGAATTTGATGAATGTCAGAAATATTTCACCAAGCTTTTCCAGTCCATTAGAAGTGCCACATTGGATGGAAAATAGTGCAAACATAAACCATATAAATATGAATAACAAAACACCAACCTCAGATAGTCTCGTGAATGAAGGTGTCTTGTCCAAGGGAATCCAAAATCCTGGGGCCAGTATGAATCTTATGCCTATGCAACACAGTGGAGCTAGATGTTTTGAGAAGTCTGGGGAAGCAACGGCTCAAAATAGCTTCCAGGCAAGTGGAAGTCCTTTTGGCATAGGGTATAACATGCCGAATGCTGTAAGTGTTGGCGGAATAGGAATTCATAATGATGCCGACACCAATGACGTTCCTCTTCCTTCATCAGGGAACATTGATGGTAGTTTTCTGACCCTTGGAACGGGTAGTAACATAGAGGATAGATCAAAGCCTACATTTAGCAGCAAAGAGGTCAGCAGCAGACCAGAGCAAGCTGTTTTACCACAAAGTAACAATTCTCACATCCAACAAATGAGAAGAATTTTCCCAAGTTCAATTCATGGTGCTCCTGGTGGTATTACAAATTTGCAGTGTGATAGTGTCGGTTTCCCAAATTCAGCCTGGAATCCGGGTGTGCTTGCTCCAGACTCTAGAATCAATGTACCTCCATTTATGCACATTACACCAGATGCGAGACAAAACTTATCTAACACCAGAAATTTAGCTGGTCTTGGTAGAGCTGATCTAAAAATCTCTGAACGTGATCCTCGCAAGTACGCCCAGGGTGGTTTCCCTCCTCCTCCATTGCCATTTAGCAGCAATTCAATGTTACCCCCCAATCTTGGATTCGGTAGCATGGCAGCAGCTCCTCAACCATTTAGGGTAGCAGCTCAATCAACTATTAATCAGCAGAGCAACCTGTACACAAACATTTCCAGGAATCAATCTTTCATGGGATCTGCTTTTCTCAATCATGGCAGTGGCAGCATGAGGCAAGACCATTCAGGTGTGTATGAATTTCTATTTCTGTTTGCTGAATCTACCGGTTATCAATTTATCCATTTCATATTTTACCACTAGCTTAGCTGACATTTGCTTATGATTAGAATTCTTGATCCTGTTTTCTTCAGTAGAAAATGACCTTTATTGAAGACAATGACTTTTTCTTTCAAAAATGATGACTTTTGATTTGTTGCTAGGGATTTTAGTATGTGCATGACAAGTGAAATAACTGTGAGTCAAAAATGAGAAATGATTGTTTCTGCTTTCTGCATAAGAATTCCAAAAATATTCCAGTGTCTAACAGGCTCAGTTTGTTTTTCTTTTCTTGCCATATATGTTCTGAGTTGGCAGCTTCCAGGACAGTCCTGGTAAATGTTTAGACCCTTAATCAAACAAATATGACTATAGAGAGTCTGTTAACCTCATTTTAAAGAATGATTGCAAAGCAAATTGGCTTGACCAATAGAATTAGCTTCTTTGAATGTGTAAAGTCATCTCCCAGTATTTTCAGACTTATTGAGAAAGAGGAAATATCTTAGTGATGCAGTGTGAATAAAATGCTATGAGAAATGCCAACAGCGTGTAAAGAACTAAAAACCTAGTGGGAGTTCTAGGAACAAGAGCATATTTCAAGTGTATCAGTGTGTGGATTGTGTTATGATATTTCTATAAAGTTGTTAAACTTTTAAAATGTGAGAATATTATCTTGTTTGGGTTTGTGTATGGCCATGAAAGCTTATACCATCTTCAGTGGGAGCAAGTCAAGCTGTTTTTATATTGACAAGTACTGAACTGCAAAGTGACTTTACTTTTTCTGCTTCTTTTACATTTCCGCTGGCCATTTATCCTCTGGAGAGTCTTTTCCTCTTTATTTTGAATCTTGTAGCTTAAATTTGTCACACCATTCCTAGCAGGAAGTGTCATTATGATAAAATGGAATTTTGGAATATGGAACTTGCTACCTATAACCTTTTTTTTTTTGGAACAAGCTAAAATGAAAGTAAAATAAAATACATAAATTGAAACAGAGGTGGTGATCAGCCTTTTCTAGGTGGGGGTGGGGGGTGGGGGGTGGGGGTTGACAAAGTTGTAATTGTGCACTCCACTTCTCGGTTGTCTTGTTAGTTGATAGAGTACTACCTTTTGGAGAGTTACGTATATGAGTTGTTAAAATGGTTGATCTGCTGTGTTGACAAATTATAGGCCTCTTAAGGTCATAAACTTGGTTCAGCCTAAACATGATTCTATCGCCAGTTTTTCCTTGGATAGGGCGAGAGGATGTGAACTATCAATGTGTGAGTGAGAGGATGTGAACTATCAATGTGTGAGTTTTAGGACATTCTCCTTTTCATGTCACGGCTACATGCATTGCTATTTTGAGTTTCTCTTATATACTTTTACACTTGTCCTCATGGATTCTAAAAAATTGCCTCTTAGTCTACTTCAGCTGCTGCTTGTTGACTTACTGTGGTGCCTAACTGTGCTACAATCAAATTTCTTCAGGTGAGCAATCTTTTGTTAATGTTCTGCATCCTTGGGGGAATAACCTATATCCTGAAGGAGTGGGAGCTCAATTTGCGGGATGGAGTGGCATCCATCCTGCCAACGTCAATCAATTTCCCAAGAGGCTAGGTGTTCAGCTAAATGACGGGGCTATTTCCCAAGCAACTCACGAGGGTGTTCTTCCTGGGACGGGTGGCATCCAGCAAACTAGAGAGGGTAAATCATGTTGGAACTATTTTGGCATGCATATGTATTTTCAATAAAGAGGGTATCATATTATTTTTCAAAATAATAGGATAGGATGAAAAAAAAAGCAGAAAAATAGTTTACCTTTAAAAAAGAAAAAAGAAGTGAGAAATATATTTTAAGCTTCCATTTATTTGTTATTTTCTTTGGCGATCATTTGTAGGTAACTTGTATCAGTCTCAAGATCATGGACCTAAAAGGCACCCGACTGACCTTCAACCCCCGTTTGCAATGGGTATCTACCAACTTTATTCATATATGTTATAAACGTTCCAGTTTGCTTTTGTATGTATTTGAAGTAATCTTACCTCTACATAACATCTGAAGAGATTGTTTTTATGTCATCTAGGTCTGCCTCAAGGTGATTCATCAGCTGAGCATAATATTAGTGGACCCCCCTATCATGCTGGTATGCCACAAAACCCAATCTAAGGAACTCTCCTGTGTTGCTATTTCAATGACAAAATCTATCTTTTGCATCTTTGGTGACATGCACATTTTAGAACCAAAAAGTGCTGATTCCTGAATTGTTCTCTGATTACATTTGCTACACTAAGGTCAAGGCGTTCCAGTTTCAAAGGTTGATGTGGCCCCTCAGGATTCATATGCTCATGGTCCCACTTCCCTTAAAAGAAGACGACCAAGTAGAGCCCCTCCTACTGCTCCGATTGGTCAGAAAAGGAAAACATTGACTCGACATGGTAATCAACAGCTGATGGCACATCAGAGGCCGATCATGGATGCTCCAGTTCTTGCATCTTCTCCTTCTCCTTCTCTTCCTTCTCCCGGTGCAAGGTTGCAAGGTATCTCAAGCTATCTCACATGCTTCTATTTTCTGTATTTTTATTAATGCAGTTTGTTAGTCTTTGATCTAAATGCATACAACTTGACTGTTTGTTGGGCATTTGCATGAGTTCATCAGTGAATGCCAGTGTTTTTGCCTCCCGTATACAACTCTTATATGTGATTAGCCTTGGTTCTTCTCCTTATGGGAACACCATAGATGTGACCAGAGCCAAAAAGTTGCAAGAGACTTCGAGTCTTTTATTAAGGGTCAAAGACCTCAAGTAGTGTTTAATGATACCTATTTTTAAATACCCCAGTATTTTCCTATTTACACAAATCATCCTACTCTTATCAACCTCCTGCTACCCTCTGCCCCATCCTTGGCCTTCAAGCAACTAATGGATGTTTAAACATTTCCCGTTTCTCTTAAAACAGTTCTCGGGATATCTAAACAACTTCCTTATGTTTTTACTAAAATTATTCTTGGTTGTCTGGGACGAATTGCATAATGCCCTCTAGTGTTGCAAATCTTTTTTCACAAATCTTCACTAGAAATACAAAAACAAGAAGAGGAAGATGAGAACACAAAAGAAGAGAGGGAGAAAATGAAGTGAGTGCAGGGAAGATGAAGAAGAAAAGGGTGAACAAAGAAAGAAGAAAGGGAACCCAAAATTAGAAATTTCAAAACTTAGATATTTGAATTTTTTTGGATGTCTTAATACATGCCCCACTGTTTTAAAAATTGTATGTATGAAGATAATAATGTACTCATTTTACTTGCTAATTATTATCATCGAAACAGCATCGTAATAATCTAGCATTGGAATTTTTTGACAGTATTAGATGAACCAGCTCAACCACTTAGAGAGAACTGCATGTTATGCAAGAGGAATGTGGGGTTCAATCCTGAAGGTCCTTTCACTCGGCCTGCTATACCGCCACCTGTTGCTGTTCTTCCCTGTGGGCATGTTTTTCATGACCACTGCCTGGAGGTCATCACACCACCAGACCAGTCAACAAATCCTCCTTGCATACCTTGCGCTTTAGGCAGCGAAACCTGATGTGACCGTCAATTGTTTTGGATGGGAAGGGGCTTAGATTTTGTAATTTTGGCATAGAGAATGAGAATGAATAGGGTATAGTTGGTGGAACTGTGAATATAGGAGGTGGGGCGATTATAGGAGATGCTATGTAAGTAGAGATTATGTAAAGTTGCAAGCTTACCAGTTAGACAACGAATGGTATTTTCAAATATTGTGTATGGGCATTTAAAGCGCTGTTTCTTGCAACATTCACTTCTTTCCAGAGTATGGGCATGTCTTCACCAGGTGTATTCGCCTATTCTTGCCTTCTTTCAAACAGCAACCCAAGGAATTTCTCAGGTCCAAAAACCGAGTTTTATTATATTAACAATTTAATACTTCTAAATTTTTATAATCATTGGAAAGAGTTTTAGTCATTATGAACGAAAATCATTTGGATGGTGTGCTTTTGTCGTATTCTTGATTGTTGTGTTTAGCAGTTGCATGGTTTTAAAGAATCATTTGCAACTCTCATTAACTTTTGTATTAAGTAAGTTGATTTTTTTAATTTTGTTTGTAGATAGTGATGCAATGAATTTTTACAATTATCTAAAAAGTATATACAATATTAAAATATTGGAGGAATTTATTACATACTTTTAATACGTATTAAATAGTTATTATTTTAATTTTACTTAGCACCAAAAAATCATTTTAGAAACACCGAAATAAATCGAACTGAAGTTGAAAATATCAAACCGAACAGATTTAGTTTGATGCAGAGTATGGTGCTCATTTTTTAAATTGGAACACTAAGAAATCAAATCGAACTTCAACAATACCAAACTGAAGAACACCGAACGCCCACCCCTAATACCTAATACAGACATCATGTGTGTTATATTTCCCCTGTTTCAATAGTACAAATTCCTTCGTATTACTTCAACACCTTTCATACACTTAGATTTTATTTTTTGATAGTTACTACTCCCTCAGTTTTATTTAATTAATGTTAAGGACAAAGTTAAAAAAAAAAAACTCTTTTGATTATCTAGATTGATAACTATTTTGGGAAAAAAATATTTCTAGTATATATGACAATTAAAATGAGACGGAGAGATTATTAGTCCATACCATTAATCGGATAAAGACACTCTAGTTTAGTACTTCCTTTATTCCATATTAACTTAATTTATAAGCCAATGCACAAATATTAAGAAAAATATTTAAGAACATAAATTAAATCATGTTTTCCACAATTACCATTTATGAAATTCACAAAAGTAGTTGTTGGGATGCAAACTCCTCCCACACAAGTTTTTCAACAATG
>JAABOM020000075.1:28212662-28223514 GCA_011800125.2 Solanum clarkiae
CCCGCCCATTGCGGGATAAGGGGAGGTCGGATGTACGCAGCCTGACCCCTATGTTTAAAAACATAGCGCGACTGTTTTCAGATTTATATCACTGAGTGATACACAAAATTATATCATTGTAGTGCTTAGGCCCAGTGAGGTTTGTTGTACACTTCTCCATTATAGTGATATTTTTCTCCTTGTCGTCCGTGGATATAGCCTAATATTTATTGGGTGAACCATGTTAAATTTGTGTCTCTATTTTGTTATCTTGCCCAATTTATTTATACTTTTCAATATCAATCCTGATCCTTATCACGCTTCCGCTATCGCCTGATATTCCCCAATAGTAGTTTTGCAAGTAGTGTAACTTATCCTCTAGAAAAGAAAAAAATTTCAGTAAATGAAATTCAACTATGTGAAACCATGAAAAAAGATCAAAAAATTAAATTAATATGTGACAGAAAGAGTAATAATAAACTTATGTAAGAGTGGCGATAACTATAGATTTGAGAAAATTTGTAGGACAATCAGATACCAGAGAGAAAGAAAAAAACACTAACCTGAACTAATCTGCGAAAAAAACCTAGATTTGCCTATTGATTTTTCCTACCAAATAGTCATTAACCATCTTGGCGCCATTGGCCATGCCACCTCGTTAACCGACCGGTCAGCCTCCCACCGAGGTTGATTACCATCTATAACCATCCAATATCACTACCAAACGAATTATGTTATTATTTTAAAATCACCACAACTTGATATTAAATCGATACCTATGATAGCAGTGATATATTTTCATGGAAAACCTAGGGTAGGATGGGAAGAGGAAGAAGTGGAGCAGATGATCGTATACGAGAATCTACAATATGCAGTCATTGGTAAGTTTCTTACCGATGGCATAACATTCAAGTTGTAAGGTGGCTTACACCTAAACAACGTGAGTTTAAAAGGAAAATGTAATATTGGGGTACTAAGTAACGGATATATTTTGATAATGGTCTCTTGTGATGAAGATTATGTCAAATTTTTGTCTTAGTCGGCCTTCTATATCACACACAAGAATTGGACATATATAATGAGAACGTTGAACTTCGATTCTTTATTCAATCTGAAGGAGGAAACTACAATAGCTATTGCATGGATTACATTCCCATCACCGCCTCATAATTTTTTTGGTAAAGAGGCTGTATTTTCGTTAGTTACGGCAATTGCTAAACTATTTTAAGAGGATGTGGCGACTAGAAATCTGACCATGCCAAGTTGTATAAGGGTCAAAGTCGAAGTTGATCTAGCTGAGGCAGTGACAACACCAGGAGTTCAGCAAGAAATAGATAGACAGGATGCTTCCGACACTTTTAGGATTCACGAGTTCTTGAGAATGAACCCGCCAAAGTTTACGGCGTCAATACTTAGTAAGGATTTTGAGAATTTCATATACGAGCTGTAGAAGGTGTTTTAGGTTGTGCATGCTGCTGATGTTGTGTGTGTGGAGTTAGATACTTATCGGCTTAAGGGTGTAGCCAGACTATGGTATGACCAGTAGAAGAAGGTTAGAGGAGAAGGTGCAACACTTTTTAGCTGGGCCGTGTTTGAGGAGGTCTTCTTGGGCCGTCGCTTTCCACGAGAGTTGAGGGAAACAAAGGTAAGGAAATTTCTGAACTTGAAGGAGGAATCTATAAGTGTGCAAAAGTACAATCTTAAGATCACTCAGCTGTCTCGCTATGCTCCGGATATGGCAGCTGATATGAGAAGTAGGATGAGTTTGTTTATAGTTGGGCTCTCCCGCATGACTAATAAGGAGGGCAAGATGGCTATGCTAATAGGGGATATGGATATAGCCAGATTGATGACCTGTGTGCAGTAAGTTGAGAAGGAGAAGTTGAATGATAGGGAGGGTTTCGCAACAAAAGGGCTAAGACATCTATCACAAGATAGGCAAGAAAGGGGATGTGAATGGGAGCCACCCACTTTTTCAGTCAGGACCATCTGGTCCAGCTCTATCATCTGCCAGTGCGCCTGCACCATTGGTCAGACATGAATAGAAGTCCAAGAATTTCAGAGCTCAGGGTACCCAGTCACAAGGGAGTGTGGCTCAAGGACTTTCCCACCACCCACTATATGGGAAGTGTTGGAAGGTCTCATCTCGAAGAATGTCTTAGTGGTACCAATAGTTATTTCAGGTGTAGATAGACGGGTCACTTTCTAAAAGAATGCCCTATGAGAAAGAATTATCAGTCATTTTCATCAACACCAGCAAGTAAAATGGCTCCTAAAGGTGCTACTTCAGGGAGAGGCTGGGGTACAAACCATCTTTGTGTTATGGTCAACCGCAAGGATCGGAAAAATTAGCCAGATGTAGTCACTAGTATGCTCAAAGTCTTTACTCATGGTGTTTATGTATTATAGACCCAGGTGCTACTCTATCTTTTGTGAAATCCTTACATAGCTATGAAGTTTGAACTCAGTCCTCAACATCTTTTTAAGCTATTTAATATATCCACTCTTGTGGGTAATTCCATTTCAGCTCAAATAGTCTATAAATATTGTCCTGTATCAGTCTACCTTAAAGACACTTTAGTTGATCTATTTGAGCTGGATATGATCGACTTTGATATCATTTTAGGCATGGACTGACTTCAAGCTTTCTATGCTTCCATTGATTGTAGAATCAGAGTTGTCAAATTTCAGTTTCCAAATGAGTCAATCTTAAAATGGAGGGATAGTTTAGTTGTGCCTAAGTGTTGTTTCATCTTATACCTTAAGGCTAGAAAGTTAATTGGGATGCATTTACCAAATAGGCAGAGTTAGAGATTCCAATGCTGAGACACCATTTCTCCAATCTATTCCAGTTGCAAACGAGTTTCCTAAAGTCTTTGCTGACGATCTACCCAAAGTCCTTCTCGATAAGGAGATAGACTTTGGGATAGAATGACCCCAATAGAGTTGAAAGAGTTAAAAAAACAGCTAAAAGACCTTCTAGATAAAGGCTTCATTAGACCAAGTGTCTTACCTTGGGACGCTCCAGTTCGATTCGTGCGAATAACAAGGAGTCAAAATTAGTGCTACAAGACTTCACAAAAAGGGCCCCCCAAAAATGGACATGTACAGCGTCATCAAAAATCAAGAGGCTTCAACAACATCAATTTATGAAGGTTGGAGATCGACTTCTGCATCTCTGACGCTGTAACCTCCATTGGGAAGGCCAAAATGGAGTAGACATACTCAGCAGAAAAGTAAAAAGAGAGCAAAATGCATACCTGATACTGATGAAGAAGGTAACGTCTGACCCATGGTGAGAAGGCACATGATATGTTGACAAATCTGTCATCTAGAATCAACAGAATAGATGAAGAAGAGGAAGAACAATTGTACAAGCAACGAGGAAGATAAAGGTACTCACTTTTTTGAAGGGATTCACGGAAATTAAGGAAGCTGAACTTCAGAGGGAGATCGAAAGCCACTCAGTAGTAGAATGAGAAAGAACACTGCTTTCTAGATAAGGGATAACATTGAAACTTCGAGACGAAGTAACCTCGAGACGACAAATGAAAATTCTAGAAAGGAGATAATTTTGCTAATATTGGGCCGGGTTGCTCAAATTGGTAGTTGGGCCAAATTTGTAAAATAACCACTTTCCAGATAAAGAAGAACATTGAAACATCGAGGCGAAGTAACCTAGAGAGGACATATGAAGAGTCTAGAAGGGAAATATTTTTGCTAATATCGGGCCGGGTTGCTCAAATTGGTAATTGGGCCAACTTGTATTTATTTTACAAATTTTAGTAGTTCTCATGTACTATATTTTATTTATTTGTTTTGAAACAAAGTGAGCCTTGAGCTCAAAAATTATTTAAAAAAAGAAAGGAAAAATAGACGTGAATTTTGGAAAAAACGAAGAGGTGCAAGAATATCCTTTTGGTTAAAATATTTGGAGAAATCACAAAAAACATTTTTGTCCCATCTCCAAAACTAAAAATAAGTTGTGGGGTCCATGGGACATGCATAGGAACACAAAACAAGAAAGCAAACATCGACATCAGAGGAACAAAAGAACAACAAAATCAGGTCCGTTCAATAAAGAGTGCTGATGAATTCATCACCCTTTTTTCCCAACCATATCTTCTTGACTTCCTTGTAAAACAAAAAAACGAAGAAAGGGGCATTTCTCTGAAACAAATAAAATAGGTGAGTAATAAACGTTTCTTCCTTATACCTACAACTAAGTTCAACTCTTACGCTATCAATTCTCTCTCTCTGTTATAGAAAGTTTTGATTTTTTTTTTTAAAGAAAAGAAAGATAAGATTTTTGGTTTATTTTGAAAGTTGAAGGTTATATATGGAAGTAAGGCAGCAGAAGATGGGGGAATCTTTTCTTGAAGGATTTTCACCTGTTTCTTCAACTCCTGTTTTATGGAAGTCTAGGAAAAGATCTGGTAAGAAGTACTATTACTCTCTATTCATTAATTTGGCACTACAACTAGATCTCTTTCTGGAAATGACTAGATTTGAAGTTTATGAGTTTCGAATTCTACTCATTTGGGTTTTAATAAAATTATTAGTACTACATAGATTTCTCAAGAAAAATCTGAATTTTCGGTGGGGACTTTGCTGACACCTCATTTCTATTTATCTTTGAATAAAAATCATTTTTCGTTACTTGCTCCTTAGCTTCTTTTTTCCCGACTATTTGACTCAAACTCGAGACGTCGGGAGAAGCAACCCATCCACTGCACCACTCCTTAGCTTATTACTAGTTATTATTATCTTGTTATTAATGTTTTTTTGTGATTTTGGTTGTCTCTGTCAGGATGAATGTGTGTGATAAATTCATTGCAAATTTCTTTGACCTGTAGCTACAGCCCGTTCCCCATTACAATTTTTTATTTTTGAAAGACTAAATCTTTTCCACACGGACATAGTGGCCTGGCCCTGAGTTGTTGACTTTGTTTAATTCCTTGAGATGCGTATAAGATGGAGTTTTAGAAAGACATTAGCTTTGAATTGTCCAATTAAAAAGAAAAAGCATCTTCTTTTATTGGGGAAAGGGTACATATTAGATATATAATTAAAGACTGCTACATTGCTCAGAACAAATGTGGAATCTCAAACTCAAACCCGAAGAGTGTAAATCCTGGATCCGCCTCTGTCGTAGTCAATGATTGTCAAATAACAGACTTGTTTCTTCCCTGATCAACTGGAGAAGATTACAACTTAGTAAGCTCTTGAGTTTTTAATATGGGAATTTTCTAAATTGAAATAGCATTTCCAACGACGTTGTTATTTGAATGATGGATAAGGCTCATCGGACCTTTTTATCGACATGTCAAATCTTTGAGTACAATTTTCAAATTATAGTTGTGTTTAATGTCATATTCTGCAAAAATAATAAAGTGATGACTATAAGCCCAATCGATACACGATTCATATTTTTTATATTATACATTCGCCGTGCTAAGAAAATACTTGGCCTAGTAGCCAGTGTGAAGAACTTGGAAGACCAAGTCACTGTTAAAGTTGATGAAACACCTCAAAAGCAAGAAGAGTCTCCAGCTGATGAAAAGATGCAGGAATCCCAGCCCTCTACTGAACTTTCTGAGCGTAGAAAGGCACTATTTGAGCCATTGGAACCGGTTACGAATGCAAATGGTCGAAGGCCATCAGCTGAAACATTGCTACCCCCACCAGACTTTGACGCTGCATGTTACCCCAAAGGTTGGCTTGCTGGAAAGAGGAGAAAGCTTGTAAATGTGGATGTTGTTGAAAGTATGCGAAGAATCGCTCTACAAGAAATGAATAGAAAGGTGATGTTCTCGTGTTTTGGCTAATCTCTCTGTATAAATTCAACAGAACACTAACGATTTGACAATGCTGCAGGACCGTGAAATCGATGGTCTGAACGAACAGTTAGAAGCAGATGCTCAATGCCTGGAACATCTGCAAATACAGCTGCTAGAGGAAAGACGCAAGCGCGCAGAGGTAGAGAGGCAAAATGCTATGTTGCAAAGCCAGATAAATGTGCTTATGAACATGTATCAGGATAACGATGATGATGGTACAAGTGATTCCTAATTCTTTTGTAGACTTGGTTAGACAATAATAGGATGGATATAGAAGGAGGTGCTGCTTGTGCTTTCAAGATGTAAAATATATATCTGTGAATGCTGCCAGTGTATTTTTACTGTTTAAAAGCTCTACTCCATGTGGAAGATGTTAAAATGGAAAGTTTTGTACAACCACTTTGTGAAAAATAATGCGACTCGATTGATAAGATAGTATCCCTCCCCCAAAAAACTATGACCATAACATGAGTTAAATAGAGTGCAAAGCTATGCTGTTCTTAGCAGAATCCTGTTTGTAGAACCAATGAGAAGTACCTTTTGGTAAACTTCCAACACAAAAGATGAAGCAATGTCACTAAAAACAATTTGAGTGACTTGTCGAACACACTGTATTGCACAAACTAATACAACTATATACATAGACTACCTGCACAACATCTAGAAGGGATTTGATTACAAGTCGAATCCTAAACTTGGACACTGTAGCTAAGCAGAGGGCGCTATGCCTACTGTATATACAAAAGCAACTTCTAAGCAGATCCTACCTAGCTTGTTGATCGGCATCTTCATAGATATTGAACAAGAGATGAGGCAGCGATGCAATTCTCGGCAGATTCAGCAACAGATCCCCCACGGAGTCTTTTCTTGACATAGACGGAGCTGGATCATTTGATCTATCCTCTGATGTACAAGGATCATCAAACTTCTTTTCACTTGCTGCTCCAGGAAAGAAACTGATCAGTTCATCACTTCTCTTACCTCCAACTCCAACATCATCATAGTTCTCTTTCTTATGAGCTGTTGCCGGATCCTTCTGAAGAAGAGAGCACAGAGAGTTGACCCTTGTCATGAGGGATTTCTCATCCGATGCTGGCATATTTTGAGTGTCGCTAAACAAGCACCTCGAAATCTCTTCGAGAATCTCCAAGCTTTGCCGTTCTTCACTGGACAGAGTCACAAGTTCAGAGGTTCCCTGCTCAGAAAAACGTTGTTCAAAGTGAGTCACCAAATCTTTCATCGACATGGAAGGATGAAGACCAGGCACTCGGATCTGATCTAGGTTACTGAGGCCTTTCAATTGCTCCATATCTCTACTGACATCTTGAATTGCCATTGTGTCCATCACTGCAGGTTAAATAACAGCACAGCTAATTAAAAGACATGCCCGAACAGCAAGCCTTAACAATAAAATAAACTTTGGAAAAGAAATTAGACTGTTTCAGGATCAGCTGAGCCATATCACAGTAACGCACAATAAAGCCTCAAACTGTAGTAATTTGGCTCTATCCATGGTCTTGATTACTGCAGTAGCTCAAGATATGATTAAATACTAGTTTCAAGGAACCAGTGAAAACTGTAGCAGAAAAGGGGGAATGTAATCTCTATAACCACCACAATGTTTTTTCCACCAAGAAACATAAAATTAAGAAAAATAAAGAAGAAATGAACAAGATGCACCAAGCAGAAGACTCTAACTTCTCAAAAAGTTGTCTTAACCAGACGAGCATTAATATATAATTTACCTGAGCTCGGTGAAGGTGTTTCTGGACCAATGTTTTCCAATCGTCTACCAGCTACAAAATCTTGCTCTCCGTTTGAAGAAGAACAATGAGCTCCTGAAGGTGAAGCGGCACCATGCAAGTTGAGAAAGGTGGGACTTCTCTCATTATTCAGATTAAATTCCGAGTCGGACATATTTGGGTCTTCAATAACTGAAATTCTGGATTCGAAATGTGGAGAATCTAGTATAATCTCTGGTTGTTGACTTAAGAAATTAAGACGGGGATCACACTGGATAAGCTTTTCAAAATGCTTTCCCAACAAGCCTTGTGGACACTGCAAGTAATGTCGCCTGCCCAACAAAAAAAAAAATTAAAGAGGAAAGTTATAGCATCAAAACTGAACCACGTTGACTTAATAATCAAGGAAACACCAGAACTTCGAGCATAAATAGGTCTAATACCTTACTAAGCATGCATAAAACCGGCAGTACCATTATATCAAGTTCACACGACTACTTAAAAGTGACAAAAGGCCAAGGGCTGCAGCTGAGATTTATCCCGGCCTCAAGGGAGGGTGAATAACAAGACCAATTTATCCTTTTATTTATTTTTACAGCAAGGGGACCCTAAACCATCAATATTGGAGAAAATGTATTACATTTCAATCTCATCGAATTCACTTGAGCCAACATGAATCAGGCAATGATTATTAGGTTATTATACGCGTAGACTGTAATCAAAGGAGGAAAAAAAGCTCATCATCGAAATTTCATTACAATTACTGATGTTTCTCCGAAATCTCAACCGATTAAAACATGAAGTACGCCATTCTATGTTATCTCCATATTATGGATTTCTAACTTTCTTTGGTCCTATGTGTAGCCTCTGGTAATTCTACTTGTATGCTATGAGAATGCAGCTGAAATTACCCAACTAAAGCCCTCCAAAACACAAACTGTGGGATATTAGATTAGGACTAAATTAAAAGAAGAAACATAAATCCAGATGTAATGGTGAAGTGAGTAATTTATTCAGATTCCATGCTTCCCCTCGTGGAATGAACTGAACAACCAATTTAAAGAAACTGATGAATCTGTATGATCCGTAAATTTCTACTTAATAATTTGTGACGGCCAAACATACCACGAAGACCTAATTTCTTGAGTCCAAACATCTTCACTTATTGTAGTATTCATAACACACGAGTACAAGTATTTTTCTTTAAAAAAAATGAATTTATGCATATAAAACCTGTAGTGCACTGGTATCATAGGAACGTGCTACAAGATCAAAAGTTCAATTCCCACTAATGCTCTTAAGTGATGTACACCAACCAAACAAAAGAAACAGTGAAAAATCTTTAGGGATCACGTGCAAACTAAGTTGCTGCATCATAAAAGAAATACTCCCCAACTTTGTAGATTAAATTAGTACGATAACTACTATCAGTGACGGTGCGTAAACAGAGCAAAGACAAATTGCGAATAAGCAAAAATAAGACCAGAAACATACTTGTGCATACTAGCCTGTCCTCCAGTAAAATCAGATGTTGCTTGCCAAAGAGTGTGCTTCCTGGGTTGTGGATTTGTCTCCCTGAAGAAAAGAGGTTGTCTTGCTAGCTGCAAAACAAGAATCCTTTAGTACCTTCATCACCTTTAGGGTAATAGTAGTATAATGGAAGTATATTACCACTTACCACTACATCTAAAGTTCCAGGTCCATCATCAGGGTAATTTGCCTTCAAACCCATAATGTCTGACCATTGGATTTCTATCTTGTTCTTGAGACCTCCGTCAAGGACTTCCCAAACAAGTTTATGTTTTGCAAAGTAACATTTCGCCACTAGATCCCCTTCGTATCTTGACTTGTACTGCAAAAAACAACACAATTCCAATCACTTCTAGCACTTGTAAACTACAATTTGTAGATTACAGCATATACTCAAAACTAAAATGTTATAGTACCTCCCAAGTCCCAATTCTCAGAACTGAGGCGGGAAAGTTCGAAGCCTTGAGTTTTTCAACTGTTCCAGAGCTCCCCTTCTGCTCCTTCTTTCCCTGATTTCCCACCTTAGGGTTGTTCCCCTGAGAAAGCTTCATCTGGATCAAATCCAACAGTGATGGGCTCTTCCTTAGCCTCAAACCTAATGGACTGGGCTCATCCAGCGGGTTGTACTGCGAAGGCGGTAGTGGGAAACCATCACCTCCTACAACCAATTGCTGCTGCAGGAGAGAAGATCCGCCGTTCAAATAAGCTAATCATATAATATAAACTTCATAGAAATCAACCTAAAGCAGTATAAAAGAGCTAGCTAGTAATAATCCAACAATAACCATAACTCTACTGCTTATACCCAATTCAACCAATAACACTTTTCCCTCTTTGATCTTTCTATATTCACATACTTTAAACCCTAAATCTACACCATCAATTCACTTAACAGAAAACTATTAAATAAGCATTAATTGACAATCTTCAATTAATGATTAATCACCAGATTAATTGATTTACTTAAATTCTTAATCTTAACATCCTGTTTGTAATTGATTGCACTTAATTTTACTAAATTCATGTCAAAAGCACAAAACACAGAATCAGTAGAGAACTGAAACAGCAAAAAAGGCAGAGAATTGAATCACCAGAAAACAAAATCAGTAAAAACCATGTCTACAAATTTGTGAAGAGAACTAACTTGCAGAGAAGAGGAAAGTTTGGATCGCTTGTTGAGTGGGCCGTATGCTTCATCCAAATCATCCTCGAATTCCAGCTTCACCGCCGCGGTCTTCCCCTTAAGCCACTGCAACTCCGGCGACTCCTCCATGGCAGTGGTCATCAATTGAACCATAGTTGAAAAAAAACCCAGAGAATTGGTCCAAAAACAAAAATATGTAAAATGTTTTTTTATTTTACGAAGAAAGAAGAGAAATCAATATTCGTTTTTACTACTCCCTGAATCATTGGAGTATAAGTTATTATTTTTAGTAATATATAAAAAACTGCGAATAAAGCTCCCACTATATATTTTTTATTATTTATTGAAATAAAGAAACAAAAACACGTGTCCCGTTGTATAGTGAGGTGGAGTCACGTGAGAAGTTTTGGATAAAATGTGTGACGTGGCATAAATTCGGGAAGGTTCCTTTTTCGGCTAGTGGGAACGGCTGCGATAAGGGGCAAGGTAACACGTGGAAGAATCTAACGGTGGAGGACACGTAAGAGGCTGAATTGGATTTGTGGATAATGTTTTGGACCGACTGCTTTTTAGTTTTTTATTATAATATAATCTCTATCTAATTTTATGTGACATTT
>JAABOM020000075.1:28244780-28273304 GCA_011800125.2 Solanum clarkiae
TTGTGAAGTAGCAGTTAGTCAATGCAACTTTCGACGCTCCTCATGGGTCATCTGGAAACAGCCGCTTTATGTTTTTAGATATAGGGGTTAGGCTGCATACATCCGATCCCCCCTCACCCCGCAATGAGCGGAAGCCTTTTGAGGCACTGGGATATGTTGTTATTGTTGTTTGTTACGTTTAATTTTTCTTTACTTTTATAAATTTTTTGTCATGTTAAAATCAGATAATGAATTTAAATTAATTAAGCTTGACTTTATAGTGTTGCTTAGCTCATGATAGGATTGATACACAATATCAAACCTATGGTAGTAGAAAGCTTAGTCCCCACAAATCTTTGGTTAATTAGAGATTTATTAAGCTATTAATCCATGATTTAATAATTTCAGGAGTCCTACGGAATTAATAGAGAATGGCTAGTTAAGTAGGTGCTCCTACTTTACTTGCATCCGCAAACTCTACAACTAACTCAGACTAATGGATATTATTATCTCTGTTTTTTAAAAAAAAAAATGACGTAATTTGATTTGGTATGAAATTTAAGAAAAAAAATTATGATCTTAAATTAAAGTTATGTCAAATGTATCAAAATATTTTTTATTTTTGTGGTCTTAAATATGTTACGTGCAAAATTAAAATTAAAATTTTATCAAAAAAGGAATGGGTCGTTCTTTTTGAAATAAACTTAAGAGAAAAGTAGGTGATTCTTTTTGCGCTTAAACCTGAGACCTCTGGTTAAGGAAGGAATAGCCTCACCCGCTGCACGACATCCTTTGGTAGTCATTCATTTTTACGTATTCAGACTTTGAACCTCTTTAAAATAATAAATAAAAATATTTTTTAATATAATATTTGCAGTATATAATTTTAGTTCTAGTTAATGATTTGAAGAATAAATAATTAATGTTAAAAATATAATGAAAAAGAAAAGTTATATTTTTTCTTTAAATGTTGACGTAGATAATGAAAATAAATTCTATTTTTAATATTATGAACAATCAAACAAAAAACGGAGACGGTCGTATTTATTTTTCCCTTTAGATGAGATTGGTTTTTTCCTTGCACATACAATGGCACTACTATGAGGAAATTCTTAAAGGGGAATTCAAAGTTGAGATTTTTGTTTAAAAATAAATTTGTATTTATCACTTCATTATAATTCTTATTGATAATTACAATATTAATTTAGTAAAGAATCGAACTGAAACTTAACAATAAAGATGCCAATTGGACCGTCATATTATATGATCAATTGATTTTGATTTTCAATACACTTGAATATTTCAAATACTCCATTCCAAAAGTTATCATTTAATTTTTCTCAAAAAAGATGAAAGACCAATTTTTTTCCCTCTTTTGTTCAAAAATAATAATTTATGAAGTTATGATTGTTCAAGATCATAGGAAGAGATTAATCTTTTCACTCGTAATTATTTAGAATTTCAACAATCCTTTACGTCCATGATTGATCATTTAGAGCATGAACAATATAATTATTGAGATTCGATATTGAGTAATTGGATTTGCATGGCATGCATGACTCCAATATTATGATAAGAATTTTTGTGACCTGCTCAAATTTGAAAAATTAATTCATGATTCAAGGTAAAAATAATATAAGATCATATAAAAAGATCAATTTCTTTTACTATTTGAGTTATAGTATTATGAGTTTGGATCTAATCACAAGAATTATGTATTATTTGGATTGAATTAATAAACCAAATTGAATCGAGTCATTTCTTGTTATTCGATTTGGTTTCGTATTTAAGATCTAGATTTTTTTAATTTAATTCAAACTTTTAAACATAAAAATTGAGAGGAAAAAATAAATTATTTTATTAATACAATATATTTATAAATAACATATTTCATTCTTTAGCACATGTTCAATAAAGAAATATGTTAATAATACCCATATATTTATTTTAGTTATATTATTAGGCATGTAAATTTAATCGTGCTGACTTGTTCTTTTTGCATATTTGATTATTTCATCTTTTGATATATATTGCTATCTTCTTAGTGGTGTCCATTATATCAATAATATGAATTCAATTTAGAAAAACTATTTAAGAGATTTGGTGTATTCACTTCTCATTCTTTATATAGTTATCCTTTTTCAATATTTAAATATAACTATTCTAATATGACAAAGGTGCAAAATAATCGAAAAATCAAGTAAAAAAAATCAAAACAAAGAGAGAAAAATCAATTTATATAAAACAAAATTGGGAAACTCATACACCCTTGAAGAAAGATAGGAAAAAGGATATAAATTTGGTGGACCAACAAATATCCTGCACCTAATTTTAAACCTAAAATTAAAGAGGGATATAAAAAAATAAAATCCAATAAATAAAAAGGAAGAACTAAATCTGATTGAGTAAAAGTATATGAAATTTTTGCTATTTTAAAATGATATTAAAAATTATAAAAAAAATATTATTAAGTGTAATTTTTTTCATATCAATATGATGAAAAGATACATCCTAAAACGTTCGTCTAAAGTTTTATATAGTTCAAGTCTAAAAATAAAAATTATCCCAACCCATTTCAAAAGGAATAACCTCATTTTTTAAATCTGTTTTTAAAAAATCATCATTTTTTTTAACATTTTAATTTTAACTTTTCACATAATATGTTTAAAAACTACAAATTATATTTGCTATAACTTTACTTTAAAATATTTTTTTTATATTTTAAAATTTCATACCAAGTCTTACGAGACTATTCTTTAGGAAAGAAAAACTGAAAGGCCAGATCCAATTATGAAGAATATATACACATAAGCACAAAAATAGAGAGAGCGAACAAGAAATAAAACAGAGAGAGAAAAAAAAGTGAAGACAAGCACAAAGTAGCTAAACACACAAAAGAGGGCCAGCGCCAGGGCCTGCTTATAGACAGAAACGGCCATCGCCATTTCCTCCGCCGGCTTTTCTCCTATATTTCGTCACCTTCTTCATCCTTCTCTTCAAATCTAATAATTATATTATATTCCTTTCCCTTTGTTCCCATATATATCCTCCATTCTTATTGGAGAACCAAAATTATTCCTAATTTTTACCTCCTCTGTTTTTTACACATGGCGAAAACGTCAATGTCGAATAGTACTAATTCTTCCACTACTTCTAGAAATCGCATTGGTAAAGCGAAACCTAGCAATAGAAGTGATATCAATGCTATTGGTAAAGTGAAACGAACACGCAAGAGCGTTCCCAGAGATTCTCCTCCTCAACGTAGCTCAATTTACAGAGGAGTCACTCGGTAAATTTTTTTTTTCCTCTCCGCAATTGTTTTGTTTTCCTCGTCGATTAATTTAATAATCGATAGGCACCGGTGGACCGGCCGATATGAAGCTCATTTATGGGATAAAAATTGCTGGAATGAAACGCAGAACAAAAAAGGAAAACAAGGTTCATAGTTTTTTCTTCATTTTTTAGTGATCTATTTTGAGTTAATATTAGATATGATGTTGTTGAACTACATTACTGATTGAAATTTTCTACTGGTTTCACCGGCGCAAATCGTGCTTATAACAAAATCCGATTAAAATGCAGTTTATTTGGGTAAGTTTAATTCTATTATCATAAACATTTCATTTTCAATCACTTGCCCAACAATTTATTAACGAAAAAACTGAGATTTTTTTAAATTTTTATTTTTCTCAGGAGCTTATGATGATGAAGAAGCAGCTGCACATGCATATGACTTAGCGGCGTTAAAGTACTGGGGTCAAGACACCATCCTTAATTTCCCGGTAATTTTGACTGATACAAATTGAATTATCATTATATATTAACTTGAGCTCGCTGTAATAAAAAAAAAATTATTTTAAAATATAGGTCATAACGTACGAAAATGAACTAAAGGAAATGGAAGGTCAATCGAAAGAAGAGTATATTGGTTCTTTGAGAAGGTACACGTACACCCAAAGAAAAAATGGTTCATTTTCATCTTCATATTTTTATTTAATGTTTTTGTGATATCTCTGCAGGAAAAGTAGTGGATTTTCAAGGGGAGTATCGAAATATAGAGGCGTAGCAAGGTAATTATATGTTTCATTTTCATAGCATACAGTAAGAATTTCTTCACGTTGACTGAGCTTATTTGACAAAGTCGAATTTAAGTATTCAATTGGTGAAGTCGTGGGTAGAAGTATCCGATTTATAATCCGAATCAAGTATAAGGACCTCTAACAGTTAAGATTAGCATAAATCAATAAATTAGTGGAGTATATTAAGCTAAGAGTATCCTTGAGAAATGTTGGTGATCTTAAAATGCTGCATTTATTAAAATGACAATTAGCCCAAATCGCTGGTCCCTCTTCAAAAAAGTTTATTTTTGGCATGCATTCAATAGATAACTATTACTAGTTGGTATTTTATCTGTCTACTATATTAAAAATATATTTTTATTTTTTATATATCAAACGCACACATTGTTTTAGTAGGATGCCCATCATTGCTACTCAAAATGTGGACTGTTTATGAGTTCTTCATCTCTTCCCATCCTTCATGCTACTGTGCCATCTAACCATGTCGTATATTCTTGATATTTATGTTGAAATGCTCCGCTTCTTAAATGCTTCCCCGTTTGCTTCCATTCATGCACTTATACCATTTTATTAGCTACTTGTTATTTTTTACCAACATGATTTTTAAGTGACATGTGGGTTCCCAGGAAATAACCTCTCTACTTTTATGAGGTAGTGTAAGGTCTGCATACATTCTACCCTCCCCAGACACCACTTGTGGAATTCCACTGGACATGTTATTGTTGTTGTATGATTTTTAAGTGACATTGCCTAATAAAGCTCAGGCACAAAGGTCGATTTAGAATTTGAAGCATATGGTTCTGAGATTTTAACCTTTTTAAGTTATTCAATTCTGAATTAATAATCTAGTACATAATGAATGAGTTTTTTTTAGAAAAAAACATAGTTTGAATCGAATCTATGGGTTCAACCCAATTCATAATCGATACTTTGCCTCTATATATCCTTGCTTAGTAGACAAATCAGAAGAAATTACCTAATATTTTGTCTCAGCTAGAATCTGAATTTGGTCTTGATAATTTGCGACCATTCCTATGATTATGTCTTCAATGGTGAATTTTTTTGGATTTGTAGACACCACCACAATGGAAGATGGGAGGCTCGCATTGGAAGGGTGTTTGGCAACAAATATCTTTACCTTGGAACATACGGTACGTAGTAGGAGATTTTTACTGACACGTCTTGTAAGTTGAAAAATTGTACTTTACAATATTAATTCAACCTCTTTTCATCATTAATTTAATTTAGTTGGAAAATTAAAAGTAACAAAAATTGGAAAGTTAATTAATCAATCCTTCCTCCTACTTTTGCTGCTTCAGATAGGACAGGCGGACACAGTTTAATTACAATTAGTGTCGTATATTTTGGTCGCTTACCTAAAAAACATCATTTTCAAAAGCATTGTTCCTAAACCAATCCAAGTGTTTTTCATATTTATTCTTAGAAATAAGTATGATTACTGCCACGTGTCATTATATGCATGCACTTGTTTGTCAGTATTAATATTGCCAAATGAATATTTGTTGAGTTTACTAGTATTACTATAGCCATGAAGATTATGGGCATGGAAGAAGAAAATATAAGTCAAATAAGTGAGGGAAAACAGCTAAGAAGTTAGATTAGGGTAAGGGGAAAAAAATAAATATAGTTGGTGGTTGGGTATATATAGATCACCAACTTTCAACTGCTAGGTCTGCTATTTAAGATTTCACATCCCATGCCCCATCTCTTCATTTTTCAACATCTCATCCAATTTGTCACGCAAATTAGTTTCTTGAATTTAATACCTATATTATAATCTACCCCCTCCCCCACTCTTTTCCTTTTCACGTCCATTCTTTATTAAATGCATGTTCTATGTTCATTGTTAATCTATCAAGAAAAGATAAATATTTTCTTCTTAATTTATCCTCAACACTAATTATTTATTTTTTAAATTATTTCTCAAGACCTAAGACTATATATCAATTAATATAAATTTTATGATAAAATATTCATATTGATTAATAATCATCATATCTAGTTATTTCTGCTTACGGGTTTTGAGATGAGGGTTCCCAGGAAACAGCCTCTCTACTTTTATGGTAGTGGTAAGGTCTGCATACATTCTACCCTTCGCAGACCCCACTTGTGGGATTTTACTGGGTATGTTGTTATTGTTGTTGTTTGTATTTGATTAATAATCATGTATAGAGTCATAACTATACATATTGGGAAGCATGAGTGGAGAGCTAGAGGACGAAACTTCTTTTTTCATGAAAATCATTTAATTTGTTGAAAGAGGAACTTCTTTTTCTTTAAATTCAAAGCTACCTCATGTGATGAAAATTACAGGCACAAAAGATAAACCGTAAACTTAGCCTAACCTCTCCAGAAAAAAATCTAGCATTGGGCCTACATTTTGTAACGTTAGGAACATCTCATATCTTAAATATTCCATATTTATATTAGACTCAAGTCTGATGCTTGCTAATATATTCCTCAATCTTTCGAACAAAACACGAGATTGTCGTACATCTCATGTTTAAATGTTTTCTGATACGTTTTTCAATTTGATCAAAAGAAATTTTTAAAGCTTGTTGTGTAAAATATTTATAAATAAATCTTTATTCCAATTATCACATGCAGCTACTGAAGAGGAAGCAGCAACCGCATATGATATGGCGGCTATTGAATACCGTGGACTTAACGCCGTTACAAACTTTGACCTTAGCCGTTACATTAAGTGGCTACGTCCCTCCGACCAAACTAATGATAATAGTACCACTGAACCAAACCCTAACCCTAACCCTAACGACGTTCATCTCATGCCTAACACCAAAGAGGATATGAGTTTTAGCTTCGTCCACCAAGAACAACAACAACAACAAAGCTCTGGGTGCGATGTAACCATCGCGGCTCTGCCACATCCAGGTGGCGGAGCCGCGACTTCATCAGCACTGGGGCTTTTGCTGCAGTCTTCAAAGTTCAAGGAAATGCTTGAAACAACATCGGAGGTTGACTGCCCGGAAACTCCACCGGAGCCAGACCGACCCCGGCGGAGCTTCCCAGACGATATTCAGACCTACTTTGATTGCCAAGAGTCAAGTAGCTTCACTGAGGAGCATGATATTATTTTTGGTGACTTGGATTCTTTAGCATTGCCCATGTTTCAGTGTGAGCTTAATTAATTATACTAAGGAATGAAATTTAGAAGCATTAATTAATAACTGTGGACGTGATATATAAGGATTATTTGTGAATACTATATTTAAGTTAAGAAGAGTTATTGGTGAGGCAACATTAAAAAAAGAAAAAGGAAAATCCTTTAACTTGATTTTTACTTTCTAGAAGAGAGGAGAATGAGGGTAATATTTTTTCAGTGATTTGTTTAATGACTATTAATATATATTGTATTTGATTATGTAGATAGAGAAATGGATAAACATTCTTTGCTAAGTTATGGTTCCACAATAATACAAAGACTGTTACCATTTTATTTTGCTTTTAATTTGTTCTTTGTTTTAATTGGAATTGTGGGATTTATTCAGTTAGACAATATTTGAATAGTTTCATATATGAATAAGTTGGCTGAGTTATACACAAAAAGATTACTCTATGATAAAAACATAGTATAATTTATCATTAAATTTATTTCACATGTCGAAGATCATATCGCATGTTTATGTAACATTAAATACACCAAAATAGGCACAATCTGAGTTTCCCACAGTGGTAGAAGATTCTTCAGTCAAGAACATTTTAGAGAAGAATGAAAAAGTTTTCTGTTTTGATAGATCCTGACCATTGTCTTTCTTCTTTTATTCTTAATCTATATATATATTATTCATCTCTTTAATATAGGTCCAAGTTGACCCACGTGGGTGACTCGATCCAATTTCCTTCATTGCCAAAACACAATTTTAAAATTCAAACATAAGGCTCACATGCCACACTTCCTTGACTAGAACAACCTTTTTAGCAAAGGAAGAATTCCAAGACAATGCTGTACTTTCATTAAACAGAACATGTCTAAATTTATGAAGTTACACTTAATTAGATACTTATACAAAATCTTCCACCAAGGTGCATGAATAAATTTTAACAAGTCTAACAAATTCGCATGATGCCTTGGTGAAAAAATTGCAGAATTGTACTTTGGTCAAAATCAGTGACTTTGGTGTTCAGAGGTTGAACAACAAAAGGCTCTGGGGATTCCTTTTACAGTGTGCAGCACAACTTTGAATCAATAGAAGCCAAACATATGCAAAACGCTTGATAACCTGTCAACGGGTACCTGTTATCATCACGAAAATTCAAGTTAAATGTTACTTGATCAAATTGCTATATGCTCATTGGGATGATTTTATTTCTAGCTTGTCGAGGATATAAATATATATTATACCTGTAGTCCATCACATACTTTGCTTTCCCCACTCTACCAAGTTGTAAAATTGTTTGCTTTCCATTTTTCTATTAACAATCATAACACAAACAGTTAACAAGACAAATCGAATACATTAGTGTTTGGATATACTTTGGTTGTTGTAGTTAAATGCTGCCATATGATGACGGTTAAAGAGAGGTCTAACTGTATATGTTTAAGGTAGTCTAATGAACTTAATATACCTCAACGGTCAGCTGAAAATTCTTAACCGAGCTCTGGACTCGGAGTCCTGATCTTCCTCTATCTCTAAAATCTAACTCATACTGCCTTGAGACCTACATGTACCAAATAATTGCATATGAGATGTGCTAATAATGAGGAGACAAACTCAAAAACATTTTCAAACAGTTATTCAAAACAAATACATATACCTTATTGTAATGAGGAATCTTTGAAAACAACTGATTCACTTTGTCCATATGCTCCTCCCAGTCTGTGGGGAGTCCATTGATGTGCTGTAGTACCCAGAGCAGTAGACTTAATTAGAACATACCTGTTTATTTTACAAGTGTCCTGTTATAATTTTGGCAACAAGCCTCACCTGAGCTGTAGATTTTAATTGCATGGACTGGTGTTTTGGTATGCACGCTTTCATCCTTCTGTAGCTTCCAGTCCAGGTTGCGATGGTAGGCATGAATCTGTAGATGATATACTTTTGTTACTACGGTCTAAGAGCCACATTCTGGATGGGAATTAGAGAGACAAAGCTTACGTTACAATGCCCAGCAATTTTGATTGTTTGGTTGTGGAATTAGGACGGCCCTGAAATAAATCGGTTATGCAGCAGCAAGAGTTAAGTAGTCACATTTCCCAGGAAGGATGCCATTTTAACATAAGTGTGTATTATATGGTAATGTTAGAAAAAAAAAATGTACCTGATCCCATATGTGGTACTTCGATCCCAGAAGATTCGCTGTCACACATCCAATCAAACTGTCGTCAGATTTTCCCCATATTCCCTTTGTATTTTGAGCAACTACAAACTCAGATTTCCCGTTATGTCTTCTGTGATGGGCTGTGGCAAGTTTCCGATTCTGACGTCCTTGCCCCTCCTTCAGTTTAAATAAGACACAGGAAAGTAGATATCAGTACAAGTCTCAATGTTCTGAAACTAGAAGTTGATGATAGACAAGGATGTGAACTAATTATCGCTCCGAATAAAACTGGAATTTGTAAGAGTCCTGAGGGTTCAATGTTAGCTGTCTACTAATTCAACACATAATACTATGGAAATTCCAAGTTACAAGTTGAAAAATCTACCAAAAGATAAATTCCTCATGAAATATAGACCAGCTTTGAGGAGTGGGACAAAAAGACTATCGGAGAAAGAGTACTAGCAGTGGGTAAAATGAGCACCTTGGCACTCATCCTTAATCGAAAGAAGGATTAGATGCTAACTGAATATTGATTTTGTTGGTTCCTTTGATTTATTGCTCATAAGAGTTCACAAACAATAGTTTGGTAACTCCATAAAGAAGCAGTAAAAATAACAAATGTTGGAACAATGAATTACAACCAGCTTGGCATTAAAAGAATTTTCAAGGAGATGCATAAGAAAAAATATTGTCAAAATAAGTAGTACTTAAAAAGATGTAGCTTAACAAATAAGAATTTTCGATTCAAGCACAATGCTTGGGACACTACGAGCAAAGAATTTCTTGCTTCAAATGATTGTAGAAATGTTAAGTTTTGATGATGCTCAGGGATGCAAGAAAACATTATCATCGATTCTAGTACTTTTAACAACTTCTATATTCTTAAAACCTCTTAGTTAACTTCAAAGATTGGTAAAGATGGCTAGATACCTTAATGGAATTCGGAGGTAATTTTTGAGATCACACATCTGTTTTCAGTGTTATACATAATTGGGAGTCGGTTTATACACTAGTTCATAAGTAAAATCTTCAATAGAAATTATCCAGTATGATGATACAGACATCTATCTTGTTTCATAAGATTCATATTCCTCTGGTAATAGTAATGTAATATGCTATTATAGACTCCAACATTGGTTAATCTTTGCACAAACTCAACCAGGGTTGCTCGAAATAGGAACTTGAGTACCATTCAGCATACTGCCTATATGTGGTTCATAATTGACATCAAAAACAAAAGAGATGAATGTACAATGGGCAAATCTTTCTGGTAAAAAGTAGAATACACTAGCCTGAAAACCTCAAGTATTTTGGAGTTGAGTAATCAAGTCCTCATGGCTATGCTACCAAGTGAATGATAACACGAGCAATTTGCTGGTTCGAGATAAATCTCCTTTTAGTTACTGGTGTCTTCTTCTAGGTAAAATGGCAGTAGAAAATTCTCTCTCTTTAGTTCTCTTTCTACTCTTGCTTTTCAAACTAAAAAAAAATTTGGTCTATTGTCTCTCTTCATAAGCTAAATCTCATCCAATCTCCTTTATATTCGAAATATGAAATGAACTACAAATGTGTTACTTCAAGTTACTTACATATCCACAATTTCAAATTAGTTGAAATTCCCTCTTCATAATAACTCGAGTTTCATATGAACAAAGAACTACGACCAGGGAAGAGCTAGAAGCCGACATACAAGTTCAGTCACATTCATTAGCTTTTGTTCAGACCTTTAACTAGAATTCAGAATGCATAAAGTTCAAATCTTTTGCTTCACTTGTTACTATAACCAAAGCATTAAATAATAGAAAATGCTAATTGTTACTGGTTTCTACAAGCTCAAAGAAAATAGTGAAAGAAGCCTTACATTTGTATAAAGTGAGTAAAAAGTCCCTCCATCCCTGCTTTCTGGAGATGCTTCCTTCACTATTACACAAGTACATCTTCCAATGTCTATAGGTAAAGGCCTATACAACAATGACCTGCAAAAAAAACCAAAATAATCATCTATCTATACATCTATGTTCATAAAAAGAAGTGATTTTTCACTCTAAATCAAAGCCAAATATACACCTATTAGGAAGTGTGGACCAAGAAGAAGCTGGAGCAGCCTCAGAATCCGAGTAATCCCAAATATTGCCAGAATTCGGCGTCTCATTATCCGCATGTTCCCAAATTTTCAGCCCAATTTTGGAATCTGGTTCATTTTTTTGTATGCATAGCTGAAGCGAAGACGGCCTCAGCACCGAGTCTTTCACATCAGCCCTGAGGGCTGATGACGAAAACTCGTTATTATTCACAACCTTACTAGTCCAATCAAACGGTACAACATTTTCTTTATCACAAAGATTGGATTTTTCAGGTGCAGCATTCTCTTTGTTATCAGAAATAACAAGTTGTTTCTGAAGCAAATGAACAGTGCTGCAGCTACGGTTTTGTCCCAGCTCAGTTAAGGGATTATCATAAAGGGAATTGTATGAACTTGAAGAACGAAGTGGGGGTGTAATTTTCTTGAAACCAGACATTTTCAACACCCAATTTGGTAAAAAGAAGAGCAGAACAACAGGTTATATAAACAAGATTCTTGATTTCTTGTTGGAGCACTTTATTTGTGATTTAAAGGAGGAGCCAAGGTAGTGGTTAGATATGCTTTATCTTGTGTTTGCAGCCATTAATGGTAACAAAAAGAAATTTGAATTTGAAATTTTTTTGGGGCTTTCAAATATTTGGAATTGAGCCATAATAAGATTAAAATTCTCCAACGGTAAAATAAGGAACTTGATTGGGTCAATAATATGCCAGGTGTTTTTTCCACAATCGACGGCGGGGTTGTGGGCCCCCTGGCCGGAGTTTTGTCGGGTGCTGATTTGGAAACTGCCGGGAAATAGATTTGAATGTAGTGCCGTACGTTTGTCTGAAACAAAATTTAAGAAGCAAATAAACTCACCTGCAAGCTGCAGGCACATCTTCTAAATTTAGCAATTATTGAAATAAGTAAAATATGAGTAATTTAATTAATTTATAGGTAAAAATTATGGAATTTGTATAAAAGTGCAATAGTTTCTTCTAAGAAACGCTATACTCCCATTTTAAAAATAATGACATTGTTTTTTTATTATTGCTTTAAAATTAGTGATATTTTCTTAAACTCGGCGAATTTAAAATTGAACTTTCATTTTACTCTAAATAACAAACTTTTTTATCCATGCAAGTATTATGTCATTTTAAGATCATAAGTTTTTAATTTGTAATCTCAAATCAAATTTTGATATAATGATATCTGTTGAATTGAATATGTATATATATATCAAATGATTGTGTATATATAACTGGTATATATATGTATTTGTATATCTAGCAAGAGATTGGAGAGAGAGGAGAGAGATAAAGAGAGAGAGAAAATAACAATAAAATCCTAACTATAACTATAAATTATAATTTTTTTCAAACTATAGTGCTATAATGTATTTACATATCATGTGTTTATTTAATTATATAATTTACCCAAAATAAAATAACTAATACATAAATAATTAATATCTACAGTGTATTTGCTTAACTCTAACGAGTTACCAAACGACTTCTTACGCACTGCCAGTATAGTGTCAATGGTGGGCCTCAAAATGGATTGCACTTCGGCCAGTAAATGAAAAGAAATGGGCTTTATAGGCCCGAGCTCCCAGAATTTCCAAGTTAATTTGGGCCTTAAGCTCACTAAGCCCAATCACTACCAAGCCCAACAACTAGCAACCCGAATTTGCATCAAATCGGATCGGGTCGTACCCCAATTTCTTCCACCTGCGCCACTGCCACTGATAAAGCGATAAAAATTTCTGGATCATTAGTGAAAACGAGTGGCTATGTTCTTCACCCACTTTCCATTTAATAGTAACAGAACAAACCATGGCCCCAGAAATTGCCCACCATGAAAGCAGCAATGGTGAATACTGTCACCCTCTCGAGCTCAACAATTTGGCATAAATACACAAAACCCACTGCAAGAATCAACCTGAATTTCAAAATTAGAGCATCAATTTCCACCTCAGCCGAAATGGCTACAAAGGTAGCTCCTGCCATCATAGTTGGAGGTGGACGTGTAGGAAGAGCTTTACAAGATTTGGGTAATGGAGATGATGTTTTGGTTAAAAGGGGTGAATCAGTACCTGTTGATTTTGTAGGTCCAATATTGGTTTGCACTAGGAATGATGATCTTGAAGCTGTACTTGAAGCTACTCCTAAATCTCGTTGGAGCGGTATGCTCTGTTACTCTATAGTTGTATTTACTTTTTAGTGTTAAAAAAATGACTCTTTTTTCTGAATTTGAAAACATGCTAATTTGAACTTCTCATTTTACCTAGTTACAGTGTTCCCTCGCCAGCCCCACTTGTGGGATTCCACTGTGTATGTTCTTGTTGTACACAAAATTATACTGTAGTTAAGAGTCTGTACTTGGTGGGCATTCTTTCTGACCTTGGTAAAATAGGGGGTGAGTTTGGCTCGAATTCATCACTGAGAATAAGTGCTGTAATGTCATGTCAGTCCTGAAAGATAATTTAGCAACCCCGTATCCACTGGAGCAATTAGACGAAAGAGATAATGTGCAACTTCGAATTGTCAATTATGTGCTTTAGGTAAAATGGCAAAACAATTCGAGGTAGTAGTCATACAAATGTTATGGCATGTTTAGAACTACAAATGTCAAAAAAGAAAAAATCTTTCTTTCTTTAATTTTCTGCTGTCAAACATTGGACTTGAATTTGGTCTTTAGACAGAAACAAACGGCAAAGAATATTTGCAGTATACTGTTTAAATTGTGTATAAAATGACATTCCACTTTGAAATTTAGCAGTAGTTTGTGACTCCACTGTTCTCTCACGTATAGACAAGGCATTAGTTCCTGTTTCTTAGCTATTTTTCCCTGGAGTGTAGTTTGTACATGCTTATGTCTTAATGGATGACGTGACCCTGTAATAAATCTTGATGTAGCAGATTTGGTATTTTTCCAGAATGGGATGCTAGAGCCTTGGTTCCAGAGTAAAGGCCTCAGTGATGCAGACCAAGTTTTGGCATATTTTGCAGTATCAAAGCTTGGTGAACCCCCAACCGATGGGAAAACTGATACAAATCCAGAAGGATTGACTGCAGCTTATGGGAAATGGGCATCTGCAGTTGCTGCAAGATTGCATGCTGGAGGACTCTCTTGCAAGGTAAAGAATGAACTTCACCCAGTATTATTTGCTCGTTATAATGTTCATGTTTGTCGTAAATAGGGATGTCTTGTCTAAGTTTAGTGTGTTGTATTTTGAAGACTTCAACATACTTGTCTAGCATTAGCCTCGATTTTTTTTTTCTCCGTGATGAACTAGATTCAGTGGCTTCTTATTTAACAGTTCTATACTAAATACTACTGCTAGTACATCCTTTTATTTCATAAAGAAAAAGGGTAAAATGTTTGGTCCAAAAGGAGACACTGATTTTGTCAATTCAAATTGAGGTAAAATCATTGCACTTCATTGTAGACCTCTTTCATTTTGTTTGATTATGTACCTTACCAAGTGTCATCTTTAGAGATGGCAAATCCTTTCCAAATTTTCGCCTACAAGTTTACAAGGTACAGGAAGTCCGTTATTCATCTTTCAGCCCTTAGTCTGCAATAGGCTGCTACTCATTTTGCTTTTTGTGAAAGCCAGGTACTTGACAAAGAGCCTTTTCAGAAGCAGATGCTGGAGAAGCTTATATGGATATGTGCTTTCATGCTTGTTGGAGCTCGTCATCCTGGAGCAACAGTAGGAGCTGTTGAAAAAGACTACCGCCCTGAGGTGAGTGACTCATCTATGGAACTTTTGATATCCACTTTTAATTTGCTTTTGAAAGGTTGGGTTGCACTATTTATTTATCTTGTTTCCGGTCTTAGAATCGACTACCCTCACTCCATAAATCCAACGGGACTACTGATAGTTTCAATAAATTTTGAAAATAAAAAAGAAGTTGCCTCGTTTTAAGTGAGAGTGATGGAGAAGACGCACTGATTGCTTTTGTTGCTAAAGGCTAAATTGCAACTCCCTGTATGAGGTAATAGGATGGTTCAAGTGACTACTGATATTTGAATTCACTTTTCAGCTTATTTTCTCTTACACAGGATTAAGAATATGTCATCTTTGCAACTCAGATTTCACAAGTGGAAATAGAATTAACCAAAATCCTGCTTATTGATGTTATTCATTGTATTGTGGCTTGCTTATGTGTTGTAACAAGAAAAATTGGTGTTGGTGCTCATTAACTCTGTTTCTATTGTATAATTACCATAATTGCTGCTCGAGACTGCGTCAATGGAGCATAGCATTGTTATTCAGGTCTAGAGTAATTCTTGGACCTTCTAGTCCATGTTGTGTCCCTGCTTAGACCAATTATACATTGTTGGCTATGGGGGTTAAATGCACACATGAAAATTCTTCTTCCAGTTTTACCAAAATCGAGTCACCATTATCCAAATGAAAAAGGCAAAATACTACCTACTCTCGACTGGTATCAGCATCACCCATTTCTTTACTTTTCCTCTGCTTTTCCAAGCTAACATGGCTTTCCAAGGCTATTTTGGTAATCAAGCATACTATTAATAGGAGGAACTGAAAGTTGGATGCTTCACTTGATTTCTAAATGTTTACAGCTGGTAGAAATGATAATGTGGATGCCAGGACATTATTAACTATGTTCGCTGCTTTCAGGTGTCTGAACTGATTGCTGAGCTTGCGGCTGCAGCAGCTGCAGAGAAAGGTCTAGTTTTTGAGGATGCCATGGAGGACAGGCTCTGCGCTTATTCACGAGCTGTTGCACACTTTCCAACGGCTGTCAAGGAGGTAAGAAACATAGATTATTTAGTTGATATTACATTTTGTGTCCTGTGCATTAACCATCCCATTTGTTTGATCCCTTCTGTAGTTCAAATGGAGAAACGGGTGGTTCTATGCACTGTCTGAGAAGGCAATCGCAGAAGGGAAACCAGATCCATGCCCATTACATACTGCATGGCTTAAAGAACTAAAAATAGTCTAAGATTTGATATATTGTGATGAGGCCCTCTGTTTTTCGTTTGGAGGATGTATATGAGAGCTGCTATATCAATTAACTTTAAATGTTAAAATCATCCTCCTATTTCATATGATTATTCTATTTTTGCGCTATATTGGTGGAAAACCTTCTGTATAGAACAGCATATGAGGAATCAATAAGAGAATCAGATACAACAACATACTTGGTGGAATCTCATAAGTGGGGTCTAAGGAGGGTAAAATGTATGCAGACTTTATTACTACCTCATAGAGATAGAGAAGTTTCCAAAGAACTCTAGTCCAAAAAATCAAGCCAATGGTAATTGAATGCCTATGAAACACATGAAATAACCACCCATCTGAACAAAACCGAGATGAGGAATAATCTTCATTAATAGAAAGTACAATAATTACATCTATACTACGTTCTCCCATATTTTAATGGAACTGAGTTCATATACAAAGACTAAGTATATTGTGTTTTTCACAAGCCAGCATTAACAAATCTGCCAGAGGATTTAACAAAATACAACAGAAGTAGTATGAATGAAATGGAGAGCACATCCCTTCATATTCATACTCTTCAAGAATTGATATCTACCTTTATCTTTTGCAATAAACCATGATAAATTTTAGCACAGGCCAAACCTGCCTGGGTATTACTGTGGGCACTGGAGCTTCCTTCACTGGTTGCAGCCTCGAAAACTAAACAAGTAACCACCCCGATAGGCATGAGGCAATGTTTGCCTCTTAAAAGCTCCACGAGTGGGTACTAAATCCATGTATTCTTTCATTCGCGCAAAATGAGTGTGACAACTGCAAATATGTTTTAACATGCTCTAGCCTCCCGGCGTTTGACTCTGGATTTGAAGGAGCTTGGACAAGCAATCAGCTGGTTGTACCAACATTTTCATTGAAGGAATAAAGCACCTTCGTCTCAACCATCATAATCCAAGTCCTTCGTATTCATCTTTGATGATTGCCTAAGTAGTTTTCCTTTGTCATCATACCAATCAAGATTCTCACATGGAGCAGGGAAGATTTTTCCAATAACACGTCCTTGAACAAAAGAACATTGGAAGATACGCTTCTTCTTGTATGTAATGCCTACAGACATGTCCTGAAAAGTAATATTTTGAACAGGAATCTCATGGCTCCCATAAATACGTGCTGGTATTCGAACTCCTTGACCACGAATACGAGTAAAGCTTATACCCTCAATAACAGGAAGAGCTTTTGGATCATAGCCTTCATCAGGATGCTCATTGTAGTCAGTCTTAATTACAATGCCGACACGAACATTCTGTAGGGTCAGGTTGCGGTAGATAACATCTCGGATATGACCACCCCTGCCAGGGCTAGTTTTAATTCTTATTCCTCTTTTTGAGTTCCATATAACGACGTTCTCCACTATTATATTTGACACTCCACCAGACATTTCACTTCCAATTGATACTCCAGCACTGTTGATACTGAGCAAGTCAGTCGACATTAAAAAATAAAAAAGTACTTCACACTCAAACGAACACTTACTCGCTATCAATTAAAATTGAGAAAACTAAGATAAAGCAGTAACTTTAAGTTACTGAAGACAAAGTTGCACTTAGATGATTAGAACCCGCATAGATTTATTGAAGCATGCAAACCTAGAGAGGTAATACAAACAGGTACTTGGGAAAAAAATTATAGCAAGGAGCACACTTGTTGAATTCAATATAACATGGAAACAATTATTACCTAATCATTGAACGCACTACGAGGTTACGGATAGTAATATTGGAAGACGGAATAGAATATGCAATTCCATATTGATCCCAGCCACTCTTGATTGCGACTCCATCATCCCCAACGCTTATATAACTATCTTCTATCACCATATCCACACATGAATCTGCCAACAGAAGATCCATCCCCTCAACAATTTAGTCGTAAAAAGATATGAAACAGAAAAAGAAATATGCACTTGTGGAGTACATGTACAAATGACCCAAGTGTTCCAGTTCACAACCCCATGTGTCTCTCTTTCCCCAAAATGATAACCCATTCAGACTGTAGGTTCTGTATCTAGAGTAAGATGATACATCGCTTAATCCTTTATTGAAAAAGAAAGTATCTTCAGAAAACACATCAAAGATACTAACAAACAATAAATATCACTAGTATGTACAAGTAGTTTTCTAAAAGAAACTCGTGGTCAATGAAACATTAGTGTGGAAAGTCAACAGATGAGTAAAATTTGCTGGTACAAGCACATAAATCATGACCTGGGTATTTTGAGACACTTGCCCCGAATGCATTACTTTCACAAGGAAAAGAAGCTAAGGATGAGATAAGAGCAGATTTATGCTATTCACTGTTCTTGATATTGCACGAGTGAGCTTTTTGAGGAAAAATCGATTTCTATAGAGCATATACAAGCATTTAAAAGTATTCCTATACAGCAGTTCCTCTAGAACTCTTGACAGCTATTCTTGATATTACGCGAGTGAACTTTTTGAAGAAAAAGCAATTTATAGAGCATATGTAAGCATTTAAAATTATTCCTGTAGAGCAATTCCGATAGAATGCCTACAGAGCAGGTCAATGTGAGCATTTAAATGAGAAGTGATGAGACATGAAGAATGAATCCCAAGTATGGTTGAATAGGAAATAGGAGAACTCACCAGGGTCTATTCCATCAGTGTTTGGGGCCCCAGTCAATGGAGCCAGAATTGTTACATTTCTTATAACAACATTTTGGCAGTCGTAAGGGTGAAGAGTCCAGAACGGAGAATCCCGAAATGTAATGTCTGAAATGTAAATGTCTCTTGACCACATGAGCTGAAGAAGTGGGCCCCTTGTGTAATTCAAAAGTTTTTTACGGTGTTTATCCCACCATGATCGGCCTTGTCCATTAATGGTACCATTATGCCCTGTTACAAAATTGCTTATAAACAATCAAAGGAAAATTTGCACTATTCTCAGTCACCATTTCAGAATAACATTTGAATATGCACTTTGTTTGGAGAGCTTGTCTCTAACTTGCTATAGGAGAAAACATGTGCAGAGGCAGATTGCAAGTACCGGAGAACAAGACTTATAACTAATTAACTCTATAACAGATGCTAAAAGCAGAGATAAACCTAAAGAAGAACACGTCGTGGAACAGCATACCTGAAAGAGGAACGTGCATACTTTTTTGTAAAAGTTCTATTAATGTGAGCTTTTAAACCCTGTTTTGTGCACAAGAAACATTGGAAACCTTTGACAAACTTAATAACATAGCAAGTATACAAATCCTGACGAGGAGTGGGTCCTCCTCACCAGCATTAACAGTCACACTGATAACATGGGAATTCTTCAATAATATAGTACAACAACAACAACATCCCACAAAGTAGGGTCTAGTTAGGGTAGAGTGTATGCAGACTTTACCATTATCTCATGGAGATAGAAAGGTTGTTTCCAAAAAACCCTCGGCTCAAGTATATCAGCTCCAAGGAAAGAAGAAAACAACAGATATAGAATAACAACTAAAATGAAGAACAATGTCAATTCTACAAGAAAAATAATAGAAGTAGCACAATAATTGAAAAGCAGTAACACACAACCTTAATAGCTAGACTAATCCTATGACAAACCTCAAAACCGTCTTCGATAATATAGTGATTTATAGTAAATTGTAAGAAGTGACAAAAGATAGCGACATTTCAAAACTGAAGGAATAATAAATACTACTCATACATGTATGCTTTCTTAAAGGATATTACTACTTTACCTGTTATGACAACATCCTTAAGATTTTGCCCATGGATTAAGCTTCCATAACGCGGCCCATGCAGTTCTCGACCATATCCATATGATGGCAAAGGAGGCAGTAGTGGCCAATAGCTCTCATCCTGTTGCATGCATTTAAACCTTATAAATTAGCAGCAGCATATGTATCACCTTCAACCAAGCACACTTGCCTATACTGTTGTATCATAATAGATGGAACCATTGTTGGGATGTTACAAAGCAACATACTTGGAAGATACTTTCAAAAGGAAAAATTTACGAATCATTCTTAAAAGCTTCAAAAAAACATATCAATTCAAAATATCAAAAGAAAATTAACTTTTGAGGCATGAATAGAGACAAGATATCAGGTTTAAATGTTTCTGAAAGTGCAATTGCAGTTGACTTTCCATTGCCACACAACCATTATAGACATTTGGTTTAGGAATGGCAACAAGAGCAAATTCTAACAAAATGCTTGTATTATATGCATGTGCACGAGAAAGTCATGTATCTAGGAAAAAATAAATAGAGTTACACCAGCCACAAATAGCCAGAACTATGTCCCTATACTAAAATTAGAAGACAGTAAATGAATGGCAATAGGCTTGTGTTTGCCATTAAATATAGTAATGGAAAAGAGTAGGTTCTTCCCTAGTTACACTTACACATACTTTAGGGGAAATAACTACTAAGGTCTATTTTAAACCATATACTATATCTTAACATTTACTAGATTCCTCCTACTAACTCCACCCCATCCTAATACAATTTTAATTTTTTTCTTACCATATTCGGGCCAGATTTTGTGCCCTTCATAACTTGTAAGACCACGGAAAGATCTCTTTGGTTACTAGAATTAGTAACTAAATTTTCAACAATCATACTATTAAATGATGAATTTGAACATGTAATGCATCTGACTAAATTAAAAAAGGAACCTTTTTAAACAGCTCAGCTCAAGTTCTTTTCCTACATCTTCTATGCAACAAAACGAAATCTATTACCTATAGAGCACTTACATCAACTCCAAGAATAACGGCATTCTCAGCGAGGAAAAGCGTCATATGGCTCGTGAGATTAAACGGCGCCGTAAGCCAATAACCAGCCTCAACATTGAGCTGGCCACCACCTCTTTTCCGGATTTCCGAAATTGCCCTCTCGAATGCCTTTGTGTTAATCGTAACGCCATCGCCAACAGCTCCGAAATCGGAGAGATTGAGGACTAGAGACCGGAGCTTAGGGATAGGCCTGGGAGGTGATGCCACACCTCGATATATCAGAAGCCGCTCCACTGCATTCCTTTGCCAAACAACGATCAGAATAAATCCAACGATCCAGAGAAGAGTAAGAAGAGTCTGATGCGAAAACAGAAATGATGGAACCAAACGCTTGTATTCAAGTTTCCGGTGTTGGAGCCTCAAGGAATCCGCCATGGATTACAAAAAAAGTATACAAATTTGATGGAGATTTTTTAGTACTAATACAGTTAGAATATGAAAATGGAAAAAAAAAATGAGATCAGTAGATCACAGATTCCATTAGTACAGAATGGAGAAGAAAGATCCTTTCCTTGATCTATTAATTTACAGAAATAGAAAGGACAGTGGACGGTTGCCCGAAAACTGACAATTTATGGGCTCCAGTTTTCGAATCGGACCTTGATGGGCTTGTCTGATTAAGTTCAGTTGGGCTCAATTGGGCTTTTCTCCATGTAGGTGAAAAACTGAAAATTTCACGGGTCAAGCCATGTCAAAAATCGTCATTTAACATGTAACCATTTCAAAAAGGTAGTTGTGTACATGCCACTTTAGATATGCAATGTCCGAGGTTAGGTTGACAAAATTCTATGCTGAAGTTTGATCATTGCTGTCTAAAGTTAATGCGCATATGTGACTAAGTTCAAGCAAAAAATATTGAATTTTTGTCATGTGTACCTGAACTTCAACTTCATGAAATCTCATATATAATATCTGAAGTTAAATTTTGCTTGAGATTAACTTCAAACACCGTATCATGCACTTTTTCGTTATATAGGACAAGTGTCAAGTAGAAATGAATTACTTCCTCCGTTCCAATTTAGTTGTCTGGATTACTAAAAATTTCAAATTAGCTGTCAACTTAAAAAATCAAGAAACAATTAACCTTTTTTTTTTTCAATTCTACCCTTAGTAATTACTCCCTCTGTCTATCTTTATTTGGCCCCTGTACTATTTTGAGATGTCCAACAATACTTATCCACTTTATGAAATCAAGAGATAATTTTACAATTAATTCATAATTTACCCTTATTATTAATTATAGTTATCATTTCCCAATTAAATTTTCAAGTCATAGCATTTATTGTATTTAAAGGGTACTTTGATAAAATTACTCCATTATTTACTACTTCTGAATCTCTGTACCAAGTCAACAGGGGTCAAGTAAAGTTGCACGGAGGGAGTAGTACTCTTAAATGTGAAAACTCTGTTAGTTAGGGTACAATTTTCAAAAAGTACAACATTTATTAGGATTATTTTAGTCAAATTGGATATCTTATTAATTTTTTCTTAAAAGGATGTATCAATTTTTACCCGACAACTAAATTAGGATGGAGTACTTAAGTTGCTCTCTCAGGAGTCGTCGTTGTTGCTTGTTTCGAGTTGGTTTTCATACAAGAGAAACTTTTCCAATAAATATACGCATTATTATGGATTTCAGTATCGCCAAGAACAAGAAAGCATCAACCTTCGACAAAGTCCGGTATGAGTTCAACTTTACATTGCTTCTCGATTATATCTACCAATGTAGAGAGTCCCACTTTAGATCCTCAACACTGTTTAAAATAAAAACAGCAATGGTATAAAAGATTCATAGCCCCAAGGTCCCGTAGAAAATACGACACACTCGTCACATGCAAGTGCTGGTGAACATCGATGCTGTTCCAACAAAGCAAAAGCAAAAAGGCACAACACGTTAATATTACAAAGAACTTTTAACCTAAAGACAAAGTAGCTGAAAGTAGGCATAGAAGCCCAATTCACAAGCAAAGGATTGAGGGACGTCGAGTAAGAGAAACAAGCTGTCGTACTAGAAGTATAAAAGAATATATAATTTTGCGATCAAATTTTTTTTCCATTTGCACCTAATAATGCTATCTTTACCATGCATTCATAATCACATCGTCTTTTAGGTTCATTGTCCACAAGATATGCTAGTTAACAGTCGGCCAGGCCTCACCAACATCCCTAAGTTGAGTTCATCCCAATAGACAGACCTATTTACGGATGACAAACAGTTTCCCAGAGCCAAATTATACATCTTTAAGAACACAATCAAACTAATGATCCACCAATACACCCAAATAACCTAAGGGAACACTCTGGATAGCACTTTCTGCCTCTCAGAAGAAAAAGAAATATCATATACCAAAATATTAGCCAGCAGCCATCACTTTGCTAAAAGAACTTGAGTTTTCCTTTGCCCATGTGTGCTTTCCCGTGCTCCACATAACATGCTGCTTTTTGAGTCCCTGTCAAGTCAGAACAGGAGTCACCAGCCCCCAGAGTGACTGCAAAGTAAAGATAGATAGTGCAGAGAAAAGCTAGGAGGCCAAGTGCAGTTAGAAGGAACTGGTGGCGCTGAAGTACCGTTGAACAGCTCCCAAGCTCATTACTGCGGGAGTATTGACTCTTCTTTTGATCGGTCAATGAAAATACTGTTTGTGTCTGTGACCTCCTATGAGGAGAAGTTATTATGCTGTCAAGAGCCATAACTTAATAACAGCTAATCTTTCGCCGCCGACCACAGTTCCTGTACCGACCAATTCAACATGGTAAATATTGTGTCAAAAGAAAGCATAATTCATCTTAAGTGTTCACCGACTTGCAGACAAGTGAACATCAATATCCAATGATGCTCACCCCAAGTAACAACGTGACAGGAGAAAAGAATGGGGGACGAGCATGGAGAAAAACAACACAGTAGGTGTCACTCATACAACTGCATGGTAGGGTTCATCTCACGCAAACCCCCAATGTATGTAGACAATACACATCAGCTATAATATAATTACTAAAACAGAAGGAATAGCTTATGACAAATCAAGAAATAACAGAAATGGGGATGGTGGAAGTAAAGTAAATGGGAAATACAAAGGCTGACAACAAATAGGCATGCCGATGTTCATCCTTCTTACACCAAAACTGGTTATGTGCGCTAAACTTTTGTATATGGAGTGAGACAAGGGAAAAGATAGATATGTAAGTACGAAATACGTGAGAAAAAAATGGAATGAGGGCAGGATAGAAGATCATTATAAGCTTTGGATCACTTTTAATAATAACATGTTCTATATGAGATTCATTCCTAGTTTACCAAGTCTGAATCCAAACACAGTTTATTTTTAAGGAAGGGAGAGGTTCATTAACATGCCAAATACATCAAATGAAGACATCAGACTGATAACTATAAAAACAAGAATGTGCTGGCTGATAGCACCCAGTTTGTAAACTGATTCAATAGCACCCACAAATGTAGTATCCAGAAACAATGTTTGTAGCTGAGATGATATGGGAAATTAGGTGACATTATTCTTCATCAAGAAAAACTAGGTGACATTATTCTTCATCAAGAAAAACTAGGTGACATTATTCAGGTGCTCCAAATATTTTCTTACATAGCATCTACACTCATTTGTAGCCACTTGAACTGAGGTCATATCACTGTCAAACTACGAAAATGACTCAAATCTTCCCCACCATTACATCTTTCACCAGTTAAGCTATGCAAGATGACAGCAGTGTATGATGGAAACATTAAGGAAAAGAAAAACAAAATCAAAGATCTAGCAGAGCCAATGGAAAGACCAACTTTTAATTGATGTAAATAGGCCAGCCAGATTCAATCACTCCCTTTTTAAGAAACTTTAACCAACTTCTCTCTCTCTCTCTCTCTCTCTCTCTCTGTTCGAGAGTGGTGAACCAATTTTTTTAAAAAAATCAGACTTGCTTATAACATGTTTTCCAGCATAAATTCAGTGGGTTGGTTTTACGAGACAATAGAGTCAATAAAAGTTGCAACTGAAGCTTTAATGCAATGCGTGCAATATGCGTGTAATATATCAATCACTAAGACTTCAAATATATTGACATTAAAAGGTTAACTTGTACACGATTTTACCACTTTGCTTGTGCAACCAGTGAAGAAATTACTCCTACGCATCTCATCATCATAACTTTCCAATTCATTTAGGAGTTTACATATCTATCTCCAAATAGAGGACAAAGATTTCCGTAAATCCTATAATCTTAATTCCACAGAATCACTACAATCACGCGGTTCTGATTTAATAGACAATACTTATAATCGTGCTAGTCAATCGAGCAACTCAAAGCCTAAAACCAGAAGTTTCCCGAAATTGCTAATGGACGACTAAGCAAATAATCAAATTAATGGAGAGATCAAAAACATCCGACGAAATAAAGCTAAAACAATAAATTCACATCAGATCTGCGAAAACATCCGGCTGCTCATGAGAACAGACAGACGCATATATCAATGCAGGTTAACAGAAACACATACATTCACATGCGAGAGATCTGAATACAAAAAAGGACGATACTTACAATAGAAGAAAAACGACAGCAGGCGTCGAATCGATCGGAGCAAATACGCGGTCGTTCTCGTGAAATGATCGAAATAGTGAATCGCCGGCAATGTAAGACTGTAGCTCCCTCAATGAGAGGAGAGGTGCCGGCGGCAAGACGGAGTGGACACGCACTTTCTCGATGTAACGAGCATGAGACGGAGAGAGATGAAATTGCGATTTAACGCGTTAGGAGTGACGGGCACTTTATAATTGTAATCAATTTGGGGATTTTTTCGGGTAAAGCCGGAATGCAAAGTGTTGTTTATCCCAATTTATATTGTGACCCTTGGATGATTCAAGGGTCGGGTTTTCGTTTTAGCATCCTGTATACCCGCCGGGTGCGCACCATGTATTCCAAAATAAAGAATAATAATAATTATGTTATTCTCCGTCTCAAAATATAATTAAATATTAAAAAATAGAGATTAAATAAGACATGAAATAATTTTATTAAGATATGGTATAATTTCATGTCACCAAGATTATGATCTTAGATAGAAATGAATGGAGATCGATTAGAAGGCTAATAGACTAGTAAAGCTAAGATATTGTCTTGTTTTGTGATGCAATAGGTTAATAATTAGTCGTATCTTTATATATTGTATTGTTACTATCGTCATTTATTTTGCTACTTTTATTGTATTTATATAATTATCAATTGTTTTTCATTTTAGTTGCTATTATATGTCTAGTATTTTTCTGTTTTAGGGTTGATATATTTGAGCTGACGGTCTTTTACAAATAATTTCTCTTTCTCTATTATGTAGTATCATCTCCAAACCTCACTTGTGAAATCTCATTGGCATGTTATTATTGTTATATTCTCCATCTCAAAATATTTATTTATTTTTTATTTACATATCTTTTTAATGAAAAGGTATTAATTAAAAGAAATATTTATTTAATATTTTATTTTAATCTGTATTTGAAATAGTACTTTTATATTAAAAATATTGCTCTATTTATACGTTATAATATTTGTGGTATTTGTAATTTTAAAAAATGATATAAGCTGATTTGATGTTTCTTTTCTCTTCCTTTCTACTCCTACTTTTTATTTCGACAAGATAATTTGACCTATTTTGGGATTTATGATCTGATTGACCATCCTACACCTTCTATATCTACTATGATAAATAGATGGAGTTTGTTTGGAGAGTCACATCCTAATTAAAATTTTGCAATTATTATGATAGTAAGTATTGTATTCTATTTATTTGTCATTATATAATTATAATATTATATTAAATTTTAAAAATAAAAATTAATCGTTTAAAATAAAAATTTATTTTAGACATATGAGTATATTTATAAATAATATTAAATTAAACATATAACAGAAATTTATCTTTTGAAAATATATTAATTAGTAAATATATATTTTTAACTACTCTCTTCGTCCATCTTTACTTATCCACTGTACTCCTTGAGATGTGCAGCAATATTTGTCCAGATTATGAAATCAAAAAAGAATTTTATATTTAGTTCCTAATTTATCTTTATTCTTAGATGTGGTCATTTTTCTATTATATTTTTCAAGACATTGTATTTATTATATTCAAATAATGGTTTAGTAAAGTCACTCCCATTATTCTACGTTTTAATCTTCGTGTCAAGTCAATAAGGAACAAGTAAAGATAAATGGAAGAAGTAATATTGTAAAAAAAAATAAATCAATTTATAGCTTTTAAATTAGTATAGTATATTTAATTAAATTAGTCATAAAAACTAAAACAATAAGTTTTATGCGAACATATAAAATGTAATGTTTGACAAAAATATAAAATTTATAAATGTAATGTCATAGCAAAATTATTAAAATATGACAAAAAGATAATCCATTAAATATAACTAAAAAACAAAAGTCTTGTAATAATATCAAGTCATATAATACTAATACAAATAAAATTAAAAATATAACATAAATTATAAATTCAAAATAAAAAATTTAACATAATACTCTTGTGTCAAATTCAACATAACGTACATAAATATGATTTTTTAAAGCTAAAGGGACAGTTAAAATGACATAGAAGAAATATTATTTTGATTTTCTTTTAAGAATTATTGATTTTAGCAATATCTTTAATTAATTATCATTTATAGCAATATATATCAATATTATAATAAATTTGTACTTGTATTAAAAGTGAATTATGCAAGCAATAGATATGTATTATAAATGTTCAAAAATATATTGGTGCTTATTTGGTAAGAAATGAATAAAAATGTGTACTAAAGTATGTGATAAATGTATTATTCATTAATAAACTTGTATTATATATATTTTACAAATAATTTATGTAATATATATTAAAATTGTATTATAAATATTCAACAAAAAAAATTTATTATTACTATAGATGATAAATATTTTCTTCATATAACATATCTACTTAAGTTTTCCTAAATTTATCATGCATTGTTTGTGAACAAAGAAAAATTTGGGCTTGGGATGAATTATCTAGCATCGTGTGTAAACATTATTCATGCATGATTAATTCCTATTAATTTTCTATAAACCTCCAAATTACCGAGTAACTAATTTTGTCTTTGGGGAGATATTAGATATATACTCTTCTAATTTACGGAGACTTGTTGCAAAATTACGTAAGGCATTAAATTACACGCAAATATATTCTTGGATAACTTAATGGAATAAATTTATTGTTGTTTACATATTTGGGGGGGGGGGGGGGGGGGGGGCAAAAAAAAAAAAAAAAAAACAAAAAAAAAA
>JAABOM020000075.1:28273404-28290558 GCA_011800125.2 Solanum clarkiae
ATGGCATAACAAAACATAAGAAAACTAAATAAAAAAGTTGTCTGGTTTATTTTTTTTTTTATATATATATATATATAAGTTGCCATTGATCAATGCATATTTGCAGGCGTAATTTTAGCTAGCCAATATCTGATTGACTAAATATTGAGGAAAAACTGATGACGTGGCGAAATGTTAAAGTTGATACCTGATTAACATTATCAAATGTGATTATTGAATAGCAAAAGATTATGTTGTTGTATTCTGTCGATCTATTTTTACTTGTCCATTAGATTATTTTAAAATATTTAATAATATTTTTTTACTTTTATCACTTTATGAAATAAAATGATAATTTTACATAATTATCATCATTTTTCTGTTATATTTTTTAAAATATTATATTTATTATATTCAAATGACGATTTGATAAAAGTACTTTTATCATTTACGACTTTTTAGTCTATATATCAAGTCAATATTAGACAACTATCTATTGTTGGACGAAAATAATAGACCTAGTGGTTTGAACTTCGGACTTCCATGTTGGAGGTATCAAGTTTGAAATCGGTTGCCAACAAAATAGTGTGCTTGCTTAGTTACCTCTCCTATGTGATTTATGAGCTATTGCATAAAATTGAAGATATATTTTGCTGACACCCAAAAAATAACGACCATAAATTTCTTTATCATAAAAAAAAAAGAATAAATACAATGACAATATCTTTTTTTAGTACAATAAATAACTGTAGTACTGTAATATAGGTCATCTTTGATTTGTAAATGCAGTAAATAGCATACGTGTAAAAGCTAGCAGGATTATATCTAATAAGCTTATACTGTATCATTAAAATGGTGAATTCAAATCTAACTTATTATAAAAAGTATTACTCAATAGTATTGGGGGTTTTATGAGTATTTTTAAAAAGGGAATATTTTAAGTAGGAATTTTTTCTTCCTTGTTCATACGCATTTGGTAAGTAAAAATGTACTTATCCTATAGTTATTCTCAAGGGCAAAAGTAGGAATGATCGATATGGTTTGATTTTATGTATTATTAATTTAATTGATTATTTTTTAATTTATGAATATGTTAAATTAATAATTAAATGAATAAGATATTTATTCTTATTAATTTTTTATAATCAATTTTTGGCTCTTAAGAAAATGTTCATACTATATATACAATGTTCATAAAAATAAAAACAATAGCAAGAATAGACGTCCAACATAAATTTCTACGTTGATCACTTTTGTTTAAAACATAATTGTTGGAATTCATCCTAAAAATTGATGCAACGTCTATCTTTGTCACAGTCGATGAGAAGAGAGAATGTAATACTAGGTTATGTCAAGAAGAGATAAGGTGCCATATGAAAATGGAGTGATGTAGTTTGGTTGCCTATGACAAAAAGTAATACTAAATTTTAGAAAATAGAACTGGTAAAATATTAAGAGAATTTTAATATAATAAGGTGTAAAATGGCAATTTTAATATAATTTTATTAGATTATCGATTTAATCATTAACAAAAATCATAAAACCGAAAATTGAACCAATAATCTAACAGAGCACAATCGATTCTGTGGCACAAGATGCGCTGGTATTGCAAAGGCGGGAATGAATTCACAACGTTCGAATAATCTACTCAACCGACTAAAGCTTCCTAAAATTTTAGATCCCGCTCTCAGCTTTCGTCGATCTTCTCAAGTTTCTTATCGTTTTGAAGACTTATGAATCATTTCCCCCAAAATAAAAGATCGAATCAATCATTTTTTTTTTCAAAACCGCTTAAAAATCATTAACTCAATAACCCAATAATGATAAATCAACAATATTTTTCTCAATTCAATTTATTGATCAAATCAATTTTTGTACCTCCCAAGCAGGAGAAAGATAAGTATTAGTATAATCATATATTTAACATTTGCTAGATCAATTAATAAGATTCGTGTTATATAAGTCAATAGAATATTCTTTCACATGAAGTTTTTCGTCCTTAAAAATTGAATACGGGACTCTCCAAGGTGAAAATATTCATTCATCCTGTAACACCATAAATAATTACAGTGCTATAATAAGTAGAATAAAAAAAAATATCATATATTTACTTGTAGCATCTCTTTTCAAATTTACCTTGTTCTACAAGTTCTTCTCTTCCTTTTTTTTTCTCTCCAAATTTTATTTGTACTATGCTTTTATAAATCCCAATAACCGATTTTGAATACTTAAATTAATAGTTCTAAAGACGATTCAATTTTAAATTAAATAAATTAATAGTTAAAATTCGAAATCAAGACAACGGGCCAAAAACTTCATTTTCGTAAACCAAATTTCGGAAGTGTGAAATTATCTTATTATGCCAAATTTTATAGGTCTAAAGTTCATTATAACTTGGCTAAATTCATAAAAAAAAAAACAAAAATTACATACATTGTATTCGGCTAATGCCCTAAAATGGGTACCAAATTGAATATCCGTGCACTTGCCCACACCCCACCACAACGAACATTCGTCATCCTCTTTGTTCTTTTTTCCTATCGGTATTGGTGTATAGAAGAACGTAGAAAGTTCCTCCGTTAGTCATTTCGCGATCGCGATCATCGTCGTCTGCTTTCTCTGGCGTAACTAGGTAACTCTCCGATGAACTTTCTCTTCCATACTATTTAGCACAAATTGATTAATAGTTCGTTTGCCGCTTTTCTTAATTCTTATACTTAGGGTTTTCTAGAAAGATGATCTCCCTGGTTAATTCACCTGTTGCGCTATTAATTATTACTACATGAATTGCAGTTCAATTAATTTGTTGATCTATCGGAATTTTGGAAAAAAATGATGGCAAAGGTATAATTTTCGAATTTTCAGGGGTTTGTTATTGTACAATCGTTGAAAAGGAGCTAGAATTTGGTGAAGATGTGGGCAGCTACTTGCCTTGCGTCATGCTGTGCGGCTTGCGCTTGTGATGCTTGCCGTACGGTAGTGTCAGGGATCAGCCGGCGTTCTGCTAGGATTGCCTATTGTGGTCTTTTTGCTTTGTCACTCATTGTCTCATGGATTCTTAGGGAGGTTGCTGCCCCTCTAATGGAGAAAATCCCATGTAAGATTTTTTTTTCTTTTCAATTATGACAAAATGAGCTTTTTACTCATCAGACCTTTCTTCTGTTGTATGCTTTGTCTGTCACCCCTGCTTTTCGACCTTTGATTGTTTGGCAATTTGGTCTTGCATGTTTAAGATTACTGTCCTGACTCCTAAGTTGATCCTAATAACTAAAACTATGTAGTTTAAATGGTCCTTAAACTATGTACATAGAGTCTAAAATGGTTACTCTTGCCCATTAGACATAAATGGACCAATTTAGATTTCAGACAGCTGCAAACTCTCAAATTTGAACTGAACACTGTTGGTGGAAACTCGAGTTCGGCAAGAGGAGATGTAATTTCCTTCTTTGGTTAAGGTAATGAACTTGAATCGATGACCTCTCTTTGTCTTCTGCCATTTCAATTATCTGCTCACTCTCTGTGCAGTGTTTATCTTAACTTCAATTCTAACTTTTGTCCCCTAATGTACAAATGGCTTATTGTTATGTTTACCTGTTGTAAGTTTGGCTTCAAGCATCTTCATCTCACTCAGCTCTCAATGTTTCAATACCGACCTTTCTTATCAATTCAGAAAGTGAGTGACTTTACCGGAAAGTAAATCAACACTCATTTTAAACTACAAAATACAAAATTGAATTTGTATCCACAACAGTAATTTGCTAGTATTTGATGCTTCTCGTGGTGCCAATTAAGGCCTTCCTAAAACTTCCATGTAAGTTTTTTGTAACCCCCTCTACTAAAAAAATTATTATTTTCGGTAAAGATATAATCTTAATTGGTAGAACAAGTTAGCCCATCATTTAACTCGCGGATATGTCGATTCGACCCAGGAAGTGGCCTCTGCAATAAGGATAACTGCAATGCAATTTGCCATGTGCATTTAGGAATGTTATAAGATGATGAAAAATGGAAAATCCCACATAGTTGTGTGCATCTGCAAGCTTAGGTAAGATTTGAAGCAGAAAAGCCATGATAATAATTTGCCATCTTCCAGTTTTTTCCTTTAAGAGGAAAGAAAGCAAGGCAGATGGCAAGAAAAGCTTGTTCTACTCATGAAAGATTAAAGAAGAGAGGCTTTCAGATTGTTTCGTGGTGCTCTCTCTGTAATGAAGCTGAGGAAACTAATAGCCACTTGTTCTACACTGTAGAGTGACAACATTATTATGGAACTAATAGCCACATGTTCAGAAGATGCACGTCGCAGAGATGAGGATGTTGAGATGGATGTGTGGCCACACCAGGAGTGATAAGATCAGGAATGAGACCTTTCGGGAGAAGGTAGAGGTGGCCCCCTGTGGGTGATATGATGAGGGAAGCGAGACTGCGATGGTTTGGACATGTGCAAAGAAGGAATACTAATGCTCCTGTTAGGAGGTGTGAGAGAGTGATTTTGGGAGACACACGGAGGGGTAGAGGTAGACCGAAGAAGTATTGGGGGGAGGTGATCAGACAGGATTTGGCGAAACTTGATCTCACCGAAGACATGACCTTCGGTAGAAAGGAGTAGAGGTCGCGAATTAGAGTAGTAGGATAATTAGTTGGTAGGTTTAGGTGGATGTATGGTCGTGGGGCATGGTAGAATGTCTGTCATTATCAGTTGTATGGGTGTTAAAATTTATCGTATTTACATATTGTGATGTGAATAAATCTCGGATGGAGCGAAAGATTCACTATTTTTTGGCTTTGGGGTATGATGGAGTAAAGTAAAATGGCTCTTTAAACTGTCTGCGCTTCTTTCAATTGTGAAGTAGCAGTTAGTCAATGCAACTTTCGACGCTCATCATAGGTCATCCGAAAACAGTCGCTCTATGTTTTTAAACATAGGGGTCAGGCTGCGTACATCTGACCCCCCTTACCCCGCAATGGGCGGGAGCCTTTGAGGCATTGGGGTAATGTTGTTGTACATATTGTGATGTGCTTTACGTTATTAGTCGCCCGAGCTATTCCCTTTCCTTTCCTTTTTGTCATATCTAGTTTATTCTGCTTATGGGTTTTTGAGACGAGGGTTTCCACGAAACAACCTCTCTGCTTCTAGGAGGTAGTGGTAAGGTCTATGTACATTCTACCCTCCCCAGACCCCACTTGTGGGATTCCACTAGGTATGTTGTTGTTTATTTTTGGGCCTAACATGAACTGAGTGGAACATGCCAGAACACACAGCAAACTTACTCCGCTGTTGGATCAGAAGAGGGGGAAGTAAAACTCAGAAAAAATCATGGAATATAATACGATCATGTGTATGGTGGTCCATATGGAAGGAGAGAAACACTAGGTGCTTCGAGAACAAGGCTAATCCTTTTGAGAAGGTCAAATGGATATAGTTAAGCTTGGCTAGCTAGCTGTTCTTGGTGTGTTAGTGTCTGATCATTGAGTAATAGGTTGAAATAATTTTGTGTGTGTCTCTCTCTCGTTCTCTATTGTCCCTTTCAGCCCCAGTTAACTTGTCGAGGTGATATGGTGAGCTTATTTGTAGCGCCTCCAAGTCCACAGCCTTGATTTTGGTATCGTCTGGATGATTTTGTAGTTTTAGTGGTTTGTCAAATCTTCCTAGAATCTTTACTCATTGATTATATTGCAGGGATTAATAGCTTTCACACGACACCAAACAGAGAGTGGTTTGAAACAGATGCTGTGCTTCGGGTTAGCTTGGGAAACTTCTTATTTTTCACTATTTTAGCAATCTTAATGATTGGTGTAAAGAACCAGAAAGACCCACGTGACAGTATGCACCATGGTGGTTGGATGATGAAAATCATTTGTTGGTGCCTCATGGTAATATTTATGTTTTTCCTTCCAAATGGAATCATCAGCTTCTATGGTAAGATGAACTATTTTTTCTTGGAGTCCTTTTGAAATTGATGTGTTAAACTATTGTGCAAAATTTCAAACTCTATTTCCTATACAAGTGGATTAGCACCTGAGTATTTATTTCTGAATACAGAGACAATTTCCAAGTTTGGTTCTGGACTATTTCTCCTTGTGCAAGTTGTACTCTTGTTGGATTTTGTGCATAGTTGGAATGACAAATGGGTTGGATATGATGAGCAGTTCTGGTTGGTTTTATCATATGTATTGCATAGTTATTTTTGCTGTTCTCCCTGTCCTCCTCACTCTAATCTCTCTTCCTACTCTTGGTTGGATTTGTTTTACAGGTATGTGGCATTGCTTGTCGTTTCACTTGTATGTTATGTGGCTACCTTTGCATTCAACGGACTACTCTTCCATTTTTTCACTCCATCTGGACAGGACTGTGGGCTTAACACTTTCTTTATAGTGATGACCCTTATATTGATCTTCGTCTTTGCTGTTGTTACGCTGCATCCATCGGTGGGTTTCGTATATTTGTTTCCTTTACTGTTGCACAGTACTTCCTTATTCTTGAAACTTTTGTTAGCCCTAAATTTTGCTGGCAAGCATGCCACCTTTCATATCTCCTTTCACTTGCTTTCCTCATCTGGTACCTCTATTTGTGCCGATTGCAATACTGAAAATGTGGCTTTACTAGACAAAGCAAATCTGTAAATCTTGGTAGTGGAGCTTATTGCAGATCATGGAAGCTAGAAAGCTTTGTTTTAATGTTAACATATATGCTGGCATTATATCTCTACATGTTAGCAATTTCTTCATCATATCTTCAAATCTCTCATGATTTTTTTATGCTCTCTTTCAATCTTGAGGAAATGTTTATTCTAAGTAATTTGAAGAAAATAGTTAGGTTTATTGCTTGTTTCAATGATAAGGAAGGCTAAACTTTAAATGAAGTTGTGCCTCATGTGCTTCTTTTTAAGATCTCCCATGGGATGGGATCGGATCGGGTGGGGAGTGGGGGTTGGGGAGGAGACAATGAACTTGGAATGCCACTCGTAGAACTTATTTTCCCTACTTTCAATAGGGAAGTCATTTTCCTCATTTTAAGGAACTTGTTTTCATGATTATTGCTCAAGGATTATTAAGGACGAAGTTGAGGGTGAATCCAATACGCTAGTCAGCAGCTAAATGTCCTGGTTTAAGCGATTCCACTTCAGACCGCACATTAAGCACGATTCTTCAAAAATAAAGTGGTTGACTGGTTTCCTTGAAAAACAATGTCACATGAACATGAGAGAGGGCGCATGTTTGATTGGTCAAAATGCTTTGAAAAATATTCACTAATTCAACTTTTCCAGGCAGCTCCCCTAGAACCATCTCTTTTACTGTCTCCTTCCCTCCAACTCGCCCACCCCAATAAATAAAATAAATTCCTCCTAAAGGTTGTAAGAAGTTTGGTTTGATATTAAATGGTTCCTCCTGGTGGTTCAACCTTTTGCCATTTTCTGATGCATGAGAAAAGAATACCTGTTCGACTGTTGAATTATCCAAACACACTATGTCAGTGCTGCTTCTGAAACAAAAGAGTAGGTTATGTTGATCTGTTTGTTTTGAGGTAATTAAGCTTGCCGGTGAATGACCAGCTGTTGAAAACGAAATATTTGTCTCACTTTGAAGATTCCTGCCATTTTTTTTGGTCAGAATGAGTTCCATATTCTGGATCTTCTTCCTTTTCTCAGAGAACATATTTTCTAAATGTAGGTAGGTGGAAGTATTTTACCTGCATCAGTTTTATCTCTGTACTGTACATACCTTTGCTACAGTGCACTTGCAAGTGAACCTAGGGATTATGAGTGCAACGGTCTACATAAGCACTCCAAGGCTGTTTCCAGTGGCACACTTGCATTAGGGTTGCTAACAACAGTTCTATCTGTTGTCTACTCGGCTGTTCGCGCTGGCTCTTCCACGACTCTGCTTTCTCCTCCAAGCTCACCACGTGCAGGTTAGTTTCCAATATTTTGGAAGGCTATGCTATATTATGGTGTTACAAGTCTATCATTCTCACTAGTAGGAACTGTGTATGTTATGTTCCTCAAACTTTGTCCTTAAAACGTGATAAGTGTCCTGAATCTTTAAATGATCAATTAAATTTGCTGTCATTTGATTGAGCCGGACTGGGTTGATGGTGTAATAGAACTTCTCATTTTGTTGGGCTCTAATTTTACCTTTCATTGTCCATTTTGGCGTGCTTATTATATCTGGTGGCTTATACTTGTTACATTGAAGGTGCAGGGAAGCCTTTGCTACCATTGGACAAGGTTGATGAGGAGGAAGAAAAGGAGAGAGCTAAGCCAGTCACATACTCCTATTCTTTCTTCCACCTTATCTTTTCTCTCGCTAGTATGTACTCGGCAATGCTTCTTACAGGTTGGTCAACTTCTGTGGGGGAAAGTGGAAAATTAGTGGATGTTGGGTGGCCATCTGTCTGGGTCAGGATCGTGACCGGGTGGGCAACTGCAGCTTTGTTCATATGGTCTCAGGTTGCTCCAATTCTGTTTCCGGACAGAGAGTTCTGAGCAATCCTAGAAATGAATATTACAGTTACTAATATGATATGTAACGTCGAACTTTGTTTTTAAAAGTAGCAAGACGTCGTTCATGCAAGGCTTTCAGTGCTCCTTTCTGTGATGTGGATAATGTGTAACGTGATGCCATTGTGTTGACAGATTTACCTGGTTTTATTCAACTGTATATTCAGATGCACATTGTGTGATAATAAATGTGGGCTTGCTTTTTTATATATGTGCTACTGTTGGTTCAAATGGAAGTGCATGACAGAGGATTCTATATACCAATGAATGGCGTGCAGAATCGAACCACCAAGCTGTGGAAATTACATGATTTAACATGCATCAGCTATTTAACCATGATAACTAATTAATTTTCTTTCTATAAAATCTTAGTTGTGTGATGTTACAGATTAATCACATACTCGAAGCTTTTAATAGAAATGTTGTATGCCGCACAGTTGAACAATGTGAAACGTAAAGGTTCTACTGAATACCAAATGGTTGAGCAATAAAGAAAAGAATGCTCCACCCATCTTGAATGATAACCAAATATAGCAGGGGTGTTTAATCAAGATGAAATTCAAAAAGCAAGTCCTAAATCCTACTTATGGAGTATCTTTTGAACTACCGATTTCAAGATCCTATTCTATATATTTAGAGGGACTAAAGTCCTCATGAGCTAAGATGCTCTAAGAACTGGTAAAAGTAACAACTTGAATATAAATGCACGAGTCGCATCTAGAAAACACGAGATCTTGATCCTCTAAGGGAGCAGTGTATATGATGAGAAGAAAACTAACAAATTAAGGTTCCCAATTGGGAAGATCAACTGGATCCAATAATTTCAAGTAAAACCTCCTTTACAAATGATCTCGAGTACTAAAAAACAGCTCAAAACCTGTTGGTGTACCAAAGAATATGCTAAAGATATTTTGCCAACTAGTCTTCGTAATCTCCTGCATGCTCCAACAGATAATTTGCGGCCAGTTCCTCATTGCGATCACAAGCCAAAAAAGCTTCGATGACAAGAGCTCTATCAAAACCCATTGCTTCCAACTGCATATGGGCAAACAAATTAGTTAATAAACATTACAATGTATCCATGAACAGCTGCGATTCTAAGAGGCACTAGGGTTAAGGTGGTATCTCGTACCCGCTCAATCACCTCCTGCTCTTCTGGAGTGACGCTAACTGTGTGGGGAATCTCTTGCTCAGCCTGATCAAACATGTCCCTAAAACATAGCAATTTGAAAAGCACTCAAAATAACTCACATGTAGCAGATTTGACCTCTTAGTATTACTAAATTTCAAAGCCAAAAACAGTTCTCTCTTATTCCCTAAGGTTTTGAGAGATTTAGGACCGCAAAATGATAAAATCCTTTTATACTTGGCCACAACATAACTGAAAATTAAATATATTTTGATCTGGAGGGGAGAAGAATTAGGAGATCATGACAATATATAAAAATAATGCGCTTCTAACTCTAGCTTGGCAAATAGCCCATAGTAAGCAACTAACCCATCAGAACCATCCACAGGTTCATTGATTAATTGAAGAAACTCTTGATCGTGCTCCTGTATAGATCTTAAAAGTTGAGGATTTTGCTTTCCTAGTTCCTGAAGCATAGGCTACAATACAACATCCAACTTGTACATTTAGACGACGACAACACAAGAAACTAAACAAAGAAAATAGTGAAGAACAGTAATTACCTGTAAAATTTGTGGGTTAGCTTGAACCATAGAACGTAAAGCTTGGAACTGAAACAAATTAAAAAAGAACCATGAGTTGCAGAGGATCATGGATGTACAGCAACTTGGACACTAGAAATATCCAAAATAAAATTATGAATTGGAATGATGAAAGAGGTGTGAGTGAGGTATCTCATTAATCCAAATCAGGAGTCCAAAAGTGAGAACTAGAGATAAAAGCGAAAATAGAAAACCTAATGATCAGAACCCCACCTGTTGGTTGTTCCTGAGAAAATCAAGGGATCCAAGACCAGCACCAGCACCACCAGCACCAACATTCTCCTGTAAAAGGATCCAGCTTAGATAACCACAAAAGGAGCAGATGGACAAAATAATATTATGAAGGGAAAGCTATGAAAGACCTGGGGAAACAAATTTAAAGGAGCAGAATTAGGTGCACCAGAAGAAGGTGCAGTAGGTTCTGCAGTAGGCGCTGCAGTAGTCCCAGCAGCAGAACTAACTCCACCCCGGGCAACCGGTACAGCAATTTCTGCTGTTTCAGGAATTCCCTGCATAAAAAGAATGTCTATCAGAGCACAAAATAAAAACAAACTTGTGCATGCCTTCCACCTTTTAAAGTGAGGGAGACCAGGAACATACGGAATATAAGTAATCAACAGCTCTTTCAGGATTGTTATAAGCAGCTCGAAGTGCACGTGTAACTGTCTCTTTGTCCCAGCTGCCACCACCCATATCCATAATTTGTTGAATTGTTTGCTCAAGATTGTTGCCAGCAACTAGATTTGATGCAGCTTGACTATATTCATCAGTTGGAATACTGCAGCAATGTAAATGATGTATTAATTTCCTATAACATGGGAATCAAAAAACAACTTTCCATGAATTCCAGTCAGAAAACAGGAATAGAAAAGAACCCAAAAAGAGATACTCCCTCCGTTTCAATTTGTTGGTCTTACTTTCTTTTTTTAGTCTGTTTAAAAAAATGTCACTTTCTGCATTTAGGTAACTCTTTACACCCATCATCTTACATGGCACATTTAAGACCATAAGACTCAAAGGGCATTTTGGTACATTACACTCATCTTTAGTTTAAATCCACAAGATTCAAAAATTTTCTTTATTTCCTTTAACTCAATGGTGAGTCAATTTAAGACAAACAAATCGAAACAAATTGCTATATACAGGCATAATTTGTTACCTAGCAGTCGCAGCATCCGAAGCTGACACAACATCTTTTGGGGCCCTACACATTATTTCTATCATCAGGAGAAAATCTAACATAAGCAATAGTAATTAGTGAAAGTTGCAACTCACTGTGATGGCGGAACCACTTCAGGTGTTGTAGTAGGATTTGGTACAGTAGCTGGCTGCTGAAAGAAAAAATCAAGAAGGAAATTATCAGAAACCAGACAACCAACTGCCCATGGAATGAAATCATGAATGGCTATTTGAACACAGTACCTGAGCAGATGTTGTCCCACTTGAGCTAGCAGTTTTGCTCTGCAAGAACACAGAAATAAATATAAGATCAAGAAATACATCCTGTCGAGTCTCAGGTTTAGCATTGATGATATCAAAACTGAAATAAGTTAAGGGTAATAAAAGCGCAAAGCTGAAGGCTGAAAATTCTAAAGGGAATCTGAAGATCTACATACCTTGCTAAGCATGACAACGAGAAAACCATCCTCAGAGACATTGTTTTCCAACAGTGTACTTTCATCCTTCAGCACTTTACCATTGTGAATCAGCAACTGTTGCCCACATGGATAATTATCTTTTCCTTGTACATCTTCAATGTTTTTCTTGACTGCCATAATCTACAATCACAAGATATCCCATTATATAACTCAATATTATTTTATTTTTTGATAATTAACATAGAAATTGTTTTTAAATGATTAACCAATTAGGAGTAGCAATTAAATGGCCTGAGATCTGGAAATTATATTTGTAAGGTTTTGATAATTATGATGCACCCTGAAGTTATACGAACGAGGTAAACTCAAAATCGCCCTCCCAAAGTTTAGGCTTTGAATCGAATTAGTTCCCTGTATATTTGTGGAGTGCTAATAGTCCGCCAAGTATACATCACATTCAATCATAGGCAACCTTTTCTGTCTAAGGCTAGTGGAGAGAATGTTTGACTCATATATCTTGCTCCCAAGTTTTTAAAAACAAGAAAGAACCAATCGGGAGTACCAGCCATGAGAAAGGAAGGCTTACAGATTTCAATAAGCAAAAAATCTAAATACAGTTTCTCCAATTCATCAAGTTAGCTTCTTTTTATTGCGGCAAAGAAAAAAAATAAACAACTCAAGGAGTTGGAGTTGTCTTCCTATTCCTGACATTACTTCCTAAGAGGGTATTCAATTCTTGTAGCCTTTTTGGTTCTCAGTATTGGAAGATGGTTGCTTGTCACAAATAAACCCAAGAATACTAAGTAATCACGCCTTGTCAGGCTACATCTACTATGCTCTTCTACAACTGAAATTTAATTTGCTCCTCCGCCAGTATCCCATAAGCAGTTGAAGTATAAGAACACGTTAATCTAAAAAACAGAATCCAAATCCAAATGATTCTGATCTACTAAAACTCACTGATAGATATCGAGAGGAAGCTGCAAAATTTATGAGGTAGCACTGAAACAAAATTCCTAAGATTTGGCCACTTCCATCATCCATTTTGCCCTCTACTAATCCCACGTTATCATTCCCTCCATGGTTAAATCCACCATCCTTCATCTTGAAAACCGTCCTCCCTGGCCACTGCTAGAAGCAGTAAACAGATCCAGGATTTTCATTGACAAGAGTTGAAAAAAATGTAGTGCTTTGGATGTGAATTCGGAACCTCAAGGTGATTTTGAACCCTCTAAACCACTGCACCACCCTCTACTCTTATATTCTGGCGATTAAAAATCTATATATACACAAAAATTCACAAATTACCTTACATATACAGTGCAATTTTTTGCCGAAGGGGTTCGGGGTGAACACGTTCACCCACTTAGATCCAACCCTAACTAGAAGATGGATTACTTCCTTTTTAAGTTTTGGGGCTGGGGTTGCGTTAGTCTTTCACGGAATAAGTTAGTAAAGATTAGAAAAGGACCACTTCTATATACTTAGAAAGGACAGCTAATGCACCACTTAATATTGAAGGGGTGATTTTGATTCAAAGTCAAAACATAATGGACAATATTTGGTCTTCTGCAAACCAATGAGCTTTAATTAACCTAGGGATATAAAAACGGGTGAGATATAGCCATCTAAACAACCAGGATTCTATAAAATTATCATGAACTTGTCGTATTTACACGCATCAAGTAAGGCATAACCAAAACACCATCAAAAGCTCCAAGCAAATAACCAATGTAGCAAGTGTAAGCCAGGATGAAATTGCGAAAAGATGCAAATAAGAGCTAAAGTTTATTTTTTCTTATCTCATAAATGTCGTAATTATGCACAAAACGAAAGCCACAGCAGAATTACATATACAGAAAAAACCGTAAAAAACAAACGAACAAAAAACTAACCGTATCAGATGGCTGAACCCTAATTTCAAAGTGACTGCCTTTGAGAGTCTTTACAGTGAGCTTCATCTCTGCGAATTAGGACTGAGAAGCCAAAAAAACAGAAAGAAAAACCAAACCCTAGAAACTCCGAATGCTGGATCGGCTCTTACTCCTTGCTTCCCAAGTTTTTGCAAATCGAGAATTTTTGCACTTCGAAAACTAAATATATACTGCGCGTGACTTCCACGTGAGTAATATAAAGAAAAATATTAAAAAAATAAAATTTACATCATACTTTTACTATTGTTTTTTATGAAATCATAAATATATAGTGTAATTTATCTCCTGAAAAATATAAAACTTCAATATATGAAAGGGTAAATACGAAAAAAGTTTCAAATGTTCTTTTAAAATTTTGAACAATTCAACTATTTTGAACATTGCAAAAAATTTCAAAAACTCAATTAATTTGAGACGGAGGGAGTAACTTTCCTGAACTGAAAGTATGGGCCGCTAATGAACCCACCAACTCAATGCTCGGCCCATTTACGAGGTGAATATGGGCCAAGCTATTTGGTGGACCCAGTATTACAGTTGGGCTTCTTACATAAATATACAGGTGATAAAATAATTTTGAGGATTTTCGCATATAGCCACTCAGAAATACTTTAATTATGCTCCATAACTATAGTTTGGTTAATTATATTTCATAACTATAGTTATTGCAGCGTTTGTATAATTTGAACATTTGTATAATTTACTATACAATTTGTAATTTTTATATACCATTTGTATATTTTTCTATGCAATTCGTGCACAACGTTTGTATGATTTGTTATACAATTTACATGGTTAGTATACTTCGCTATATAATTTGATTTGCACACAACTTTTATATAATCGTGCAGCATGTTTGTATAAATCATGCGATTATACAAAACTCAAACTGTAATTGTATATTTGAAATAATATTGCAAAAGGATGGCATAGTAGCAATATATATTGCGTATAGTGTAATATCTTAATTTATAGTATTATTATCATTTGTCAAAATAGAATGCATGATTTAATTTTTATTATTTTTAACTTAAAATAAATATACAAAGAAAATTAATGTACATTTTGAAATTTTCAAGTTTGAAATAACTTCTGTTACAATATATTTCTTCAATGTTGGAAAAAATATTAGTTTGCATAAAGGTGTGAAATTATTTTTAAATAGTTGAAAAATAATAATCTCTTAATTGTTCCGCCATTTAACAAAAACATTTTTTTCTTCTCATTTAAACAATGAAATTGAAGGAAAATACAACTTCACAAATCAAACCAAATGGCAAGACTTTAAAAGTATGTTTGAAGACTTACTTTGAATAATTTTTAGCGGTTTTATAGTGTTTGAATAAAATAAGAAAGTGTTTATAAAAATTTATTTTTATGCCAAAATAAATTTAAAATTTTAACGTATATCTTTTTTTACTTATAAATCATAAGTTATAAACCCATCCAAATAGATTTTTTAAAATTCCAACGCAATCAAGAATATACCCAACATGTGTGAGTAACTCAAGCTGACAGGACAATCTTGTCACAGGATCTTGATGAACCAGAAAAGGTGGCCAAAGTGACATCAATGTCTGCAACTGCAGGCATATAATAAACTAAACTGCAAAGACTAACTCTTGACACAAATTTTCTCAGGCCGTAAATAAATAAAATGGACTAACTTCTGCAGGAATTCATTCAAATAAGAAATTTTAGACTAACATATACAAGAACGGAAAATCAGTCGAGTAAATGCAGTAAAAATAAATAGAGATAATAAAACCAGCATCTCACTGCCTACTATAAACATACTGTACAAATTAAAATTATAACCTGCTACTAATCATCACTTTTTAACAATGTCAGCTACTCCTTGTCTAAATTTCTTTTATTAAAAAAGAACTTCAATGTATGCCAATTGAGCACTCTGACTGTTCGAACTACAAAGATTATGACTTCCCCTACGCAGTCTCCTATTTCAAGAGTTATTTTGAGCGTTTTCTGCTTTGAATTTTTGAAGTTCTTCTTGAGCACGTATCAGCCTGTATATCGAGGAAATACTAGTTTCAATGTTAACAGTATATAATCTTCAATATAGACAGACATGGCATTACTGGATAACGATGATACCTCCACTGCAATTCAGTAATTTCACTAATTAATTCCTTCTCTTTGTCATGAGCAACCTCCAACTACAAGAAACAGAGGAAGGACACATACTTTAATATGAAAAAGATGCAAAAGTCACTTAAACGGTTCCTATGGTAAGCGCATGTTGAAAGTCAAAAGCAAGCTCATACCAGCGATTTCTCCACACCAGGCAAATTTGATGGCATGCTTCCAGCATCCACTGCAAGGTTGGCAGAAAAAGATAAAAGCGAGACCAATACAAAGGGATACAATATATAAATTTCAATAGGCATTGATTGTTCATACTCGTAGTGTCTCCGACAGCCACTTGCCTCATCAGTCTAAGAATACTCTCCTGTTTAGGAGAGGCGAAAAACAGAGATTAGGTAAATAAAAACATAAAAACTAATGCATCATGATTATAGATCCGTCTTACTCTTTGAAGAATATTTGCCTCTAAAATACTCTGCAACGTTGGAAAATGGGATGGTGTAAGAACATTTGATGGTATAGCATCAGGTGTTAATGGTGGAGTAGCAGCAAGAGTTTGTGGAATCACCTACATGATCCATCACAATTTGTTTATTGTTTAAGAAATTGCAATAAGAATTAAAGAGAAAAGCCAAAGAGATACGGCAGTTACACAGCAATGTCTACTTGGGCAATGTTATGGTATACATATGAGCATAGCGTTATCAGGAGGAATTAGCTACAAGCTAAGACCCTAGCGAGCAAAAGAAATAGGTCCAGCTGTTATAAAAGGTATTTAGAAAAATTAGGGAAACCAACCAGCATGCTCTGACTCTTGTGTAGCATTGGAGTTGCACCTACCTGTAGAAAGAAGTCAGTTCATGCGAGTTTAGGACATCATGTGTATGTGTGCGTATAATATATATTAATCGACTGCATATTAAAAAAAGCTAGTTGTGGTTATTGGTTGGTCATATATAAAACTCCTGTATCTGTTTCATTCAGTATCTAAAACATCACTATGAAACTATTTATATGTTGGCGATAGACTTAGCATAATTGTCTTCATTTATCGGGGTTTGGACTGGCTGTGTTTTTCAAAGCTCAAATAGACAGAGTTGTAAATATTGCATAATGAAACTAAAAGCTATGCATTCACCTTTTCCATATCAATATTCTCTGATGTAACTTTGAAACGTCCTCTTTGCTGAACAACATGACCCTTAGTCTTCTCATCAAAATCTTCACTGCCAGCTGCTAAATACAGACTTGTTTTAGCAAGAAAATATTAACAAAACAATGAAAATATAAAACATGTTAAAAAACTATTTC
>JAABOM020000075.1:28304088-28314995 GCA_011800125.2 Solanum clarkiae
GTAGCTATTGTAATTTATAATACTTTTTACATAATTTTTTAATATAACAAATTAAAAAAAGTTAAAATAAAAAAATATAAAAATAAATAAAAGCAGACATATCAACAATCAACCACTTACTTGTAGCCGTTAAAAGCAAATTGGACAATCAAAAACTCCTCAAATAATTCCTATATGAGTACTATACTAATACTATTGTGATACGCAACTATGAGCCTGTTTTAGATTAGTTGATTATAAATAACTAAGCTAACTGCTGAAAATAGTTTAAATCTTTTATGTATTTTTACTTATCTGTTATATTATAAATAGAATTTATTTTTATTTGATTAATTTCAAAAATAAAAGAGAACGTATTATTTTCTATATATTTTATCCTTATTATTAAGTATTCTCTCCGTCCACTTTAGTTATTACGGTTTCTATTTTTAGAGTTAAATTATGTTGACTTTGACTAACATTCATCATATTGATACGAAAAAAGTTACAATCAATAATACTTTCAATTAAGCTAAAGGTACTTATATACCGATAAAGGTTACCAAATTAACACCTTTGATTGATTTTGCATATAAACACTTTGGATGTTTATCAAATAAGTAATCAAGCTAAAATGTGCTTGTAAACCGATTTGATCAGCTTATAAGTAGAGGTATTCACGGGTCGATTATTGATTAAAATTATAATGTAACTAATGTAATTATTTTCTAAATTTAAATTAATAAGATATTATTTACATGTATCTATTCGATTGTTATTAGTTATGGTTTGATTTAATTATCCTATTATAACCCTATACAAAAATAAAATCAAGACAAAGTAGGGGAAAAAGGCATCCGCCATAATAAATTTTTTTCTTTCAAATTGAGTCTTAAAAAATAAAATCAAAATCGGAAGAGCTAACAACTAGATCATGCCCCAAGTTAATTCTATTATCCTCCTTAACTTATAAATAAATTTTGATGAAAACGTCTCAAATATACTTAAATTTTTTCATAAAAATTAATATATTATGCATATTAATTATCAAAAATATCTATATAATTTATCAGTTCAGTTTTGTTTCTTTTTAAATAAAAGTAAAATCAAACCAAATATTATCGACTTTTTAAAATGTTAAACCAAATCAAATCCAAATAAAATTAATTTGGTTTACACCTTTGGTTCAATTTTTTTCTTGGATCAATTTTAATCCAAACCGTGACGTGTAAGCTTAGAGAGTATTTGGCTATATATATATATATACACAGAGACCAATACGGACAGAGTGATATTGTAGTTGAATTCTCTGAAGTTGGATCCAATAAAAGGAGTCTTTCTTTATAAATATATATAATATAATATCAGTTGTCAGTCAGTTGGGATACTGTTATATTTTTCATTTCTTTTTAAAGCAATTAATTACAACATGGAGAAACAGAATGAAGGAGTTGAAGTACAGGAGGATGGAAATGATAATTTGTTGAGAAAGACAGATGCAGCTTTATTTACTTGGCCATGGAAGAACTTGGGAAATTACAAGGCATGTTTTTTTTATTATTATATGTTCATCAATCTTGAGATGAGGGTATGTTGTTGAGACGAGGGTTCATCGGAAACAGCCTCTCTACCTCTATGAGGTAGTAGTAAGGTTTGCGTACATCTTACCCTCCCCATACCCCACTTGTGGGATTCTACTGGGTATTTGTTGTTGTTGTTGTATTTCATCAATCTTGATTTGTATTGGATTTATAATTTTCATGTGTGTTGTGCAGTATATGTTATATGGACCATTTCTTGCAAAATTCATCCATTCTATGTATTGGAAAGAGAGCATGGAGGACATTTGGTGCTTGCATATTCTTATCTTGTGTTTTCTGAGAAGCCTTGTTCATCAGCTATGGAGTAATTATAGTAATTTGTTGTGTATAAATCACACGCGAAGAGTGTCTCAGCAAGGGATAGATTATGGGCAAATTGATAATGAATGGGATTGGTATATACACACACACATATATATGAATTCTTGTTATTCATGCTTTATGTTGTATTCCAAAAGGGAACTAATGCTGTGTGTGTTTTGAATTCCAATAGGGACAACTTCATTATCCTTCAAGCGATTGTGGGATCGTTCACCTACTTGAACTTTCCTTCCCTGGCTAATCTTCCCCTTTGGGATGTAAGAGGGCTTATTTCTTGTCTCATACTTCATATTTGTGTCTCAGAGCCACTGTTCTATTGGCTGCACAGATTATTGCATTCTCCACATCTCTTTCCGCTATATCACTGGCATCACCATGAGTCTAAAGTCACACACCCCTTTACTGGTAAAGTAACTACTCCCTTTGTCCCAATTTATGCGTCATGCTTTCTTTTCTAATCTATCTCAAAAAGGTTATCATATTCTGTGCACAGTCAGATACCGCCACATAAAATGGGATGGAAGGACATCTTTTAGCAGTCTCATCTGATGCTGGTTGTTTGCTTTGGTTTGTGCAGCTGGACACGCAACATTTCTGGAGCATCTTTTGCTCTGTGTGGTTGTAGGAATTCCAACCTTAGGCACTGCATTTATTGGTTACGGATCAATAAGCGTTATGTACAGTTATATTCTGGCATTTGATTTCTTAAGATGTTTGGGACACAGCAACGTCGAAATCTTTCCTCATAGTCTATACCAGCACGTTCCACTACTTAGATATGTTATTTACTGCCCGACGTAAGTTTCATTTAACTGACTTTGTTTGATGCAACATCTTATATCTATTATCTTCAGCATCTAGATTAAGGAATCACTTCATATTCTGTTTCTTTTCAAATGAACTTTTCTTCCCAATCATGTTTGACAAGTTAAATGTAGTTTCACTTTCCCAATCCTTGTTTCTCTTTTCCTTTTCCTTTTTCCGTATCTAGTTTATTCGGCTTATGGGTTTTTGAGACGAGGGTTCCCCAGAAACAACCTCTCTACCTTTATGAGGTAGTGGTAAGGTCTGCATACATTCTATCCTCCCCAGACCTCACTTGTGGGATTCCACTGGGTATGTTGTTGTTGTAAAGCAATTTAAAGTACGTCCTGTTCTTGCAGATATCATAGTCTACACCATCAGGAAATGAAGACAAATTTCTGCCTCTTCATGCCTCTATATGATCTGTTGGGAAATACTTTAAATACCGCTTCGTGGAACCTTCAAAAAGAAATAAGTTCAATAACAAGTGAGTTTACTCTTCCCACCTCCTTGGTGAAGGGGTTGATTATAAATCTTCCTTCGTAATAATAATTCTTTTTCAAGTCTTTATCTATATTTTCTGAAGTGGATCCCCTTCATGAAGGTAAAGATGAAAGAGCACCAGATTTTGTGTTTCTTGCACATATAGTTGATATTATGTCATCACTGCATGCCCCGTTTGTGTTCCGGTCATTCAGCTCAGTGCCTTTCTCCACAAGGCTCTTCCTCTTACCGTTTTGGCCTTTTTCCTTTGTGGTCATACTTAGCATGTGGCTGAAGTCCAACACTTTTTTGTTCAGTTTTTACAACATAAGAGGAAGACTCTGCCAAACTTGGGTTGTGCCCAGGGCTGGTTTTCAGGTAATTGAGTTTACTCCCTGCATGTGGCTCGTATTCACAATGTTCTCAATACATCTCCCTGTATGATTCTGAGCATATCGTTTCCATTCTGTTTCCGGCATCTAAAACATATATGGTGTTGCAGTATTTCTTGCCTTTCGCTGCAGAAGGTATAAATAAGCTCATTGAAGAAGCTATTCTTAGGGCTGATAGAACCGGAGTCAAGGTTATAAGCCTTGCTGCATTAAACAAGGTCAGTCTCATTGTCTTTTCTGTTTCTAAATTTCTATTGTTTCTTCAACGTTTAATGATTTCAGAATCCTCATAGTCTGTTCAGAAATGGAACAGCTTGTAACTATACTTGTTAGTATAAAATGCATACATTGGATCTTCCCATGTATTGTTCAGACTCTAGGGAGAAATGGTTTCGATACACAGTTATTGTTCATGTTGTTTATCTTACTGCAGAATGAAGCTTTAAATGGTGGTGGAACACTCTTTGTCAACAAGCATCCGAATCTCAGAGTCCGAGTAGTCCATGGAAACACCTTGACAGCTGCTGTGATCTTGCATGAGATTCCTCGAGATGTAACTGAGGTCTTCTTAACAGGTGCTACTTCTAAGCTTGGAAGGGTCATTGCACTCTACCTTGTTCGTCGAAGAGTCAGAGTTCTGGTAAGATTACTCTTTATGAAGTAAATGGATGGCATATAAGAGTGTTAGGATCTTCTACTAGTTGTTACTAAGTGGTATAAGCTCCTTGTTCCTTTTACTTATCTCTTCTATAATAAGCTTTAATAAGGGTACTTTTCTAATGCAGATGCTCACTAAGTCCACAGAGAGGTTCATGAAAATTCAAAGAGAAGCTCCTGTTGAGTGCCAGAAGTATCTGGTTCAAGTGACAATGTGCAAAGAAGCTAAAAAATGCAAGGTAATTCATATTTTTTTGGTCTGATTGTTATTCAGAAGAAGTGAAAGTTATGAAACCAAGACGAGGAGATAACTGTGGTCTTTCATTTCAGCAAAGATTTAGCACTATCTGCTGCTTGTTAATTTTTGTATGTTTTTCAAATGACAGACTTGGATTATTGGCAAATGGACTACCCCTAGAGAGCAGAGCTGGGCTCCATCAGGAACTCACTTTTATCAGTTTGTTGTTCCTCCTGTCATTCCCTTTCGCAGAGACTGTACCTATGGCAAACTAGCAGCAATGAGACTCCCAAAAGATGTCACTAGTTTAGGAAATTGTGAGGTATGAATCAAATCATATGCCATCCCTTTTTGTTGCATATTCTTCGTCATGGTTCAAGCTGTCGAAACAGCCTTTTGTAGAAATGTAAGATAAACTGCATGCAATCCAACCTTTACCTTTCTGCACTATGCTGCCCTTTTTTTATGTTTAGAAAACTATACAAACAGTAAGACAACCAGATAACATTTAACATTTCAGGGTGTGACATCCAAAGTGTTGCGTTGGTGAAACCCAAATCCCATATGCTCTTTCCTTTTGTTAGTGGCATCTATTTTATGACAATACTGTTTCATGTTTTTTATGAATTCTCACTGTGCTTCTGTATTGCACCAGTATACAATGGGAAGAGGCATAGTTCATGCGTGTCATGCGGGGGGGCTAGTTCATCTTCTTGAAGGTTGGACACACCATGAGGTTGGACCTATCGATGTTGATCAGATTGATGTTGTGTGGGAGGCTGCATTAAAGCATGGTTTGAAACCTTTGCATAATTCAACATAGTAATACCATTTCTCTCTTATTCTTCGAAAAACACCTCTATAACATAAGTTGTAGCAAAGTTCAAAGATTCTTCCACAAGTCGATGCTTCTTCATTACATGTTGATATATTTGTAAGCTTATAAAGAAAAATAAGCTATATATCATTAACTTCCCGCTAAAATGCACTGTTAATGTAAGTGATACATGTGTAACTTTCTGGGCAGTTAATCTATTAATACAGATCTGTTTTGTCTAGTGTATCAAGCTGTGCTAAATGAAGATATCAGACCAATAATTGTGCAGTTGGGAATTTAAATATAGACGAGTTTTTGTCTAGTGTATCGAGCATTGCTAAACGAAGATATCAGACAAATAATCTTGCTGTTAGGAATTGATCCCCAACCAAGACAGGCACTACTTACCTGAACTATATAGCTTTATATGTTGCACATGTACTGTAGGCACATCTTTAAACAGGAAAAGTTCCACCAAGGGTGTTTGGCAGCTAGACTGTCCAGATTAAGTTGCTTCTTCTGGCTTTGGATGATAATACAACCATGTATCAAACCGACAAATTCATATCAGTAAATCCAAGGTTATGATATGGGTATGTTACATAATCAACCCACAGAAAGATGACACTTAAAAAGAACGATAATGAAACATGTTCACCAAGAAGATATTGATGATTGGAACTTGGAAGTGTTCTTACTGCAAGGAGTTCCAACCAGGGCCACAAGAAACCCCGTTACTATATTGAACTTCGATAAAAGAAGATAGCACAGAGTCTTGTTGTTGGGAATCAGTCAACAACCAAGACTATACATTGTATGCATTGTACAAATATGTTAAGACACTTCGCTAAAAAAGGTAAGTCTCAACTGCTTGGCCAATAGCTACTCAATCTGCACAACCATCACAGGGGTGACACAAGGGTATATTTATGATAAATCCAATACTATTACACATCTGGAATTTGTTTCCTGGACTTAACATCCAAGATCCGAATACACGACATCTAAGATATCCAGAAAAGAGCGGGTGGGGTGGGGGTGGTAAGAAGTTTTTAGGAGCTAAGTTCAAGAAATCTTTGTGCCATGGGGTGTTTAGATTCAAAGAGTTGATCGGGCTTTAAAATTTCAACAATCTCTCCATTGACAAGCAGGCATACCATGTCAGCTATTCTCTGTATTTGTTTGATGCTATGTGAAACCATCACAATGGTCATATTCTGCTCCCTCTTCAGCTTTACAAGAACATCCTCAATATTCTGAGTTGATATTGGATCCAGTGCACTTGTTGGCTCATCCAGCAGCAGAACCTTACAGAAAATCGGAACATAAGGTCAGATTCCTATTTCAAATTTTAACGTTGATCGAGTGAAGCTTCTTTCATCAAAACCGGTTAAATCTTTGGTATATTTATGATCACCTCTGGTTCATTAGCCAAGGTCCTGGCAAGTGCAACCCTCTGTGCTTGACCAACAGAGAGTTCCCCACCAGACTTGTTGAAGAAAGATGAGTCCAAGTCAGCTAGAGTCAGCAACTTGTATACCTCATTGTCACTAAGTTTTTTTCCTTTTAACTGCGGCCCATATCGTACATTATCTGCAACAGTGCCTGAACAATTTTTCACAAAAATCACTTAATCAAGCATCAGTCGTCACAACTTGAAAATTGAAATACATGTTGAAAAAAGACTTATTTTTAACGACCACGAAATCCACGACATTCAGTGGGGGGTGGCTAATGGCCTACTCCCTCCCTTCTTCACTGAAATACTGGATTTGTCCATCTCAGAAGTTCAAACCTATGATGTATGCCTAACCCCCAAAAGGCGGATCCCAAATTTTGAGTTTATAAGTTCTAGCTTCTAGAAAATACAGTTTACTGAGTTGGATAAACTACTTATACATATTAAGTGGATTTCTTATCACAAACACAAGATTCTACCAAAACGTAGCTTGAATTCAAGTTCCTCCCCAACTAACCCCCTAGGAGGTTGTGCTTTTACCACTAAACGGAAGCATCGTGGCACAACAACAACAACAACAACAACAACATACCAAGTAGAATCCCACGAGTGGGGTCTGGGGAGGGTAAAATGTACGCAGACCTTACCACTACCTCATAGACATTGAAAGACTGTTTCCGAAAGATCATCTCAAAAATATCAGGCCCTAAAGAGCAAAAGATACTAGATATGAAAGAAAAATGACTAACGTGGAAAGCAAACAATAATATATAAATACAATAAAAGTGACAACTATAAGACAAATAATAACAACACAAGGTATAGACATCAAACTACACCTACCAGCCTATTAACTTTCTACCCTAATACGCAACCTTCACTCCTTTCTATCCAAGCTCATGTCCTCAATAATATGAAGTTGTGTCATATACTATCTAATCACGTCATGGCACGAAGAACCTAATTATTAATGTGGAAGCCAAAATATGCCAGTCCATTAGATTAATCATTACATAGGTAACAAACAACAATAACAACATACCCAATCCCAATTTGAGCCATACCTTACCCCCTACCTAATCCTGTATATAAGTTGTTTCCGATAAGACCCTTGGCTCGAGTACAGAAAGATCTAACATCAAATACCTGATAGACAAAGTACCTATATAAAAACATACCTTCAAATAGCACAGGGAGCTGAAACAGCATGCCAATCTTACGGCGGAGAGCAAGCACATCCAGATCACATATATCATGACCATCCAAAAACAGAGTGTTGGAAGGGGGTTCCCACAATCGATTCAGTGATCTCAAGAAGGTTGATTTTCCACTACCACTGGGGCCTATAACACCCATGATTATACCTTTGGGTATGTCAACGTTCACATTGTTCAATATAGAAACACCTTTTTCAGACACCTTTGTAAGACCCCTAACCTGAATCTTGATTTCTGAATTTTCTTCATATCCATTTTCATTCCCGTTTGACCCCAAAAGATGCTCTCTTGCTCCTATAAATTAAACAAATTTCAAGAATTGTTTTTGTGATTCCAAGAAAGATGCTTTCTTGTTCCTATAATTAAACCAAACTCACAAATTTCAAGAAAAATGGTTTTGTACTAACCTGGTAAAATTTCCATGTCGAGCCAACTCCTTAGACAACAGCAGAGAGAGTAGAGGGAGAAAAAAACAAAAGGGGCTATGATTTTTGGTCCTGTGGGAATGAAGAGTTATATGGAGGAAAGAAAGAATCAACCTTCCCCACTTTCCAACAAGAATTAGGACAAATTCTTTAGTATCATATATAATAGTGATGTTTTGTCAGAGTGCAAGCTCATCCTAAATCTGACAATGGAGAATGTTTTTTACTCCTCTCCGGTCCGGCATCATTTACTGCGATATTAAATAGAGAGAATTTTAAAATTTGTAATTTAAAATTATTCGTGAAAAAATATTTTATTAAGATAAAATGAAAATTTAATTTAATTTTTTATTCAAGTAAAATAATATTCTTTTTGAGATCGAATAAAAAAAATATTACATGAAATGAAAAGTATTAAAGTAGTATTGTAATGTCATTTGTAAACACCGGGAATGAGTAATCACACACACTAGTAATCTGAGGGAGGAAAAGACTTTTTCTGCAAATTGTTATTTTAAAGTAATACTATTAACTACTTGATCATTAATTAATTATATGGTTTATATGTCACAACCACACAAAGTTGATTCCAAAAGATGCAGAAATGAATGTTGCTAATACACAAATTGGAGAGATAAGTGAGTCATTACGCATTAGTAGAAAGATTAAAGTACAAGAGACGAGTGTGCAATAGATGTGCGAGTCCTAATTTATATGACAATTTTTTTAATCGTTATAAAAAATTATTATATTTTTTGTGACTAAATTGAAAATAATTTACTTAAAATTTTCTTTTACCTTAAATTAGATGTTTTTTTTAATAATTGGGCCACAAATTCTAATCATTTTTTTTTGAAAAAAAGTTTTTCATCAAAATCATCTTATTCCCGGACTATGAAAGTGAAGAGGAGCTTTCGCAATTGTCTTTCTATGACTTTTGACTGGAGTCTTAATATCATACAATATTATTTCAATGAATATAATGTTTAGATAGATTGTATTATTTTCAGCCATTACATAATATTATTTATTAATTATTTAAATAATAAATCTACAAGAATTTGTAAGGTATGTGATAGAGCTACCATGAAGATAGAAAAAAGGTAAATGATAAAGTAAAATTATTGAATAATAAATAAAGGCAAAAAATGAGAAGAAGATATATTAAAGTAACAACACAATCTCATCAAATCGGTCATTATCCAAACTGAGTCTTTTCATTGCTACCTAACGATGAATTTGAACGATATGATATGATACAATGGATTTTAAGTAACAGTCAAATCAAATATTATATTTAAAGTAACAATACAATACAATACAACGGGTAACAACCATCCAAACAAAGAGTAATTGTTATATTAATGCTTATGCTAAATCAAATGCTTCCATATAAATTGAGACAAAAAATAGTAATTGAATAGAGAAATTGATTCAGAAGTCGATAGTTCATGCATATTCAATTTTGATATTGTTGTTTAAATTGTGCTATGGAGTCTATAAATGTAACAAAAAATTGAAATTTATATGACTAAAGTTCGATTTTTTTTTAATTTCAGTCATATGAAGTCGTAGTTATTTTATTTAAAATTAATTTTATCGATATCAATTTCAAAAATGATATATCTTAAAATTTAAATTAATTTTTAAAGCAAGCAAAGAGCAAAATCTTTTAAGAATTTGATACATATTAAATAAATGTATATATATTAGAAAAAAATAATAATGAAAGAAGTTGAAATTTTTGTCAAAGTTAACGGAGCCTCATTCCTTTTGGGCTTGTTTGGACGGGACATGCTGCAAGAGAGGTGGTGGGCTTGGTCCAGCCAGATTATGGCCACTTCTGTGTCATTAACTTAACGGAAAATGGTTTAAAGTGTTTTTATATGTTTTGAAATTATGTAAAATGAATTAAAAAAATATTTATTCCAATAATATTCTTAATGTTAATATTTTGGTTAAAAAAAGTCTTGATTGTTACTTAATCATTTTCTAGCTAAACTAAACTAGGTGTTCAATGAACTAAATTATTAAGATTTTCTATTTTATACTAGCTATTAATTGACCGTAACTTTCATTCTAAATTAAAAGCTAATGAAGATCACATTCTATTTTCAAAAAGTTCGTTGCATGGGTCTCGAATAGACCAATTTGATGCTCTATTTTCACAGACAAATATGATAATTATCTTTTATGATTAGCAAAAATTTTTTTACGAGAGATTTTTTATTTTTTTTTTAACTCTGTTGTATTTATAACTTTTACACAAATATTTAAGCGGGTGAAAACATGTCAAATAATTTTATTGGAGAGGTAGCTGCATGTGTTTATAAATTGACGAGATTTCAAATTATGATGCATGTTTAAAGAAATTATTAATGAAAAGCTAGTTGAATCAAAGTACTTTGTGGAGCAAACAAAAATCTCAAAATTGCACCGGATGGAGCCAAAGATTCATTATTTTTTGGCTTTGGGGTATGATGGAATAAAGCAAAATGACTCTTTAAACTGTCT
>JAABOM020000075.1:28315095-28330839 GCA_011800125.2 Solanum clarkiae
GTGGGGTGGGGGTGGGTGGGGGGCAGAGTTTCACAGGGACTCCCTCGACACAAAATATTATACTATATATATAAGATGAATTTTACGTATTTATGTACATATATAAATTTTTAACTCCTCAATAAGACGCAAAAGGTTAGTTTTGCAATCATGGACATTGAAAATACACTCCAACATCCACGTTTGATTCTATTCACACATTTATATTTATTACTCTCTACATTTAAAAAAGAATAATCTACTTTCTTTTTTTAGTCTGTTTCAAAAAGAATGAAGTCTTTTTTTTTTTGCCAACATTTAATTTCAACTTTTCACGTGACATATTAATACCACACGATTAAAGGACATTTTAGTATATTTAAAATAACTTTAATTTCCAATCATTAAATCAAAAAGTCTTTTTTATTTTCTTAAACTTCATGCCAAATCAAACTAGATCATTCTTTTTGAGACGAAAGGAGTATTTTTCGAACTCCTAAATGAAATTATAAATCTACCCTTGGTTGTTGCTATATGAGCCAAGCTCACACATGACAAATTTATAGTACTCACCAATAAACAGAAGAGACAAGGGAAAGAGGATTTCATCATTTAGAAGGATCCACAAATACATTTTTAGCACTAGGTGCTCAAGGAGGGGAAGTTGGCATATACAACAAACAACCTAGAATCATGTTTCCCTTCCAACTAGAATGTCAAATTGACTTTTCCTTATTTGTCAAACTATCTATCTGCTCTCTGTTACACATAAAATTCTGTTCCATTTTTCCTTTTATACACCATTTTGTCATTGGTATCAACTTTACATCATCATCATCTTCAAAAAACTAGGAAAAAGAATGGTACAATGATCACTAACATACCAAGAAAACAACTTTGTATTGTTCATTTCCCCCCAAAAAACATTCTTTAGAACTTGGAATCTTTTAGTTCTTCTCCCTACAAAAAAAAGTTATCTTTTTAATTTCCCCATGACATAATACTTGCAAAATTCATCAAACATATCATCAAAAACAAGAACGCCCACTCGCACACATATGTGTGAAACTCAAACGCTCATTGAAGACTTCGTTACCGGCCGCGTGAGAGTTTACGAGGAAGAGAGAGCGTGAGGACGTGAAACACTAAGGGAGTGTTTGGTATGGAGGAAGAAAGAAAAATAGAAATAGAAAATTTACGGAAAAGGAGTTTGCTATTTCTGATCAGACACAAAAACGAAAAACGAGTCTCGATTCACAGAGAGAGAGAGAGAGAGAGAGAAGGGGGAGAGATCAGAGAGTGTGTGTAGAAGGTGGGTCTTCGTTTTTTTCTGATTCAGTAGAGTGATTTTGAAGGAGAGAAAGATAGCTGCGGAGAAGAATTGAAATGCGAAGCAATTTGTGAAATGGAAGAAGCAGCTTCATGGGTTCGTATATGAACAAGTAAGAGTTGAAAAGCATTTGGGTTTTCTCTCTACTTTCTGAATCTGAATTTCCAATTAGTTTTGGTGCCGTTGGCTTCTGTATATTTTTCTAATTTCACTATCCTTTCGAGCTTAAATATCTCTTCTTTAATCCCAATTTCGTGTGGGGATTTATTTAAACTTGAAGCGGGAAGCTTGAAGCTTTACTTTTTTGGCAACGGGTGGCATTTTCTGTCTGTTTTAGGTTTTGCCCTGTAATTTTACAAGGCAATTCGAACTTATTGAATTGGGGATTGAGGGTTTTCTTGAGCTGCGATTTTGATTGGTTTTAAGGTTGGACTGAGAAAGAATTTGAAATTTTTTTCGATTTTTGGAGGGAGAATTAGTTGAGAATTATGGATCTCTAGCCAGGGTCTTAACCCCTCCAATAGTTATACTGTTGCAAGTTGGAATTTTGGACATGGGTTTTGATTCAGCATTGCCTGAATTTCTGTTGGAAGATTACAGTCTTGTTTCCACCATGGGTTTCTGGAATTGGGGAAAACCCTAATTTAGTTAGGGACTTGGATTACTGACTTCTTGTGTTACTTGAAAACAGTGGAAACTTTGTACTCTCTGCTTGTTGTGTATAGACTTAATGTGTTGATAAAGATGCAACCGCCACATCAGCATTCGCGAATCAATCTTGCTGAACTGAAAGCTCAGATAGTGAGGAAACTTGGACCTGAGAGGTCTAAACAGTACTTTTATTACTTAAATAGGTTACTGAGTTTGAAAATAAGCAAGATTGAGTTCAATAAGCTTTGTGTTAGGATATTGGGTAGAGAGAATATTACACTGCATAATCAGTACATTCGGTCCATTTTGAGAAATGCTTGCAGCGCAAAAGTTCCACCGCCAACTCATGAGACTGATGTTTTGAAGTCTGGAGCAGTTAGTAGTAATGAGCCCCCAAGTGATGCTTATGAGCAAAATGGCTCGCATATTTCCTCAAGCCAGGCTTCAAGTCAACCAGGTTTGTCTAATGGGGATATTCTCCCATTATCTCCTCGAAAGGTCAGAACAGGCTATCGCGATCGTAGAACTGGGGATCGCCGTAGTGCGCTTGGTCAAAATGGGAAGACCAATTTCACTTTTCAACAATCAACAGCGACAGAATCAAGTTTTGATGTTACGGAAATTGGGGATATCAATTCCCCTGATGGACGGAGAGCTGTGCAGCACTATCAAGGACTCTTGCAGAAGACTGATGATGAAACGGACGGATCCGGTCAAGAAACTGCTAGATTTTCTGTAATAAAGGGATCACAGGAAGGTCCAGTTTCAGTATATAACAAAGAGCAGGTTAGAAATGACAAGGAAGAGATGCATGCAAGGAGTCGGCTCCAAGCTCCGCTTGGAGTTCCATTTTGCCCTGTTAGTGTTGGTGGAGCTCGTAAAGCATTGCCTTTGGCAACAAATAGTAAATGTGCTACCTCTTCTAGTTGTGGTGCTTTGTTGGATAGTGTATCACTGAGGGAACGCATGGAGCAGATTGCTGCAGAACAAGACCTTGAAGGAGTGGCCATCAGTTGTGCCAACTTGTTGAACAATGGATTAGATTCTTATTTAAGAGGTTTAATTCGATCTTGTGTTCAACTTGTGGGGGCAAGGTCAGGGCACAAGCTCATAAGAAATAACCCCCAAAAGCAGAAGACCTATATGAAGCTCGTCAATGGCCTCAGACCCGATCTTCATTCTCAGATAAGTAGTGGTAAACCTTCCGAAGTCATGCAAGAACATGCTCCTAATAACTTGATATCATTGCAAGATTTTAGGGTTGCCATGGAGCTGAACTCCCAGCAACTTGGTGAAGACTGGCCATTGCTTCTGGAAAAAATATGTTCACGTGCTTTTGAAGAATAAGCCATATGTGAACTTTGTTATCTTCCAGTTGAAATTTGTGGTCCCTACTGGACCTAAGGGAACCATTCCTGTTAGGGTTTCTGCGCAGCTGCAGTATTACAACTTTTCTGGCCCTTTTGAACCGGTCAACAACTCTTTTGCTCAATGTTGTCTCTTGAAGATGATAGGATGGAGCCCAAATCTTTGTCTCACATTCCACGGGGCTTAACTTTGCCTGGAAGCACGCCTTCTCTTTGCAACCACTGAAAGGGGCTTGAAGAAAGGAACACCCACGTCGGTTGTGCTGTTGTATGATTAGCATAATTCTTTTTGGATATTTTCTGCATTCCCCCGCCTGTAATTTACACGAAAGAGCAAATTTGGCACAAGTTTTGCAGGAATAATTGTGTAGCCTAGGACTTCAGTAGAAAGGTGAAACTAGATAATGCAAGAATTGCTGTGTATCTTCAACATCAAGATTGATTGAACTTCAATATTAACAACACGTTTTCACCAGTAGGTTTATATCATATGATTTTTAGTTCTAGATTGATGTTCATTGGGTCTATGGCCTGCTTTTGTATTTTATCTTGCCTTACCGTGTTAACTGTGTACCCCAGAACAGTTTCATGATTTGTTTCTATCATAAACCATGATGTAAATGTGAAGTGGTTATTAAATTGTTTATATTCTGTCATCTATAGTCTGCACTGAGCCAATTGTCAATGGTTTGTTATGTAGAACATGTTTTTAGGATCAAAGAAATCATGATGTATATCTTAACTCAGATATCCATTTCAAGTACATATCCCATTTTGCATAGCAGGGTTATGAAAATCCATGAGAAGCTACTGGGGGTATTATATGAGCCAATTCCATTTAGCTAATATACCTAATTTTAGGATGACTGTCCATTTTAAACCACTTCATATAATGTCTCTCAGGAGCTAGAGGAAAGCATATCAGGTACATCAATTAGTAGGTATGAGAGGATTAATATAGGATCTTCAATGAAAAATGATAGAACTTTTTTCTAGTATAATAAAGCTTCCAACTCTAATGTGATGTATCCCCACTTCTCTTACTTAGTGATAACAATGCTATTATTTTGGTGCTGCTTAACTGACTCAAAGTGGTTCAGGAGATGTTCAAGATTCCCTTTACCTCATTACCTCAAAATTTGGTATGAGTTCAATTAAGTTCTTGCCATGTACTGCTGCTTCATTTAGTCTTTTCTTTTTTTCCCCAGAAAGATATGAAAATATTTTGTTTTATTCATTAGGTCCATTGACTAAGTTCATTTTGGTGGTCTGATTTCTTTCATGCTCTGGATGGTCAATCTCCTTTCTTTTTTTTTTTTTTTTTTTTTTTGACAAAGTAAATTAAGTTGGTGCACTAGATAGTCAATGATATAGCAACAACAACATACCCAGTGCAATCCCACAAGTGGGGTCTGGGATAGTCAATGATATAGCATTAACCGTTAATGGTTTAATGTGCATTTCTTTGTGGTCTTTCGTGTATTTATCACTTGGTTAATCGTTTTCTGGCTAATGTGGTATCCACTGATGCGTAATTGCTGCTATATTCAAAGTGACCGATTTTGTCAGAGAATTAGACAGTTGAGCTGGTCTAAAAGATGAGTTTGAAAATCCTTTACGTAAAAGAAGAAATGAGCTCATTGCCCATCCTGAGCTGGAAGATTCAGTGACCCATTCAAAAGAAATGTGGCCGTGGTGGACAGGTGCCTAGAATGGAAGGAAGAACAACACAAAGGTAAAGTAAGCTGTTCTGAAGATGGAGTTAAAATTAAATTAGAGCAGAAGATTGCTGATGATTTTTCTTCCCAAGACAAACTATACCTACGGAAAAACAGAAAAAGGTCAGAAGAAAGTTGATATTTATCCTTATCTCCCTTCCTATATGTCTTTTAGCTCCAAATACTTGGATTTTTCTTTTACAGAAATTCTCTTTTAGTTCGACCACTTGAATTTTCTTTTAAGATCTGGACACATGCATATCTTCTCTGAAAGCTGATATCTTTTATTTTTTTTACATGTATTATAAATTTCTCTTCCTTGTTGCTTGGCTCTTGCCCTTTAAGATAATGTGTTTCATGGAATATCTCTATGTACTTTTCCTAATACAATTGGAACTTTTTCTTGATAAAATTTTTGCAAAATTGTAGGATCTGGATATCTGAAGTTTCACCAATTTGCCTGCTTATGATCATCCACTGTTGCTGTTGTGTTCAGTGCATTTCCAAGTTGAGGATTTTGTCTGTCAATTCCCATTCCACTTTGCAATAATTTGTTCAAATACCAATCATAGTCTTAAATATCTTATGCTCCTTTTCTGTAACAGATTTGCAGTCACCTGGTAAGTCTAGAAGAAATTTGATTTCGGGTAGCTAGTGGTAGAACTATTCCAACATGCCAATAGGTCTTTTGTTGATCATGGCATTTTTCCATTTGATTCTTTTCATATTTAAGAATAATTGCTAGAGTTGGTCAATGACTCCACAGTCCAATAAAAGGTGACTGTTTTTCTCTGGTTCCTTCCCACACAAATGGCATCTTCAGCCTAACTTAATCCTCCTCTTCAATTTATCTTGGGTCAGGCAGGCTTCTTTGACAACAGGCCAAAACAAAACAAGCACTTTTCAATGAATTTTCAGTCTCCATATGGGTTTCAAATCCAAGAATTAACGTGGTTCTCCTATACGAGTGAGTGCATAATCGGTAGATTTAATTGTATAGTTGCCTTTGCTATGTCAATCTGTCCTCATGTTCATTAATACATTTGAATTGATCTAGAACTCTGAAAAAATCAGTAACTCTGTTGATTTCCCAGTCTATTGGTAGTGTTCTAAAGCTCAGGTTTTATCCCTGTTGACTTCATATTTTGCTAACAGTTGCCCTCTTGTTACTGACTTAGGGGAAGATGTCTAGGAATAAATGCTTTAGAGAGCCCAGTCTTAACCTATTGTCTCCCTGGAAAGAAGTTTTATTCCCATTCCTCAATTTAAGACTGGCATTGGCATTGAAGGAGGGCCAAAAACCTCTGTTTGACCTCCATACACTGAACCTGGAAGGTGTAGTTACCTCTCTTGAAATCCACTGTCCTTCAGTGACTTAATTTTCATTGCTCCACCATAGCGCTTGTCCTTCCCCACTAAACTGCCATAATGAGTTTACTCCATCTAACGAAATGGAAACATCTCTTCTCTATTTCCTTGTGAAATGTTGTTCCTTTCAGAAGCATCCATGCTTTCTTTTAAATATTGTTGATATGAGGAATCACGACATCGTATATGTAGGTAGAGAATCAAGCATTTGGTTCCATAGCTTGGAAATAATCATACATGCACTTCCTATCAAACTAATAGGTCTAAACTTATCAATTCCTTAGCTCTATTTATTTTGTGAGAGGGGATAAGATCTACAGAAGTTGCATTGAGACTTTTCTCAAAAAATTCCTGAGACTGAAAATGTCACATAGTTAACATAATGTCCCACCTGAGTATTTCCCAGCAAGAGTGAAAAATAACCCATGCTATTACCATGAAATTTAGAAGCTTTGTCAGTTGCACATAGTTTAATGATTTGCAGTACTTTGTGTTCATTAAAGGGATTTGCGTTCATTGAGTTTTGGACTCTCTCTGATATTTAAATTTGGAATCCATTCTTCAGACTCTGCATATAGGTTCTGATAAAAAGCTAAACTTCTCCTTTAATAGTTCATTGATCTTCCACTGTATCCCCCATTAATGGCCAGTCCGTCAATAGTGGGTACTCTCCTGTGAACATATGCCTCGTTTGGAAGAATTGTGTTCCTATCCTTCTGTTTCATCCGTGATCTTTTTCTCCATTTTCTTATATTTTGCTAACTCCTCAACAGGTGCGTGTGTGTTCCCCAGTATACATTACATCCCCTTCTGCACCTTCCTGTCCCATTATAAGAATTCGCTGGTCTACCATTTGCCTCTAAATAGCTATATTTCACTCATATGTTTGGCCACATCTCTTTAACAAAAGCTTCGATATTTCCTTCTAGCTCCATTTCCTAAAACTAATAGATGTTTGCTTTCCATTGTAAACTAAACTCTTCAGCACCCTTTTCTCTTTGTCATGCTATTTCACCCCTTTCCATTCCATGTGATGATGTTCAGCTTCATTGATAATCAATGTATGAGAATTTCTCCTGCTCCATGTCCCGCTGTCCCTATTATTAACATTAAATTCTAGGAATTTAGTTCCTTCATACTGTTACCTTTTGGAGTTATACAACTGACAGTGCATGCTTCTGCTTGTTTATCTTGCTTTCTTTCAGTCTCGGAAATCAATCACATAAGACTTACATCTCTCAGTCTCAGAAATCCATCACATAAGGCTTGCACATTTCTAGGGGTGGCAATTGGGCGGGATGGGTCAAATTTGAGCGGATAATGGGTCAAGACCCAACCCAACCCAAATGTGCTTGGATCAAAATGGGTTGGGTCAAAACGGGTTATAAAGCGGGTCAAGACTCAACCCGGCCCAACTTTTACTAAGTTTTACTTTATTTGTGCTTTTTCAATATTTTAGTACTTGACTAAATTATATTTTTCTTTATTTTGGCTTATATAAAACATATCAAATAAAAAAAAATTGTTTTAAAAATATTTTGACAAGATCTCTCTCGAGTCGATTCGGGTTGAATATCAACCTAATTCTTAACGGGTTGAAATGGGTTGGATTGAGATGGGTTGAGCTGATAAATGGGTGGGTTAACTTCAACGGGTTGGGCGGATTGAATGGGTTGGGTTTAATTTTGCCTTTGTGTACCCAAAATGATGCTTCTATTTCAGAATTTTGAATCTGAGTTAGCAATGGGTCTACATGCCAGAGGTCATCCTCTTCAAGATCAACTGTCTGCTTCTCTGATTCATTTGAGTGATGGAGAGGAATAATACCATCACTGTTGATAACAGTCATCGCAACTTCCTCATCTTCTTTCATGACCAAGACCACCTCTAGTTGATTAGGGCTTCTGTGGAGCGCATGCTGATAAGCGACCTCAGACACATTTATAGTGAATAGATGTTGTTGATGCTCCAACAAAAAGATGGCTGAAATTTCCATCATTACTGGATCATGTCGGTTAACAAATTCAACCAAAATCAGCCTTATTTGTTCATTGAAAGCAGCTGGGAATCCAGGTCCTATTAATATTATGTGGATGTGATAAGTTATGTAGCATCGAGTAGGTGCATATGCGGAATTACTCGTCTGTCAGATTCCTCTGGCTGATTTCCAGGTTGACTAAAGTTGGATCAGACTTGGATTGGGTTCTACCAACTGGGAGCCCCTAAAATCTTAGCTAGTATCTGTGTGCCCACGTATAATTTTATGTTTTGCGTGTCATTCAACTTTCAAATAGAATTTGAACTGTATATTCGGTGATTTAACATGTACAGCAATTGCCATTTGGTATTTCTCTTCAGATCTGATTCCATGTAATAGTAGATTACAGCAGTCATTAGTGAACTTGTTCTTGCTCCTAGATGAGTTCACGTGAACCCAGTAGCTTTTGCTCAGACCTTTATATTTATTAAGCAATCCACTATATATTTGACCGTTAACCCTTTAGGTCCATGTATGAATCCATATAACTTCAAATCTTGTATCACTCTGCTTGCTCAGATGAGAAAGACGATGTTGAGTGATTTAGAGGTACAGAAAGGATACAAAGTACTCTTGATATTTTAAAGATGGCTTAAGGAAGAGTTACCTGGACTGGGCAAATTACTTGTTTCTTCAATTTGGTGAAATTTTTCCTCTTCCTTCAATTGGCATGTAGGTAAGGGCCAGTTCTTTTGCATCACCATTTCTCTATGTGGATTTGGGTTCTGATTGAAAGAAAAAGAAGTATTTGGATTGCAGGAAATGAGCTTAGCAACTTGCATGCAATTGACTGTCCTTGATAATTATCCCTTTCTGCTTTTGATATCATTTTTTTGTTTCTTTCTAAAATGCATCAGCTAAACAACTACTAACACATACTTGGCATCCAGGACAGACATGGATATCCATATCTGGAGATATTCCCTTAACTGCAGATTCAATAGCGCTGATAAAGAACCTGGAAAGAGAAGAGGACTGTCTACTCACACCATCACCTGCAAGGACTCACTTTTATGGAAAGGAAGACGTCAATCACCGACATGAGAGAGAGTACCAACAACTATTCCACTAAAGTATCAACTTCCTAGAACTTCCAACTGAAGTTGAAGAAGGGCAAGTCCGGTGCACTAAATCTCCCGCTATGCGCAGGGTCCGGGGTAGAACCCGACCACAGGGGTCTATTGTGCGCAACCTTACCTTGCATTTCTGCTTGAGGCTATTTTGGAGGAAGCAAAATTGAGGCAATGCTAGAGTCTATATCAAGTTGGTATGCCAGAGTGCTGCATAGCACCGCGATGTTGGCTAGTGTTGGAGAACTGATACCACACCTTGTATAAACGCGGTACAAATTTTTTGGCCCTAAAGATACCATAACAGCTCAGAATAAATAGGTATCGGATTCTAGCCTCGGTTCAACAATTCAAAGCCTTTTCCATTCACCAGAACTTCTTTGTCCTCTTTGCTAACTTTTTCCTACCATAGGTTTGAGGTTTAGGTGATTAGATTATTTTGGCCAGAATTCCCTGCTCTTAACTCCTGTTAGTTTTTCTTTCTTTATGTAGTTGAGATTTTAAGTGGCTGAATTCCTAATATTTTTACTGCAACCTACTGCCTCTTACATATCTCATTGCCATTTTACAATTTCAGAGAGTAAAAGAGTGTGTTCTCTTTCATTGTATAATTAGCTGCTACCATGTTTAATAGGTCTCTTCATGAAGTGGTACAACGAGCATCTATCTGACCGTTAGTGTATGTATTATGCCGATATGATACTAGTATTTAGTAAATGACTAGCCCTCTTAATAAGACTGTCATACATTGATGGATATGTAAAAGCATAAATCAACCTCCCAGAGGAAAATTGAGCTCTTCACAGTTCTTTTTCTGTGATTTTTAATGCTGAAACATGATCATAGGGCTCTTGACAAAGATGGTATATTTACAAACTGAAACCATCATAGATAAGTCTCATTATGGTCATGCTAGCTATAGAAGTAAAATAGATATACATCATCCTATGCTGATATGGACATGCACAATAGCTTTGTACCATGTCATGAAATACCACCACCCAGTGGGGCTCTAGAAATGGAAGTTGCCATACATGTCTTGATTCTCCAGACAATATTTATTGATGTTGAAGATGCAGCAGGTTGTCTATTGATGAACATGTTCTGAGGAGAAGGATGAGTCAGAGCTATGACTGGACCATACAAATATCCTCCACAATGGTCTGCGCTTGCGTTTATGGTGTCGAGATGTCACTTCCAACTCACTTTTTCTAAGCATTTCCCACATGACCTGAACATCCTCGTATCCACAAGTTTGTATATCGTCACGAAGCTTCAGAAGTCCAGCACCTGAAGAAATAGAAGCAAAGGTTCAAACGCGTAAGTGAATCTAAAACCCAACTGCTTCTATTCGAAGAACATGCTGAGAAATCATGACATATTGCTCTTTTTGAAACATGCTGCAGAAAAGAAATTCCAATTATCTTCTTTTTTACTTTTGAATACATGGTCTTTAGCTAAAGATATATAAAGTGGTAGATGCTTTGTGTTGAAACTCTTAAATTTGGATCATTGAAGAATCTGATACCTTGGCAACTCTATCTGGCCATGTTTTTAGAATCTGGAATATTACTATCTACTTATCTTTAACAGGAAAAACTAATACCGAAAGTGACTTTACGATGTCATTTTGACCTGAGGGTATATGAAGACATTTATGGTGAGCAATAGAAAATAGATTAAAGATAGGACAAAACAAAGCAGATATTTGGTTAGTAGAGGCTTATGTAACTAGCAACTTGGCCACTGTCTTGGTTCTAAAATATATATTATAAGAGAAATCGGATGAGATGGCACTAAGCTAATGGATGGAAGGAACTACTAATGGAATCCTAGAAAAGATAGCTTGCCATTTTATAATATGTGAAGTGCTCATGAGTCATGACCTAAAGTTACTTGCTACTTTAGACATGAATGGACTAATTGTTTGCAAATTTGGTATATTTCAGTGCTTTTTACAATAAGATAAGAATGCAATTTTAGGTAAACAAGCATGCCTAACACTTTAGATACTTTCCTTTTCCTCATTATTTTCATCATTGCCTCATCACTCTTGTATTTTCTACAACTATTTTTCAAAATGTTTTTCTAGAGCCGAAGGTCTATGAAAACAACTTTAGACTCTACTTGTAAGATCAAGTGCGTATAATAATTTATTTATAATGTGTGGAATCTTCTGCACAATTCCACAACAGTGGAGAAGTCAGGAATATCGTTAAGGATGTCCTTGTCGGGTGTTCAAGATTTATTATACAAAACAATTTTTAACCTATACATATAGTATAATATTCTATATACTTGGTGTAACTTTTTGATAGAAAATATTCAATTGGTCACCCTTCATTCTACGTAGCTATGCCACCGTTCAACTAGGAACGTAAATAAAGTAACACTCCATCCTCCCCCCACTCCCCAAAACTCAACCAAAAAGATAACATTAACTTACATGAATTTTTCAATTAGCACTTTCCCATAATTTCCATGACTTCATGGAATTCTCCTAATGTATTCATTTTTCACTTAAAAAATGCATATGATTATTTATTAATATAATAATAGAGTGTGGTCTTTCTGTTTATGATCAATATTTTTCTTTTTTTTTTCCTTCATTAAAATGGAAAATATTGATCATAGACAAGGAAAAAAAAAATCTATAAAGTTAAATTTGTTGAGAAGGTCACATACATCATGCTTTTGTCTCAACTCTCACCAATTATGAAAGCAATTTTATGTTTTCCTATGCCTTCAATTAGTTTCCAAAATTTTCACCTTTTTAAAAATCTATTTTATTTTCCACGTGTATAGATATTACGTAATGAGTTTATTACACGAACATATCCTCCTCCCAACTCTCACCCACAGCACAAAATTATCATAAACACACAGATAAATAAAGATGAAAATTTTCTTTGATTTATAAAAATTCAAATAAAAAAATACTACTATAATTCATATGAATATATAAATTCCTGTTTCTCTCTTGCTTCAAAAGTCGAGTTAGCTCGGATAATAAGCATCTTTCACCTCCGATCTAAAATCTCATATAATAAGCACCTTTCCCTCTCAATCTAAAAATTGTAAAATCGAATCATTAAGGACCAAAAAGGCAAAAACTGTTTAAATTTTTTTTAAAAAAATCCCAACCAATCCCTTCACTCGACGCACTTCCCCTGCAAAAGAAGGTAAAAGAAGCAGGGGCGAAGCTACCAATTCAATTATAAGAACTCAAAAATTTTAGTTCAAACTTGTTTTTATATTTCAAATTTATTTAATTATACAAATAATTTATTCAGAATTCAGTTAGTAAAGAAAATTTATGATTCAAAATTAATACAAATTGAAACTTCTGTTTCCACCTCGGGAAACGAGCACATGCAATTGTACTTGTGAAATTTTTGAAATTCAGAAATGCCTAATCCCAGTTGAATTCTGAAATCTAGTAAAATTTCAAAGTAAAAAGGAAGAAACAATTCTCTTTCAGTTCAACAAATCGACTGGAAATGATCTTTTTCTCAATCGGTAATCATCATGAAGAGAAGACAACTAACCAGTTTTTCGAGCTTTAACACGAGCAGAAACAGCAAACCAAACACGCCTTACAGGAAACACCATTTTATGCCACCAATCATCCATCACTTTGAATTTGATCTTCAATTTCTTCCTTCTACACCTTCCTCCCAATCGACTCAACAAAATCCTTAACCCGGCCAGACCTATTTCTTTTTCTTTAATCCTTTGAAGAACTGAACAAAATCAACTTCAATTTATTTTTTTTTTTAGAGAAAGAAGAAAAAATGAGAAGGGCTCAATGCCACTTTTCTGCTTTTTATGGAGTGCAAAATTAATGACTAATTTTTCCACTTCAATTTTTTTTCTTTTCAATTAAGAATCTACCCGCCGACACGTGACAGTGTTCTACTCTTTTTTTTACTTATAAATAATTTTTATGCCACGTGTTCATTGTTTGTGCTTCCTCACTTTTCTAATAATCTACTCTTTTAGTTCATTTTTATTTATTTAAAATATTAAAATATATTTATTTTTAAATTTTATCCTAATTAATTTAAATTATAGCTTAAATTTATAATTATATATTATTCGTTTTTAGTGGTTTTTCTTTTTCTTTTTTTCATATCTAGCATTTTCTGCTTATGGGGCTTGATTTCTGCTTATGGGGTAGTTTTAAGGTTTGCTTATATTCTATATTCTCTAGACCTCACTTGTGGGATATATTATTTTTGTTGTTTATAATTATATATTGATTAATATAGATATTAAAATAGAATATATATTTTATTTATTATTGTTTTTAAAATTATGTGAAGTTTAATTTGCAGAAAGTAAAAGTAAAAAATGAATAATATTTTTAAAGCTATTTTGTGGGAACAAGTATTTTGACTTGTGTGGATACAAAAACGTGACATGTTTATGTGGGAAAGCAACAAGTAAACAGAAATTCTGGTGATTTGGCCGGTTTGACTCTGCGTTTTTTATGTGAACATTTTTAGTTTAATTTAAAATTAATTAAGATAGTTTAGTAATCCTTCTTCTTGTATGTTTTCCAAAAATAGAGAAATTACAATTTTGTCGGTGGTAATAGCATTTGTAAAGTGTGTTAATCAATATTAATATCAATTAATAATAACATATTTATTTTAATTATACTAACAAAGTATGAAGAAAATATAAACTACTTGTAGTGAACAAGAAAAGTGACGTTGCTGACCAGGATGACGTTGAGGCTGCCACGGAGGATTATCACGTGGATATGCCACGTAGGAGTTCTAGAAGAGTAATTCCTCCTAAAAGGCTTGGGGATTATGTTTGGAAAAGTGGGAGAGTTCGTTGCAACAAAATGTATAAACGTTCTATTACACTACTTCTGTCTTCTGTGATTGAGTTAGTCAAATTAATCATATTTCATTATTGAAAAAAGGAATAAAAAGATCAATATATTACTTTTATAAAATACACAATTTTTATCAGAATGATTGAATTTTATCATATTAAATCAACAATAATTTTCCAATATTAAAAGAGGAATATGAGGACCAATATACTACTTCTTTTAAGTGGAAAAAAAAATTAAAATGATCAAAGTTTCGTAAAATAGAGTCATATATATTTGGTGCTTCGAATTTATTGAGACAGGTGTTTTTTTTTTTGTTTTTCGATAAAAAGTATATCAACACACATTATTTGCATGATCCATGTAAGTTAGAAAAATAAACAAATTTGTATTTTCGGGAAATTTTTTTAACTCTTTCCTTTTTAATCGAATATGTTCCACTTTCTTTTAATTGAAGGAAAATTTTTGAAAATAAACTAATTTTTAATTTCAATTTTTTTAAACTCATTTTCTTTTTAATTGAATATGTTGTTAAAAAGAATATATTATTTTTATCAGATAAGAAAATTTTATCCATCATTTTTGGTTGAATTTTATCATATTAAATTATTAATAATATTTTCAATACTGAATAAAAGAACCAATATACTTTTTTTTAAGTGAATAAAAAAATTAGAAAATGGTGAAAGTTTCATAAAAATAGAGTTATGTATATTTCGTGCTCAAGATTTATCGAGATAGGTATTTTTTTTGTTTTTCGATAAAAAATATATCTACACACATTATTTGCACTGTCCATGTAAGTTAGAAAAACAGATAAATTTCTATTTTCGAGAAACTTTTTAACTTTTTTCTTTTAATCGAATATTTTGTTACACTTCCTATTAATTGGGGAAAAAATTGAAAAATAGACTAAGTTTTATTTTCAATTTTTTAAACTCATTTTCTTTTTAATTAATAAGTTTTTAAGAAAAATATATTACTTTTATGAGATAAAGCAAATTGTAACCACTTCTGATTGAATTTTACCAAATTAAATTATTAATCATATTTCCAATACTAAAAAGGGAAAAAAGAACAAATATACTATTTCTTTTTAAGTGAAAAATAAAAAATGATCAAAGTTTCATAGAAATAGACTCACATATATTTGGTGCTCCAAATTTATCGAGATACGTGATTTTTTATTTTTTTAATAAAAAGTATATATGTCCACGTTATTTGCACAGTCCATATAGTAGTAGTACTATATGATTTCTGTCCTCTAGTTTTTCCTTTTGTATTCATTGTCTGGCGAATATGCGATAGTCTGTCAGGTCTATTTATACCATCATAGGATATTCATTGTTAGTTGCTCCCTCCTCGACCCTTTCC
>JAABOM020000075.1:28338929-28359251 GCA_011800125.2 Solanum clarkiae
ATCTAGGTATTCTGCCTTGGGATTTGAGTTGAGGGTTAAAGGAAACAACCTCTCTACTTCTATGAGGTAGCGGTAAGATCTGCGTACAATCTACCCTCCCCAGACCCCACTTGTGGGATTATACTGGGTATGTTGTTGTTGTTGTTGTAATATTCAAAAAAAAAAAAATTGTGCTTGCATATGATAATAACAACAATAACTTATCCAGTTAATCCTACAAGTGGTATTTAGGGAGGATAAAATATATGCAAATCTTATCACTATCTTATAGAGATAGAGAGACTATTTCTTATGGTGAAAAATGGCTCAATTTTAACATGTTAGACTAATTAGTTTTATTTTTAATATTTCGATATTCTATGAGCTTAAGCTCTTCAATCTATAGTTTATATAATTCATGAATAAATAAAATCAATAACAAATATTTAAAAGGCATCACATTTTGATTTTTGGATCCGTAGTAAACAAACAAAAACTAAAAATAATCATTAAGAACTATGAAAAAAAATCCAACCAAAAATTTCAATGGCCAAAGTATTGACTTGTCATTAAAATTGTTATTATTTGGTTCGGTGGGCAGAAATATCATTTAGGTCATTTTTTAATTCTGTTTAAAAAATAATAATTGTATTAGAGATTCATAATCCACAACCTAAATAAGGTATTATTCTGAAATTTGACTTATTAAAATTAAAACTTCAAAATAATAACAATATATTTAATGTCGACCTTAGTAGAATTGAAATATTCTATTAAATTATTATATCATCAGTAAAATTGAAATATTCAATTAAATTATTATATCGTCACTCATATTATCAAATTATGTCGTTCAAGTTCATTATTTTTTCTTTTCACATGGTGAACACAAACAAACAACGACATTACCCCAATGCCTCAAAGGCTCTCGCCTATTGCGGGGTAAGAAGGGTCGGATGTACGCAGCCTGACCCCTATGTTTAAAAACATAGCGCGACTGTTTCCGACACATGGTGAACACAACATTATAGTAAATTGTTATACCATAATTTCCACTAAATTGTCCTGCCATGAAGCTAATCATACTGCTAAAGTGGAAAAATTATTTGATTTAGTCCTAAGTATTGAAGGAAAAAAGAAATAAAAAATCAATTATATAAAAAATAATTAGTATAATCTTTTTCAAATCAAATATTGTAGAGAGATTTCCTTGTGTCGGCGAAAGTTTGGACCACGTGGTTAATAATTAGTTGGTTATAATTTTAAATTAATACGTAATTATTGGATTCTTTAATTAGGGATTATTGTTGAGAAAGAAAATGACTAATTAACTGAAACAGAGAAATAGATTTCGTAGTTAATTTTTAACTTTTTCTTTTAGGGAGCAAGAAGTTTTGGCCAATTAAATAAGGACACTTGACAGTTGAAATTTGAATGAATCAAAAGTGATAATAAATCTTTTGGTCTATTTCTCCCTTTTATATTGGTTTTATTTCATATTTTCTTGATGTTTACGTGTTTAAAAGATTATAATATATTCAGGCTGCATTAAGCTTCTAATTTTCAAGGGAGGGTTGTTGGGGGATTTGGGGTTATCAAGTTTTTAATCATTCTATCGGTGTTTTATTCTTTCGAACAATTTCAGAATGCTGTTAAATTGTCAGAAATAGAATCATAGTGCTAATAAAATTATTTCGATACTAAAATCACAAAAAATAGACTCAAACCAATCTCGAGGCTAAATAAGGGTAAAAGATGAGAATCACATTCAAAACTTCGAAATAACCCTCATGGTCTTTATAGCTATCCAAGGTCACACCTCAATCCCCTGAAAAAACATCTGATTTGCTCCTCCTCGATAGGCAAAATAGCAGTGGTATTTCTAGAAGCTCATGGAATCTGTGGGTAATATTTCGAAACCGAGCAACAATGTAAAAAAAGAATGTATCCACAGTTTGTTATGAATTCTCTTTATCCCTCACAAATTTCGTATTTTCTTGTGATGCGATAAGCAACTTTAATCTATATGTTGTCAAAATTAAGTCTTCGATCTAACTCACGCGTGAAAACCAGATTCAAATGATGGTTGTACAAGTCTTTTAATAAACTCATCATTGCATTCATTCATCAATGTACGATATTCCATTAAATATTCATATGTTAAATATATCCTGAGTTAATTCTGCAAAGAATATATCCATACCGTATTTTGTTGTTGTCTATAATTAATTAGAGCCACTATAATCAAAACTACTGCATAATAATTAGCTTTATCTCAAAGGAAAAATGAACTAAATTTTTTATTCCTGTCCTGTCTAATAGTACTTAATTAATCAGTACATACTATAATAATAAACTTGAATGGACAAAGTTAATTGTTCTATTAATTGTGTTATACTTAAATTCTTGAATTTTATATATATATATATATATATATATATATATATATATATATTAGTTTTTATAATTGAAAAGCACACATTTTTAATAGGAATCTTTTCCCCCAAAAAAGAAGAAGAAGAAAAAAAAAATGTAAAGAAAAAGATAAACAAAAAGATTTCGTTTGCCTTTCGTCAACTTCAATTATCAGTTTTAGTGACCCAAATATTGTCACTTTTTTGTATTAACTATTCAAAAACCTAGAACCCTCTTAATTAATTAGCACCTTAAGAAAACTTTATGCCTCTACAACTTTAATAAATACTACTTAATTCCATAAAATATAGTTTTATCTCCAATTTTAGATGGTGGCTTTAGTTTTATTTTTAATTAGATTTCTTTTTCCTTGGAGGAATGATAATTAATTTGTTAAAGAAGACTATTTTAATGGTTTTATTCTTCACTTATCATGATTGTGAAGTGTAAGCTCTAGGTTATCATTAAGGGAAAAACTTTCTGTTTTTTTTTCCTATTTTCCATTTGGTGTCCGGTATCCACATTGGGGGCCGATTATATTCAGATTCGTGCCGTGTAAGGTCACATTTTAGGGGAAGCACACCCTATCGAAATTTTTTCATTCCCAAGGCTCAAACTCAAGACTTCTAGTTAAGAAAGGAGCAGTCTCATTCACTGTACCACGTCCTTTAATGGTCATTAAGGGAAAAACTAATTAAGCACTTTTGTTAGGTTTTGAAAATAGTTTGATATGAAGTAATGGATTAGCAAAATGGACCACTCTATTCTTCTGTTTTAGAAGTGGGAATTTCATGAGGTATGAAAACACTGCCTCACCTACTTTGAAAGAAGCCCTACACCACACAATAAAGGGATTTTATTCATGTAAATATTTAAGTACTACTACTATACAAATATATGATATCGACAAACTTTGTTTAAACTTAATTATATATACTGACGGTGAAAAAAAATTATAGCATTAAGTCGCGCGCGCACACACATACAAGCAATTTGTATAAAAGTAAAATTCGTAAATCTTGAAAATGAGGCAAGATTGAGAATCACGAAGTCTCAAGTTTAAATTTTAGCGAATGTCAAAAATACTATTGTATGTAATTTCTTTCTATTTGTTCGAATCTAAAATAATAAATTTATCACATACCATAATGGTGGGAGTCAGGGGCAAAGCTACACTTCATGAACCCCCTTCAATGAAAAATTATATTATTTATATATGATTAAAATAATTTTTTATGTATTTATATTAGATGGCAAATCCCCTTAAACTAGTTCACGTAGTTCTCTTGAACCCCCTAATGAAAATTCTAATTCTACCAATGATGAGAGGTAGTAGGCAGACACGGATTCAATGGGCTTATAATTCCTACTATGTGTTCGATCCCGATTGATCTTAATTTTTTTAATATTTGTATATAAGATCTGAATAAAATTATTAGGTTCACATAATTTATAAACAAGCTTTTAGATCTGTCGATGGTCGCAGCTGAGCAGGTACGTTATAGAAAAAGTTGAGATACACAAAAGTTGATCCGAATACAAAGATTATATAAAAAAGATAGATTACATACTATAACATATGAGATTTTTATACCGTTGGATGTATAAATAGCAACGGTATTTACTGAGGGTTTTAGGAAACAGCCTCTCTACTTCTATGAGGTAGCGGTAAGGTCTGCGTACAATCGACCCTCCCCAGACCCTACTAGTGAAATTATACTGGGTATGTTGTTGTTGTTGTTGTTGATGTATAAATAGCAAGTTATATACTCTTTTATATTTGAAAGGACTGAAGAAAAGCCTCCATTCAAAAGTCACTGAAAATTGAAATGACAACTTTTGTACTAAAGTCTTGGTATTGAATCAATTGGATTTTGACTTCTTGTCCTCCTATCAATTATAATGCCTTTGGCATCTCTTTCATTGTCATTTTAAATATTTTTTTTCAGCATCATGAATGATGTATACAAAACGGTCCTCAAATTCGTTGTAAGAGCCATTCTTTTTCAATTGATTTAATTAAGGACAAAGATAATTGGCACGATTATAAAAATATAAAAATATTAGTAGTATACATTTGTGACTTCTTTTGATTATAGCATTTTAACGGTAATATGGACTTCTGATTTGATTAATATGGTTGTCATTTTTTAATAATTTACTTATTTAATTCTATTTAGTCCATTAGGCGTGCTTCAAATTTTAGCACCAGTGAGAAATTTGAGTTTTATGGCGTGTGACATGACATGGCTTGTATATTAATTTTCTTAATGAGAGTCATCAATGAAATAAGGGGTAAGTTATATAGTTGATAACAGTTTGTTTAAGATTACAACAACATTACCCCAATGCCTCAAAGGCTCCCGCTCTTTGCGGGGTAAGAGGTGGTAATGATCACCCTATGATATGTCCTAACACCCTTAATAGGCAGAGTCCATGTAACGCTTAATAATTTGGTTTGGCAAAGCTGATTTTGGTTGCTAAGAAAGTGAATAGGGCAACCTTTTCATCTATTGCTACGCCCACCCTGATATCGGTAGTGTTCTAGAAGTCTTAGGAGAGATTAAAACCTCTTTTAAAGAACTTCAACAAATCTATTTACCACATCTTGAGGACATACCCTTGGAATTAGGTATGTCTTGGGAGCCTACTTGGAAAAGTACCCATTTATTAGATAATTTTATCCGTAGTTTTGATTTAAAAGTGGACGATATATCAATAAAATAGCTAGCAAATATGATAAAAACAACAATAATTTTTGTGAATCTTGAGCATGAATTGATAGCATTTATCTAAAATGTAAAAAAAATTCATTTAACATATTAATCGGTCCAACCTTTAGTCAATTTGTGCTCATGAACTATCAACCGCAACATATTGACGCAAAAGGATCAATACGCCACATTGTTTACGAGTCAAACTCGCTCTCCTGCCACGCCTTTCACTTACTCACTTAAATCGAGCCTCAAGCACACAAACCATTATCAAACAAATATATCCATATATGTAGTCATGCATCATAAAAGTGCCTAGTACATGTTAGTTAAACATATCGTCATCAACTTGTGAGAAAATGAATGGTCCATTTTGTTAACTATCTAAACTCCTGTTACATTGGAAGTGAGCTTAAGGACCACTGCGGGACATATCAAATAAATGAAATTTCTTCAATTTTAATCGAAAATCTTTTTTGAATCTTGAGAATGAAGAAGCCTTTAATATGAAGCGATTCTTTCTTAATGAATAGGTAAGTCCTATGAGTGGATACATAGATATTAAAAAAAGGTTAGCCCAACGAAAGAAGCGTTCCATCCCAAAAGTACGAATTAGGTTTAGCATTACTCTATCCTCATCAACCTATAGGGTTAAGGTGAAGAAAATGGTCCATTTGTAAACTACCATAAATCCCATTAAAGTAGAGGGGGACCTTGGCCCTTAAGGAATGAATACGTGCTTTCTTTATTAACACATCATATTGATCTTACAATTTAAATGGAAAGAAAATGACTTCTTCAAGATTTCACGTATAAAAACATAAAGATCTTTAAAAAAAAAACAGAAAATATATCTATGATCCCATAAATGAGGTTTTAAAAGAATAGTGTATACCAACTTTATCCACGTTGTGTGAGGTAGTAGAAAATCTGTTGCCCATATACCCTCGCTCAAGAAAAATGTTTTCAAAAACAAGACTACAGCGAGCGCAAAGGAGCATTGATGAAATACTAAGGAAAAGGAAAGTATCTAAAGCAAGAACAGTACTCTTGTTAAAAAAAAGTGAACGAAATTGTAATTATAAAATCAGTTATTCTTTCTAAGCAGTTAATAACAACACTATAAAGCTAATAACAATGATGACGACAGTAAAATTGTAAAGGACAATAAAATTTTAAAGGATTATAAAACCAGTTATTATTACTAATCAGTTAATAACACCACCACCACAAAGCTAATAACAACAACAATAACGTACTATAATTTCACCAGTGGAGTCTGAAGAGGATGGTGTATACACAATATTACCCTACCCTGTGGAGATCCAGTAACTTTAGATAATTTATGCAATAAGGATTGTAATTTCATCCTTAATTTGCTAAACGGTTTCTGGGATGTCCACACAACTGACATATCCAGAAGGTGCACGTTGCAGAGATGAGGATGTTGACATGGATGTGTGGACATATTAAGGATGATGAGATTAGGAATGAGATCATTCGGAGAAGTTAGGGGTGACCTCTGCAGCAGACAAGATGGGGGAAGCGAGATGGTTTGGGCATGTGCAGAGAAGTGTCGACGGCCTTGTTAGGAGATGCGAGAGGTTGAATTTAGGAGTTATGCGGAGGGGTAAAGGTAGACCGAAAAAGTATCGGAGGGAGGTGATTAGACAAGATATTTAGATAGAAAGGAGTGGAGATCGTGTATTAGGATAGAAGGTTAATAGGTTAGTAGGGGTAGGATGACGTGTAGCCTAGTGTTATAGTAGGTTAGTAGGATTAGTGGTGTCTTTATATCTTGTGTTGTTATTGTCTGTGTCACCTTTCTTACTTTTATTGTATTTACATATTATCAGTTGTTTTCCACTTTAGTCGTTTCTTTTTTCTCATCTAGCATGTTCTGCTTTTGGGCCTGATATTTTCGAGACGAGAGTCTTCCGAAAACAGCCTCCCTATCTCTCTATGGTAGTAATAAGGTCTACGTACACTTTTACCTTCCCCAAACCCCACTTGTGGGATTCCACTGGATATATTATTGTAAAGTGGCACAAGTCAGTACCAAAGATTATTTTTAATGGAATGAGGAGGAAAAAGGTTCAGTTTTTTTTTTTCAACAAAACATAGAAGATAAATTTATACTTCCATTTTCCAGTACTCCTGATTGGATAATATGTTTTAGTGTTATTCACTCAATATACACAAAAATCTGAAGCCTCCGTAAGCCACATTGTTGCACTCTATAGTTTAGACTATTCATCCATGTTCTTCATGTACTCTTTTGAAAGTTTGCTATCCATAATCAGCTTTTGTTCTTTGGTAAGAGCATGTCCCGATTCAAGTAAGGCTTCCACCGTTTGCTGTTCAACAAGAATAAAACCAGTAGAATAAGTGAACGATTTTACTTCTAAGGAAGTAGTCCTCAAGTTGATTCTCAACCATGCTTATGTGAAGACTTCCTATATATAATTGTAACAAGAAACTGTCAAGAAATAGGCTCGACTTGGGCAGGTTATTTTATAACTAGGTATTCATCACGTATTTGACCCAACTACTTGAACCCAAATAAACTTTGGACGGATTGAGTTACTACATATTTTAATTGATCCTCTTATTTTTGACACAAAGCATTGGCTCCAGCCAGAAAAATAGAAGAAGTTGTAGAACAATTGACCAAACACGAGGACCTTGCTCCATTGAACAACCTTCTTTTAATAAAAATGGTATTTGGGCTAACTTGCACGCACATCGATTAGTTCCACCGGATGCCTGACATCTCCCACCAACAATAGGGACCAAGTAATTCTTAGAAAACCACATAATTTCTATCAATTTCTAGGCAAGAGATAGAGCTACTTCAGGGATGTTGTTCATACATTTCTAGAAAAATAAATGTGTTTCTTACTTATTTTCTTGAGTTCAGTAGGTAAGTAAAAAGTATTATCCTAAAAGCATTTATATTTAATTTAAATAAATACTATAGGAGGTGGTGTGTGAGGAAGTACAGGTGTGGGATGGTGGGGATGAGGACTATTGGGGCGGAGGTGAAGATGAGGTGTGTTGGAGGGTAGGGAGGACATGATCGATGTAGAATGTCATTAATGAAGTACAGGTGTGGGATGGTGGGGATGAGGACTATTGGGTGGAGGTGAAGAGGAGGTGTGTTAGAGGGTAGGGAGGACATGATCAATGTGAAATGTCATTAATGTAACTTATATTCCCTACTTTCATTAGGGAAATCATTTTCCTATTTGTAAGGGGCTTCTTTTCCCAAAGAAAATGTTTTTCAAAATATTTCACCAATCGAACATGAGAAAATTGGTTCATACGGAACACACTGTAGATATTGTCTGCTAACTCTTCCTTTCAACTTACAGCGGAAAAAATTAAGAAAACAAAGAGATGAATTTCTCTATATTATATGCTTAATATCCATAAATGATCTCACACTATGGAAAATGGATGACCTCGTAAAAAATAGATTTTTCAAGATTATACTTTTAATATTAATAAGTAACACCTTACTCCTGTTGTATTATGGAGTGAACTTTCCCTCTTATGAAAGCCGGTATCTTACTTTCGAAAGAGAGTTCTCCAATAATTCCTCCCTTGAAAGAATCATGTTTGGAAAAGCAAAGGTTCATCTTAGATATTGGTGAGCTTAGGAGCACGACCTGCAGAAAGTTCTTTTGCCATTATGGCTAATTCTTTTCTGATATGCTATAACAACATAAATACTATTGCCATGTAGTAGCTAATGGAGAATCGGATTGTTGGAGGGAAGAGAAACTGTTTGTCTCTAGCCCAAACAATGTGAACCAACCGACCAACTTCTTCCAGAAAAATTAGGGGCTATTCGAGCTGCTAAGTAATGCAAGTTTAAGTGATGACTTGGATCAGCTCCCCTAGCATAACTTGTCATGGAAACGCCTATGGAAAAACACAAGCCCATCAAAGGTCAAATGCTTTTGGTTCCAAAGGATGCTCACGAAGGCGAAGTTCATTGGGAACTAAGGTTCATGAGGAATCTAGAGGACTGGGAGTTGGAAGAATTTGATAGTTTGGTTGAGTTACTGTATGGGCAGGATTTGTTTATTGATAGATAGGATGTATGGAGATGGTGACAGAGTAGAGTTAGCTTCTTCACTGTTAAGTCAATTTATGAGAGGTTATTAAGGAGAGATGAATGCATTTTCCCTCATTGTGCTATATGGGTACCCAAGGTTTCAAGGAAGGGTGTTTCTTTGCATGGTTGGCAGCAAGTGGTGTGATATTGACAGCGGAAAAGTTGAGAAAGAAGATCAACTATGTTAGTCGGTGTTTCATGTGCAAGAGTTTGGGTGATGTGTGAATCATCTCTTGTTGCATTGTCATGTGGCTAACCGACTATGGAGAGTGGAGCACTGGAGCTTAATTGGTTCGGTGTGTGATGGGTGCATCTCCACCAGAAAAAACCAGTGTTCTGGGTCTGACAGCAGATGTGATCAAGACCAACCCGCATCTACCCACTCTTGATTTTGAGTATCCTCTTCCCTTCTTCCCAAGTCCCCATAACTTACAGTAAAAGCACATTTCATTTTCCCTGAGCCAAGACATTACATAATGCTTGGTCTCTTTAAATCTCGCTTTTCCTCTAATTCCTTCAGCCCCTTATCCTTATGAGCTAATGAACGTTAGTGCTTTAACCACACGGCACATTACTATCACCACCTCCCACCCTCACCCCCTCTTTGCAATGTTTTTCTCATTTTTCTTGTTTATGTTAGAAAAGAGATTTCTTTAGTTATCCAAAAAACTTTTCTGCCAAATCAATAAACACGAAAAGTTCATTACTTGTAAAATTCTACCAAGAAAAAGTCTTATCAGAATTGTCCCTGCCTCAATTATCGTGAAAAAGGAAGCAAAAAAGAAAATTCCTTACCTCTGGAGGAACAAAAACTGGGAGTTCTCCCTTCTTTCTTTGCCGAAGAAATCTTCTGCCCATATCTTCAGCACCTCCAGAGTCTTCAATCCACTACGTAGAAGTGGAAAGCACAAAAGAGTAACTGAAATTTTAATCAAGCCTTCGAAAGTTGGTGTTAGATTAGAAACTCGTATATCAATGTGGTAGAAAAGAAGCTAATAGAATATAATTAATTATAATAAGTTAATAACCATGAACAAGCAACAATAATTAATGAAACATATGCGTTCATTAAGGAATTGGCTTTTTTCTATAGACCTTTCTGAGAACCTTAAAAGTGGAATGGGCTACTAGCTTGAAAAGTTGCAGTGCTTGCTGCCAGGTTTTACAAATCTGAGAACCAGTCATCATAGAAGAATATTGAATATGTATCTTATCTTAAGCATTAGTTAAAAAAAAGCTTCATTATTTTGGCAACATCTAAATTGTGACTTCTAATTCCAAAAACAATGAGAATTGCCCCTAAGGTACTGCAATAGACTAGCAAGGCTCTACTGCATAGTTCTATTACCAATCAATAGCTAAAGTCCCAACTTCCATCCAGTGTTATCAAAGGCGCACTTAAGCACTAAGGCTCAAAACGTGTTGAGTGCTTCACTTCGTTTAATCTGCGTTTCAGAGTTGTCATTAAGGTTTTAAGATATACTTTTCCTTTACAATGAGACTCTTCTAAAGAGACGCTAAACCATTGAGATTTCAATTTATCATAATCATTTTAAATTTCTTTGTTCCTGCATTTGTCATTCATACAAACAACAACAACAACATTACCCCAATGCCTCAAAGGCTCCCGCCAATTGCAGGGTAGGGGGGGTCGGATGTACGCAGCCTGACCCCTATGTTTAAAAACATAGCGCGACTGTTTCCGGATGATCCATGATGAGCATCGAAAGTTGCATTGAATAACTGCTACTTCACAATTGAAAGAAGCACAGACAGTTTAAAGAGCCATTTTGCTGTATTCCATCATACCCCAAAGCCAAAAAAGAGTGAATCTTTTGCTCCATCCGAGATTGATGGACTAACATATATATTTGTTTTTTCTCTCCCTTTGTGCCCTTTTTCATTAAAGCCCACCTTTTATTTGCAGTTTGCGCTCAAAGCCTCAGCAAACTTTAAGAGCTTTTGGGCGCTTTTTGCTTTTGATAACACTGCTTCCATTATAAATCCAAAATAATCCTAACATAATATTCAAGTTCTCATGAATTAACTTGTTCTGCGGCTCTTCACTTTCCAGAAAAATGATAAAAATTACTCAACAACAATAATGATAACAACTACACCTCAATAACAAGAGACTTTATGATCATATTACTTTAGTTTCAAGATTTGCACTATGGACTAAAGAATACCCAAACTTTGTAAATTGAGAGAAGCTGAAGAATAATTTATATCGACAGAACCATGTGAATGTACTATGGATTAAAAACACTCAACAACAACAAATCCTTCATAATTACACAAGTGGAATCTCTTTCGCCTGATAAGTTTTTACAACATCAGCGAACTTCTCTTAGAGGATTCACCATGTGAACCTAGGTATAGTCAGAAAACTAAATACAGGCAAGCTTCGTTATAATAGCAGTATTTGTCTGAAAATTCCATGTCTGCTATAGTGAAAAACAAAAAACATACCCAGTAGAATCAAACAAGTGGGGTCTGCTATAGTGAGGTGATGTTAAATATATATACTGGTATTTGACGTTTAGTCTCATTTAGTTGTTATAAACAAAAGTACGGAAAAAATAGTTTAATAATTTTGTGTAACAAGGAGGAGGAATGTATTTGTTAACCAATTTAATCAAAAACATAGCAAGAGTATGAATGCTTCAAACACCAGCACTTTTCCTCGTGAAGTGATGACCATAACTTTATTCTTCGGATACTCATGCTTGAAATTTACTGTATGCATGACATCAATGATGATAACCACACAAATATTTAATATTATAACTTTATAACTAACATATTTCTTACAAATATACAATGTTTGACTATGGTTGTAATACAAGGATAATTATATAGAGTGTACTGCTATAATAAATATCATTGTTGTTACAGGTAGAATATTATTATAGAGTAAAATATAACATGAAAAATCAATTCTTGGAAAAATCAGGTCGTTATAGTGAAATATCATTATTATGAAGGATTATAATAACAAGGTTTGACCATACAAAAAAGCACGAACCTTTTTTGTTATACCTCAACGTGGTCATTTAGTTGTATTTTGGGGTAGAAGGAAAATGGGGAATGTCATTTTTCTGAGATTACCATGAGTTTATTTCTTTTTATTGACAGAAAAAGCATCTTACAGAATACTCGGCTTCAGGAATACAGATGCAATGACCATAATGCAGCAACTTGCCATCTTTGTTCACTGCCCCAGACATAATAATGTCATTATTCACCAAATTACATGTTTTTCCATCATCTGAAAACTAATTCTAAGTGCTAATTAGGTAGACAGTGTTAACCCTGACTATTCCGATGAGTTTGAGAAAGAGAAACTTTAAGCAACATTAGCCTTTTCGTTACATGACAAATAAGAGAATATTCCGTCACCAATTAGTTCAACGAAAAGCTCAAAAGACACCTAGAAAAGATGATAGAGTAGGAGTTTATAGGTTTAAGAGGCAAGGAATGAAGTAAATGACTACCTTTAGGATGGACTGGTCGTATGTTCTAGATCTCATAGCTCCATAAAAATCCAATGCTGCCAAGAGATGAACAAGAAATATGAGAGGGAAAAGGGCTTTTTCGCCACTGCATATTGCGCTGTATTAATGACAATCAAGTGATATAAACAGTTTATGATCATGAACTGTACTATTTAACCAATTCTTAGACAATCCATAGTCCCATAAGATATTTAATAACGTGATGGTGTATGATTGTATGTCATTATTGTCAGAAGTGTGTTAAACACACCATACTTGGGCCATCTATTTAGATAAAAATTGAAATAAGTCCAAGTCTTCAAACAACGATTATACCTTATAAACAGTGTTAGTTTTTAGAGATACATGGGAAAGAGTAAAGTGTGAGCCAGAAAAATATCAAAAAAAATTGTATATGTTTCATGAGAGGAGAATAAAAAAATTTTGCTGGATGGTTAGTCACCTTGATTTGGGAATGTATTAACAATAGTCACAACCTCATCCCTTGTTATGCCATCTTTCTCATACATTCTGCAAACAATGTTCACAATGTCTTCTTGGGTGGGCTGCCTATATCATGAAAGAGAAGATAGTTACTACTCTCCATGAAATGTATAAGAACAGATTGTTATCCACGGAGAACATCTAAATTCATTTGCACAACTACATACAAATCTCACAAGTGGAATCTGGAAGGGTAGGATGTACGCAGATCTTACCCATACCCTTGTAGGGTAGAGAGGAGGTTTCCGATAGAACCTAGTCTTAAAAGAAGGGTAATATAAAGCCAAATAACAACAGAAAAATTGCAAGATAAACAAAGCAATGGAGCAACTAGAAGTAAAAATGAAGAGTCAGCTAATGCAAAAATATTAAAACAAAACTACTAAATAAAGGGAAGATTAGAAGAAGAGACTAGGCCCGTTTCTTACTAGCATTATTAATGTTGACTAATCAAGAAGTTTTTTGTTCAGTTTAAGAATAACATTTATAATGACCTAAAATCAGCTAGAAATAGCCAGAGTATATATATTAATCACTATTTTCCTGATCAGAGAAATAGTTGTTGTACAAAAGGTACACGCTTAAATCACTGCAAAATATTAGTTTCAGTGGCATTGTCTTTTTCATAAAATAGAAAGTAAGAAATAGGTAGTTCATAAAAACAAATAGGTGTTTTACCCTTACTGTAGGGTCAATGTGGCCCAAAAATCAAATTCACGAACAATTTCCTTTACTTTTTGTTGTATTATGGAACTTGTAAATGATGTGTAGACCTTATTACTGCAAAATTAGACAGGAAAAGTTCTGATCTTGTTTTTTGGATGTAACCTTCTAGCACCATCTTAGATGCTGGTGACATTAATAAAACTTAACCTCACATGTTCAAAAGTAAAAATTAAATTCAGGGCGGATAGAACTTTTGAGGTTTCTGGACTGCAAGAAACCTCCAGTAACTGATTAGTTGTAATTTCTGTGACTCCTGTATATATTCTGAAGTTGCAAAAAAAGAAGCCAATGAATGATCAGGACAAGGAAGAGAGAGGAGGCGTACCAATAGAACTTCTCCATTCTCCCATCACGAATTAGGGGAGCATACATTGTTGAAAAATCATTTCCAGTCACAATAATGGGAATCCTGTGTGTTATATCTCCTTGTCTCCAGTCCTGCCCAACACTTACCCTTGTAGGATTGTCACACAAATTCATCAGAGTTCCAACCACAATTTGGTTGTTGACTGTCACTTGCGTGTTACCTTCATAGGAAAACAAAGAAGCTATATCTTTAGAGAATGTCAATTCATTTTCTTCGGAAAAAGAGAGCTGGAAGACACTCATTTAGACCAAAGAGATGCTTGATGAAAACTGAAAAGATAAAATAACCCAACAAGTGTAGATTCGTACATCCAAGTTAAGAAGTATAGCTTACCAAATCTACCAAGGCCAGCATCAATGTCGTTGATCATCAAAACACTCATTTTCCCCTGTTAAGAAATAGTAACCATAACATAGTTCATAAACAGTTCACTTAAACATTATGAACGACTCCAGAAAGAATTATAACAGGAACTAAGGTAATGTTCAGTATGGAAAAAAAATCATAAACTTAAATTTAGTGAACCACATATATGGATTGGAAGAAATTCTGATGTATGTTGGGATTCACAACCTTTTCTGTAATCATTCTACTGTGCAACTATTAGTAGGAAAATCTGTCGCGCACACGCACACCCTCTTTAAGCCCAAAAAGCCAAAGAGGAGAGAGAAAGGATTGTAACGCTACACCTTTGAACCCAGAATTACATATGTATGCTTTTGTAACATTTGTGCATGACTGAAAACGGACAATGCATGTGCTAAGATGTGAAGCTACTCTTTTTCCAGTGGACTAAATTTACATTCTCAAAAACATGGAAAGAGGAGAGAGAAAGAGGATTGTAATGCTACACCTTTGAACCCAGAATTACATATTTATGCTTTTGTAACATTTGTGCATGACTGAAAACGGACAATGCATGTGCTAAGATGTGAAGCTACTCTTTTTCCAGTGGACTAGGTATACATTCTCAAAAACATGGAATATCATGGATGTCTTATTCTTATTGTTTTCAATTTTCATCTTCCATCAATCTAAAATCAGGTTTGGTGTGTGCACATGGTGCACTTTTGCTTCTTTTTTCTCCTGGGATAACGAAAAATATCATGGAACAAAGGAAGGAATATATCTTCTGCAATATCGGGAGCACTCTTATTGATCACATATATCCATTTGGAACTTTGTTAACATATTAGAAAGAATTTAACAGTAGTTCTTGCTAGTCAATACATAAACAAACATTGTTCTTCCATTAACACTATTAAAGAAAACGTACTCAAAGTAAAGAAAATATTTTAACACACTTTGATGGTTTAAATAAATCAACAATTTAATAGTCAAAAAAAGGAAAGAGACAATTAAGCAATGGAAGAAGAAAAAGAAAACGTAAAGGCAGCCAGTGTGAACAACAGCAGAAAAGAAAGAATGTTGAATAAGAACGGAAAAAGAAAGAGTGGTGGTGTCGTGGGAAAGGAAATTAGGAAAAGAATTTCAAAGGTAGACGCCTGAATGCATGATCCAAGTAAAGAACAAAAAGTCAAAAAATGATTTAACTAAGGGATAGGGGAATTAACAAACCCGTGCATTGAGAAGGAAAGAGAACAGAATGCAGAGAAGAATAGCTGTTTGGATCCTTAAAATAACTAATAATGGGTGGAAGGGGCGCAGACAAAATAAAAGGCAGCAGTTGGTGTCGATACCAAAAATGAGGATTGTGCTGCAGAGCAAGAGGAATAAGAAAGTTTGAGAATGAAAGCACTGTGTATGTGTGTTTTGGGGTGGGGGGTTCCTTGCAGGATGTTTATTCACCCACTCCTTCACAGACAAGGAATTCAAAATTCTATTAGTAAAGCCTGAAAGTAGTGCTTGGATCGATTCCTACCATTGCCGGGGAAAAAACAGAAGTTTAATAGGGTGAAAGCTTCTGTTTAGCATTATTCTTCTCTATGAATTTCAATTCACAGAAAAAAGTAACAGACTGAGTGAACCATTGTCCTGGACAGCAGGAAACAAGAAAATCAATAAATATGTGTCACAAACGAAACAGCTAATAAGTCATAGCATAGAATAACAGGACCCAGACATACAAACATATACATATACCGGTAATAAAAGCAGTTAAGCTTCTAACTTGGTTCTGAACCACTTGAGAAGCAGCTCTATAACGCTCACGTATTAACTTCCCCGGTTCTCCTGTTAGAGAAAAGATGAAAAGGAAATAAGTAAATAACTCATGCACAAGTAAAAACTATAAATAAAAAGGATAGAAAAAAACACAGATTCTAGAACTGGAAACTTTTGCTCTCCACTTGGACGTAATCACAAAAAAGAAAATAAATATGATCATCATCCTAGATGGTTGCAATATGAGTCCTTGAATTGAGTTGGGAAAAGTTTCTTCATGTAAACTTTTGCATGTAATTACGAAAATGTTATCTACATACTAACCTAGAAAATTTTTGGATGAGGGCGATCTCTAGATTTTATTTTTTTTTTGTGTGTGTGTATATTTATATATTTATGCTCATTTGAATCAATTATACTTCTTTGGACCAGCAACAGTAAATCTTGGTTCCTCTATGAGAATGCCTGCTTTAACTAGGCATCCTTGTGATTATATCTCATGGAAAATAATTTTAAGATAAGGCAATTGAAGTTTTTCTCAGACTGTTTCCGGATATGACAGTGTGTCCACATCTTGCATCACACAAACATCAACAGATCTAACATTGACAAGATAAATTTTTCTTCTTCAAATCATACTAGAAAATATCCCAGGAAGAAAGGGATCAAAACTCATTTTTGTACATCCATAGCGTAAATTGTCACCCTGGCTCGTCTTAGTTCAAAATTATTAGTGGCAAAAGGTTCATTTTTTTTTTGTTTGTTCATCCAAGGATGATAAATGCTCCAGTTCGAAGTTTAGTCAATAAGTTCCAACCCATGGGGCATTTCTATCTTCATCATTCTTGAGCATTTATAGAGTTAAAAGAAATAATTTTACCAGCTCTTTCTGATTCCAGCTCTCCTGCAGACATAATGACAGGTTCAATTCCCATTGCCTGAAAGATCAGTTCGGTCTGAAATGATTTACCTTGCCCTTTTCCTCCCCAAACACCTGTCAAAAGTATCATCTTAACAATATCTTCTCAAATCCCCCTAAAATTCAGCTTAAAAGCTGATAGAGCATAATACAAAATCTTTTCCAACAAAACTAACAGTATTCATGTTGTGTCAAAATCATGCTAGTTACTCTGTATTGCATAACAAACACTATATTTTGGTCTGGCATTTCATGATTGAATTTGAGTGCAACGCAATTATCATGTTCAGGAAACATAAAAGAAGAGTCAAAATGTCTAAGATAGTCTACACAAGAATAAAATATGAAGCATCATGGGTTAATTCTAAAAGGAAAAGCAGTGCCACAAAATTTCATTTTCACATTTGTAAAAAATAAAACTTGTACAAGTAATGCTTTCATAGAATAAGATAGCTATTTTAAGATCCTAAAGTTTCTAACAGAGGAAGGGGAAAGAGAAATTTACTTACCTAGAATCAGGGGAACTTTGGCATTCAAAAGATGAGCAATGTAGTTTTTCACGATGTGACACACTGCAAGGATAAGGTTACACATATCAGTGAAAGGGGGCCAGGAAAATAAAGGTTATCACCAATGTGTTTAAATAAGGCAGCTCTGCTTGCAATAACAGCATAACAGGTGCTGGGGGGAAATAACAAGTTTACATGTTAAAATCTGCATAGACGTCTAGGTGTTAATCTTCCAAATACATTAACTACTGCACCAATTTTATAATAAACATCCCAATCAAAAGAAAGGAAAGAGGATTGTGAGAAAACGTTGTTATGTATTAGGTGCAGAAAACATAGAGTCCTCAATTAGCCATCAAGACAAGTTTTCTACAGTGCCCATTACTAAAGGAAATTTCAATTTGCCCATTGAGTTTACTTCCGTAGCTGCTAAAGTAAAAACGCATATATGAAATGAAACAATTAGCAAGTCATGATTTTACTATCTTTTTTTAAACAATCAAATAAAAGATTGTTTTAGTCAAAGCTTTCTGCAGAATTAACCCAAAAGAGAAAAATGTACAAATAGAAAAAGTTAGCTTTCTACTATTAACTATAACGAGAAGTCAAATAGAGCAGTGATTAATCCATAAACAAAAGGGCATCATAAAACAACCTGATAGCTTAAATGCAACTCATATTGTCAGAGAAATACACCAGAACTCATACACAAGATAAAATGATCCCCTAGAATGGAGCTGTTGAAAGACTAAAAATGGCAGCACTTACCAACTTTATCCTGTTCACATCAAGGAAAAAAAAAAGGAAACGGGTGAGAAACACATGTTGATTAATTTTTTCCGGAACCATAACGGAACAAGATGCAAAATATAACAAAAGAGCAACGTACCAGAAACACCGGTGCAATATAGTAATCGCCTTGAAGATACTGAAACGACCTAGTCACTTTCTGCCGATAATCAAACACAATATCCGCTGGAAAAACAACAATAATCGTCAATAAACACAAAACGAAGAAATTAGGGCAACGACAAACAAAATTAGTGCAAAATTGAAGTTTACAGTCTTTTCCGAGGAAATTTCCGGCAAAGAGACTGTCGATGACGCCAGCCCTAGCACCAACAGCGATATTCATGTTATCCGCTTCGGCACCAAGCCTGTATAGATAATCGTTGCCATCAGCATCTTTGGTTTCCCATGAAGACTGTTTAGAGAGTTTTTTCTCCTTCTTCGGTTCATCTTGATCAGAATCTCGGCTTCCATCACTCTGTTGATTACTGGAACAACGAACAGAGAGTGAAGAGTAGTTGATCAATTGCTTGGAAGGAGAAAGGGGAACTGAAGGAGCTCTGAGGAGATTTGTGTTGAAGAAGAGAGCCATTGTTTTGAACAATTTTGGGCCTTTAGTTTTCTTTTGGGTATTAGCCGTTACAACTTTAAAACAAGTTAGTATTAGCCGATCAATTTTTACACACTTTTTCCTTTGACGTTATCGGAATGCTCTCAGTTGGAGGTATTTCGCGCCACGGGGAATAAAAACCCGCCCTTCTTTTTTGAGATAAATAATTTTGGGCAAATTACGTCGAGAGATACTTCATTTAAAATAATGACCAAAAAATAATCCTTATTGTATAAATATGTATAGTCATGTATATTCGTATCTCATAATATATATTTAGTATATAATTCATGTATAAGTAATATACATCAGGAGTATAGATGGGGCGATTCGGGTGAGATCCAATGTAGATCCAACTTTTGATTCACTCGTGGGATCCGAGCGGTCCGGGGGGAACCACCACGGCTCCTCTCTTCTTGAGAATCCATACATCCCTTATCAGTGTATGGACAGTACCAAGGATATCAGGGTTAGATAGCTTTTTTTCTCTGGCAGTCTAAAATCTTTCCAATCACTCGGGAAAGCCTATACCCGAAAGAAGGAAACCCTCTCTTTGCTTGCCATTGCAAATGTTCCTGCAGGAAAGGCTACGCTAGGGGGTGTGGTTGATGGCTTGGGAGTACCAACTGATGGAAGGGGGGAAAAGAAAGTAAGAACCATGCGCATGGATGAAAGAGCGCACTTGGAGGGAAGAGGGGAAGAAAGACTATAGAAAGGCTAAGTGAGGAGCTCGATGAGTATAGTATCTGCAGAGCCTCTACCCCATCCCTTTTGACTTTAAGAAAAAATCTGTTAGTAGCAAACCAGCAGCAAAAAGCTTCCTCGAAGGCGAAGTAAGCACCGTAGATAGATATTTTGTAAGCGGTAAGCAAAGATCAATTGAGAATCTAAGGATAGGTTGTAAGCTACGAACGAAAAGAAGGAATTGAAAAAGAAAAGGGGGAGCTATTGTGAAGCCTAGAAAGGCGAAATCTGGATCCTTTCATCGAGCACCATTTCTTTTAGATAGAAAGGCGTTCTGACTCTATTGGATCAAGTCATAACCT
>JAABOM020000075.1:28359854-28373211 GCA_011800125.2 Solanum clarkiae
CATCCGGCCCCCCCTCACCCCGCAATGAGCGGGAGCCTTTTGAGGCACTGGGGTATGTTGTTGTTGTTGTTGTTGTTTGGATTATTAAATGGGGAAAATATATACACACAAAAAAGTAAAAAGTTTATAAAAAGAAGTAGCTCATGTTTTATTTACATAAAAAATAGCTCAAAATCAGTGAAATTATACATGACTATATAATATAGTTTATCAAAATATAGAAAGTATACACTACTATATAATGTATATTATTTATACATGAGTTGTACACTAAATATACATTATGTACAATGAGGGTTGAATAGTCAACCAAATGGATACTTTTTGTAACTAAAAAAAATGGACTATTCTTTTATAAATAATTTTTCTCAATGACCCGAATTAAATAAAAATATAATTTTACTTTGAAATATAAATTATAATTAGTCTCTATCGAAAAGATTTGGATGAACCTTTGCATCCACGTAGCTCTGCCGACAATGAGTCCACTAGGACTTATGATCAGCACTAGGACTAAAATTGTTTGTTGTTTTGTAGAATAAGAAGAATGTTTGATTTTTTCTTCCTTTGAGTTGAAATTTTCTGGCTCTCTCCTATGCACCTTTGTTTTATGTTTTTGGTATAATAAGTCTCTAATGTTTGATTTTTTTTCTTCCTTTGAGTTGAAATTTTCTGGCTCTCTCCTATGCACCTTTGTTTTATATTTTTGGTATAATAAGTTTCTGGTGTTGGATATTTTAAAATTATTTAAATTATATTTTAGACTTTGTGGATTTACGGTTAAAGGAGTCGTTTCGCATGAAAGGATAGAAATAAATAATTATGAGGAAAAAAAATGATGAAGCGATAAAATTTTGGTATATTATTTGGTTATAAAGTTTGAAATAATTTATTTCACTATTTATACTATAGTAATAGAGTAAATTATCTCATATACATAATAAAATAATTTATTTCAAAATAATTAATCTCAGAATTAAGTTATTCCCAGCCAAACAACCGTAAGTATTTATGTTATCAAGTGGATGGTATAAGCACATGTGTTATCAACTTGGTCTTTTCTTTGTCACCAAGTATTTTTCATACTTTGTCCCCAAATTATTCCTCGTCCTCTCCTCCTCCCTTCCACTTGTAACACCATTAGAACATAAGTGAGTAATTTTTGTATCAAAAGTGTTCAATAATTGATATATATCAAAATATTTATATTTAACCTATATATTCAAAAAAATATTTCGACGTAAGATATTCATCTGATCACCCTTAAATGAATGTGATTTCACCCCTATTATTATACAAGGAGGTAAGACTTGGAGAAGATCAACTAAATTAGTGAAAAGCATTAGCTCAATATATAAACCTCCTTTTTCACTTGCTTATTTTGTAGTAAATATATTTCATTGGTTTATGTATCCTCGAATTAATTAGAAAAGATTTTTTTAATTCTAAAAAAATATTCCACGCCATTGAAATAGTTTCTTAAGATATAACTCAAGTATTATATGTGGGTGTGTATATATATACATATATGTATATATTCATCTATAGATTAATAATTTTTTATGATAAAAACTTATCTATATAATTTCTCTAATTTTGTTCTTGTTAGTTTAACTATAATTGTGTGCTTTCAACCAACAATAATGGAAATTCGTGTTTTGGTTGGTATGATGATCTCTCTTTAACATAACTCGTTTTCTATACTCCTAACTTTCTTTTGCCATTAAAATAAAATCCCTTAATATTCTTTTATTTTCGATGAGATTTAATATTTAAAATCTTATAATTTTCAACTAATTTCATTGACCACTAGGTCTAAACTCAGATTCCTTTATATATTGTCATGATCAGCCCATAGCTTTAACCTTATGTATGAACATAACTATTATATAAAAGAACAATTATAAAAATTATGTAAACACATAATCTTGATATAATATTGCTTTTTCCACAAAAAATAAGTTTGATACCGTATCTCACATAATATATGAAATAGATGAATAAAAGAAGTCTTATAAATTAATTTACAGACATATTTTGCCCGTTGCCAAACTTGGAACATATTTTGAACATAAGATACAATTCAAACAACATATAGTATCTCTAAAAATTGTAAAGCTTGTTTTGGTTATTGCCTCCATCAATTTGAAATACCAGCAGCCAGTCTAGCTCTCAAGTCCTTTCTCAGAATTTTTCCTGATGGAGATTTGGGTACCGTATCCACGAAAAATACCCGTTTTATTCTCTTATAGAATATCACCTGTAAAATTTTGAGAAACATAACAAAAATTAATCACTTATCCGGTTTTGTATCACAATTTGGTCTTAATTGAAACGATTAGTATTCCTTCCGAATTGTCTAAAATTAAGTTGTATTCAGTAAGGTGATATTAGTTTTGAAAAGGACCAAAAAAAGAAAGAGTGTCACTAAAATGGGACAGCGAAAGTAGTACTTCAATTAATTAGCAGAACAAATGGAAACTAACCTGCTTTGAGATGAATTCCTTCACTTCATCCTCAGTAATGGTAGATCCATTTGATCTAACAACAAAAGCCACTGGAACTTCGCCAGCTTGTTCATCTTTCATTCTGCCCAACACAATTATGAAAAATTAGACAATTTTTCGAGCTACATGTATCGTACATTAGGCATTTCTAGTTGTACATTACAAAAATTATAACAAACTTACGGGACAACAGCAGCATCAGAAATGTTGGGGTGGTTAACGAGAAGAGCTTCAAGTTCAGCAGGTGCCACTTGAAATCCTTTGTATTTGATCAATTCCTTCAATCGATCCACAATGAAAAGCTCATCATCATCGTCGATATACCCAATATCTCCGGTGTGTAACCATCCTTCCTTGTCTATGGTTCTTGTTGTGGCCTCGGGATCATTCAAGTAACCTATAACAAAATAATTGTTATTTTTATTAATATATAATTAAATAAATAAAAATATGCTCTAACGTCCAACAGGCGAAAAGTAGTTGGGTAGGTGGGTGAATACACCCAATAGCTCCACAATATTGTGCTCATCAAATCATTTTATGGTAAGGCCCGACAAGTTTCCATTAATAGGTGGAAAGGTACTCCTAGATTCGTTGAATTTTGATGATACTATTATTTCTTCTATTTATTTTTTAAGTACTTCCTTCATTTCAATTCGCTCTTTTTTGGTTAAAGTAGTCAATTTTGATCTAGTCGACTTAAACTCACAAATTTAGTCCATTTGCAACTACGTTGATCATTTATTTTAATTTAATTTAACATAAACTATCAAAGTATGTGATCATAAGCTATGAATATATCAAATGTATCAAAATATTTTTTAATCTTGTGATATTTAACATGTTAAATGGAAGGTTTGATTTAAACAACTGCTAAAATAAAAGAAAAAACACATTCTTTTTTTAAAATGAATTTTTAAAATAGGATAAATAAATTAAAGCGAAACATATAAATTCATTCAATCAATAATCAGTCAAAATTAAACTCGCCTATTCTTTTGGGCATAAGGATGCGTGAATCAATCTGAGTAATCAACTGATTAGATTAGGAAATATATACCAATCAACAGTATAGTTCAAAATAAAGATGTTATTTTTTTTAATTTTAAATGGTGGAAGAGGTTGGTAAAGTTTTCATGGTAGTATCAATTTTTAGGGCGTTTGAATGACCAATCAAATCAATATTATTTTAAACCTGGTGGCCTAAAAGCAGGCTGTTGTCAACTCATGTGGCCAAAACAAAAGCTGAAAATATATATACGTGAATACATTAATGGCACCTAATGCATCTTGAAAGTCTACTGGTTTGTATTCTTACGTGTATTTTATATTTTTTTAAAAGTGGTCACCTAACATAGAAAACAGCAAATGAAAGTACTTGACCAGTTACTAAAGTTGGTGAAGAATAAATAATCACGCATAAGTTATATTATTAAGATTTTAACACGTACCTTTCATGATTTGATCACCTCTAATACAAATTTCACCGGGTTGGTTACGGGGTAGAGAGCAACCCGTATCCGGATCCACAATTTTCATCTCTGCATTCCTCACAACAGTACCACATGCCCCTGATTTAATATCAAACGGTTCTTTCGCAAATGCCAAACACATCGCAAGAACCGGACCGGCTTCCGTCATTCCATAACCCTATTTTTATTTAATAATTCATTTATTAGTAAATAAATTTAGATTGGGAAACTTATTCAAAAATAATAAAATACTCCTCTTTTATGCTCTCTACTTCTATGAAGTAGAAGTAAGATCTGCGTATAATCTACCCTCCCCAGACCTCACTTGTGGGATTGCACTGGGTATGTTGTCGTTGTTGTACTCCTCTTTTATACGAAACTTTTTAGCTTGACACAATATTTAAGAATTTTTTTTAAAAATTTATGATTTAAAATCATTGTTAAATATGTAAAAATGATATTTTAAGATAAATTATTTTAATTAGAGTAAGATAATTTTTTTTGAAATTGACAAAAAAAAAAAAAGGAAAAAGTGATACAGGAACGGAGTAGAATGTATTCTGGCTGGCTAGTCACTATCGTCAAGTAACCGTAAGGCAATAATTCAAAATTAATAATGTCCACAAAGGTGTGCAGTATTCATTTACACGTTTTTTAGTAATAGACGTTTACCTACCAATATTTACTTGGTCAAGCAAAATCCAATTGTGAGTTTGTAACTCCAAAAAAAAGGAAAATCATAAATGTGTAATTAAAATTAGAACTTTGGAGTTTTGTAATTAAAATTAGAACTTTGGAGTTTTGTAACTAAAATTAGAACTTTGGAGTTTGTTAATGTTGGATTCAGAATATCTTTTAAAAATGTATATTTTTGGGAAGCTAGCGCATCAGCACATGGAATTTATTTCAGGATAACATAAAGACTTAAAAGATTACTAACTTTTCACGTATATCTTAATAAAAATGATTATTAAATAAATTTAAAATTCTAGCTCGGTAAGAAATTAAAATTTACCTGACCAAGTTTGGCACTAGGAAACTTGGCTCGGACTGCGTCTTCAAGTTCCTTTCCTAATGGTGCAGCACCAGACATGACTGTCCTTACTGATGAAAGATCGTAATTATCAACTAATGGACTCTTAGCAATGGCCAGAACAATAGGCGGCACAAATGGCCCAATTGTGACCTTATGCTTCTGTATCAACTCCAAAAATTGAGCGATGTCGAATTTCTGCATAATCAAAATGGCTGCTCCGACTCTCAATCCACAGAGCAAAACAGAGTTAAGGGAGTAAATATGAAACAAAGGCAAGACACACATCAACACATCGTCGCTGTGCATATACAAGTTAGCGTTTTCTCCATCAACTTGTTGCGCAACGCTTGTTACTAATCCCTTATGTGTCAACATCACCCCTTTCGGTAGCCCGGTAGTCCCGGAGGAATACGGCAGCGCTACGACATCATCCGGCTGGATGTTCACCTCTGGAAGATCGTGTTCGTCTGATTGAATCAATTCGGAGAAATGAACACAACCTTCCGGTGCTGAATCGACGCAAATTACCTTCAAATCATTTTCAATTGCGTAATCCTTCACTTTGCCCACAAAAGAAGCTAAAGTGATAATAATCTTAGCATTTGATGCTTTGGCTTGCTTTACTACCTCTGCTGGGGTAAACAGAGGATTAGCCATGGTAGAAATTGCTCCTAGATACGATGCACCAATAAAAGCGAACACAAATTCAGGGCAGTTAGGCAAGAGAATCATGATTGTATCCTTCTGTTGGATCCCAAATTTGTTCAAACCAACAGCAACTTTTCTCGAAGTGAGCTCGACTTCAGCGTAAGTGTAGATTTGGTCATTTGCACCATCGATTAAACAGGGGCGGGAACTGAACTCCGAAAGGTTTTCGAAGCAATAAGAATGTAAAGGCAGATGTTTAGGGATGTAAATATCAGGGAGTTTAGATCGAAAGATGAAATCTCCTGATTGCTTTGTTTCGGTATCCATCGGCATCTTTGAGAGCCAAAAGGAAAATTGGAGCACGCTGAAAAGCTAAAAGGAAAACACAGACTTATCTTTCTTTTTTAGCTTTGGTGTCCTGAAGATGAATGTGCAATGATAGATGAATATAAATATGAGAAAAGAAGACACAAGAGTGTGGTAGGTGAAAGGGAGTTTATGGGTATTTAGGGTTGTTCAGGGGCAACTTCATGGAAACTTGTCTCAATTTTTTAATTTTTTGGGGCGCATATAAAATAATGGGGTCTTGTGGTTGGTGAGAGTAGTTCAGGGAATGGGAATTGCGGTCGTTATGGTTAGGTGATGGATAATTGGGATTTTAAAAGTAAATTATGTAATTTCATTGTATTTATTTAGTTATATTTGATAAATATTTAACTAACTCCAAATATTTAATGACATTATCAGTATTGTATTCGAAGTGGATTTCATGCACTTATTTGACAAAAGTTCACGTACTCTACAATTTTTAAATATAACCGTAGTTAAGGAAATTGACATGCTTTTTCATATTTTTTATGCTTTATACTCAGCTACTATGTCACAATAACAATAACAAAATGTTCAGTATGCTTCAGAGACGGTAAGATTTTTTTGAAAAAGACTCTTGACTCAGCAACAATAATTTTAAAAATATATATAATAAAAGTACCACAAACGATAAAAAAGGTAACAAAATAACGAATAGTAACATAGACGTATTACAATGTTAATTCTACAATCGAACGACAAGAAATATCATATAGTAACATTTGGTAAAGATTAAAAAAAAGTTGGTCAAATTTGAGTTTCAAAGTTGACCTTGAGAAGTTCAGCTTTATCCACGTAGGCTCTTCACCTACCGCAATTTGCCGGAACGAGGATTTTTGCTGACGGACAGTGGACGGAACACTTTTACCTACCGAGAATTGGTCATTTGGCCCTTTCATTTAAAAAAATATAAAAAGAAACTCACGTTTAGGTAGCAGCATAGAGCCACAGACACAAATTTTTGCAAGCGAAGCAGATATTTGAAGAAGTGAACAAAACCAATGAATTATTATAATAATAAAAATTCATCCTATTTTAAAAATATTTTGCCATTAAATAAATATAATATTTATGTAAAAAATTAAATAAATACTATTAGTTTGACACAATTTAGTCTGTTGTGAAATAGCAAAAATAGAAAAATTAATTTAATTGTGTATAATATAGATATATTAATAGTTTTTTAATATACAAATAATAATTTAAGATTGAATAGTTAAAAATTAAATAATTAACTGATAAAATTTAATGCAACAAAAAAGACTTTAAATATAAAAGAATTAGTTTAACCTTTTCAACATAATTGTACCGGTAATATAAGGACAAAGGGAGTTAATTAATAGAAAATATGACATAAAAAAGACTATTAAATAATTGTTGTCCTGCTCATCAATAGTTGTCCCTCATGATTAGATCTTAATGATAATTATTTTGTACCTTTGTTACTGTTTTGGGAGTAATAAAAGTCGTTAAATTGCCTTTTATCCCTCTTGTGACTTCTTATTTATTACTTTCTCTGTTTTATATTAGTTGAATTTATGAAATAATGCATACATATTAAAAAAAATATTTAAAGACAAAAGTTATATCATAATTTTCACTATTGTCCTTTGTGAAATCATAAATATGTATGGTAATTTATCTCTTAGAAAATCTAAAACTTCAATGAATAAAAGGGCAAATATAAAAAAAGTTTCAAATATTCTTTTTGAACTTTGAACAATTCAACTATTTTGAACAAAATAATAAGGGAAAATAGCAATTTAACTTTGTACTTTAGGTTTACTTTAGTTTCGATCTTTGTATAATTCGATAAGCATAATTAATCTTTAGTAAAAAAAATAACGTGTTATTATGAATATTAAATAAGAAATAGAAAGGGAAAAATTCTCTTAAAAATGCATCTCTGGATCTTCATTTCACATCTTAATTTTAATAATGTGATTCATATCATATGATGTTTTTAGTTTTTACGTTTAATTCAAATTAAATATACAATTTTTTTATATAATTAAAAAAAAAGTAAAAGTTATCCTTATTTAAATGAATTATTCTTTTACATAAATCAAAAGAAACTATATTAAATACTTCAACAAGGTAATGCTATTTAATTTGTAACTACTTATAATTTATTAAGAATATTTACTACTTTTTAAGGTGAGTGATTTATGAAAGAATGTGTTCAAATTAAGTATCATGTAACGTGACCTAAAAGGAATATTACTGATTGTTATCATATTAATCAATCATTGCCCTACCAGGATATATATCAACGGTAATTACTTTGTTAGTTCATAGTGGTTAGCAGTAATAATACTAAATGGACTTTTTAATGTTTAGAGATAAATTTGGGAGACCCCTAATGTGTGGCTTTACAACATTAATCTTTTTTATTGTTTACAATATTATGTTTAATTTTTACTTCATTTTTATGTAATATATAATTCTTTTTAATGTGTCTATTAAAAATATTAGTCACAAGAGCCCATGCCAACGCCAACCCAATGCATATTATTTTTCGTCTCAATTTATGTGATATTGATATACTTTTTATATATATATTTTAAAATTTTAAGTTGTTAATTATTGCGATTTATAGCACCAGGCACATAATTGGCATGTGTCTTTAAAAAACATGTTTTATTCAAGGTAATATTGTAAATTCATAGTTGAAAGAATAATTAATAAAAACGGTGCAATAAAATCAGCAGCTAAGGCAGATACATTTATCGGCAAATGCTTTTAAGAAAAAATAATTAATTAAAGACTATATTGTAAATTCATAACTGCAGCAACTGAAGAAAATTAATAGAAACGATATAGTGAAATCAAGCAGTAAAAAGCAAACATGTCAATCGACAGCTGCCTGCTGCTTAAACAGGCATGTCGACTATGACATGCTTGCTCAAGGCTTATATACAGTAGTAAAGTAATATATAAAAATATGATATAACCAATTTATCCCTTTTGATATACTAGTTTTGTTGTACGTGCTTGCCTGTGATCAAAATGAGAAAATTTAAATTTTATTATGAATTTATAAAAATATAAATAATTCACTACCATAAAGTAATTTTGATAACTTATTTATTTATAAAGGTCCCATATATAGAGATTCTATCACTAATTAAAACCATTATAATTTTTCAAAACAACTACAGGGTATTTTCTTGATTCAAATAAGGAATAAGTAGAAGTCTATCAAATAAGAAAAATTTAGATGATGAAAACACCAGAAGAATTGTGTGAAATAAGTAAAGTTATCTTGTTGAGGTATGATTGTTTGATTGAGACTTGAGAGAGAGAGAAAGAGAGAGAGAATCTATTATGTACAAGCAAAAATGAGAAAATCAATTCAATTACTAATAATATAAATTTACTAAATATTTTATGAATTCAAAAAGTAATAATTTGAAGTTGAATAGTTAAATAATAAATTAATTAAAATTTAATTCTAAAAGAAACTCCTAAATATAAATGAAGTATTTTAATATTTCTAATGATATTTTAATAACTCAATTTACAATTAATTCCTTAAATTTTTCCTTATTAAAAGTCCGAATAACATATTCACTAAACAAAATAAATTGTTCTTTAATTAGGTTTAGTCCTCTCCTTGGTTTATTTGTTTAGAATTTTGTAAGCCGTGCGGCTTCTTTTTTATTTTAGTAATACTACATGATTTAAATTAGAATCTTTATGTTTGGATTTACAATTTTGTACGTAATATTTAAAAATCTAGAATTTACAATTAATTAATAATAAAATAATAATTGAAGGAAAATGGTGAAAAGATAATTTTGTGTAAAGGAGAGTCTTTTAATGAAGGACAAAAAGTTTAAACAACATTTCGAAGGGTCTTTACGCTTTTAATATAGTATATAGAGATATTCTTTTGTTTAAGTGGGGATTATATTATATATCTATAATAATACTTTTTTTTTCTCATGGAGGAATTTATTTTAATTCCTTAAGTGCCTATTGTAGTATTGTTTCATTTGGAGTTGAATATTCAAGTTTCTTTAGTGTACACATTTAAAAGGAAAAATAAAATTCATGCAAATTAATGAATTATCAGTTTGTCGTAGGCTGGTGGATGCATAAAAAGACTTCAAGAGAATTGATTCTCAATTATAAGCTGTGGGGACGAAAATAAATTTGAGATAATTTATTTTGAATACTATCCGTAATTATTTTTTATTTAAAATGCTTAACTATTTTTAACAGAAGTATCGTAAGTATGTGCAATTTAATTTGTGAACATTAATAATTCTCAAAGCATTCCAGGAACGAAAAAAAATGTAGAAAATTTAGCTAAGTCATGTGCAATAGTATTAAATATCCAGGGATACATACAAAGTCAACATGATGAAAAGTAGCACATTGCACATTGTCTCTCCTATATAAATGATATAAATAAAAATGACAATAAGCATACGGTCTTTGACATACCTACGATTCAAAATCGACTATTCGAATAAAAAAATGTTATTAATTTACCGATAATTGATTATTGATTTATAGTTTTGATAATGATTTAGTTTGTTTTTAGTATTGAGTTATCGATTCTTAACGATTTTACGAATAATTCGATAGTAAAATAAATAATTGTATTATACCATTTATATATAAAATCCTTAACAGTTTTATACTTTTACTTTTTTTACTATCTCAGACTTTCTCTTATTCTACAATTATGATAGTGTTTACTTTTGAACAAAATGTAATCAGTCAACTCATGAGTATGATTCATTTAGTTTGTTTTCTTGTTTCTAAGTAATTTTCAACAAAGAAAATTTTATGTCAAATCTTATATTAACGGTTAAATCGATAAACGAAGCTATAACGATCAATAACTGATAAATCAATAAGTCACTATCTTAATGATTCTATAACGATTTAGCATATCTATGAACCAATAGTTAATAATCATAAGTCGAACAAATAAATTTTAAAATCAAATCGAATCGACCAATATGCAGCCCTACTTGCTGGACATGACAATTATTACTTTTGAATTTACTTTTTATTCTTAATTGTCTATTTTATTACTTTACATGTTTTGGACATTTTTTCAAGTAACATCATCTTTTGATGTCTTCTTAAAATGTTTAAAGTACTCCTTGCTCTGATACATTTTTAATTAAGATTTTACTCTTGACATTTTATTTTATTACTTTAGTTGCTTTGTATATTCTTGTAATATAAAATTGTTGAATATTTTTAAAATATTTTTAACTATTTTCTATATATCATTACTTGGTTATAAAATATGTCATTGATGACAACATAAAAATATTTTTTGAATACAAATATTATATGATAAATATTCATTCTATACATGGCAAAAATAATGAAGCAGATTAACAACCCATTTACTACATCCAAGAGCAAAAGGCAAATTCAAAACAAGATAGAATATGTTATTGGTACTTCCACACCACCACAAACACTAGATGAAATTGAACAAAGTTGAATTCTGAGCAAAACAAGATGAGGGAAACTGGCATGGCAGAAAAATTGAAAACACAAAATTAAAATTTACCTGAAATTATGGCTTTGGTCTGAAGAGTGTAGCTTTGGTCTGAAGAGAAAAGTTAATAGTAAGATGTGCGAAAAACAAAGTTAATCGGTAAGGTCTTCAAAGAAAAGGAGGCAATACATTGAGATGTCTTTCATAATAAGCAAAACATGACGATTGTAACCTAAAAAGAACATCTGTAATTAACTAAAAAGAACAGTTGTAAGCAGACATGTTTATAGTTTTTTTCTAATATAAGGGATATATGTATATACTACTTAAAATATTATTGTAGAATATTTATCTAAATTTTCATTGATTATTTTGACATATCAATTTTCTCATGTATTTCAGCTTCCCTAATATAAATAAATAAATTTCAAAATCGAACCAAACCGATCAATATTCAGCCCTGCCTGCTTGACATGATAGCAAAAGACATTTTATTCTTAATTTTCTATTTTATTACTTTACATGTTCTGTATATTTTTATAAATAACATCATCTTTTAATGCCTTCTTAAAACGTTTAAAGTACTCCCAGCTTTGATTCCTTTTTAGTTAAGATTTTACTCTTGACGTTCTATTTTATTACTTTAGTTGTTATGTACATTCTTGTAATATAAAGTCACCTTTTTATGTATTTTTAAAATGCTCAAATCCATTATTCACTTCCTTCTGTCGTTGCTTTGATGTTGTTGGTCCAATTTCATAACTAATAAAAAATGTAAATTATTGATCTAATTAATGAGATGTATAAATTTTAATTTTAATACTACGTTCGATTTAATTTATGAGATACCATTAATTAGATATAAAATTAAAAAAAATATTTTTAAAATTTGTGTTCTGAAATAAGTGTAAAATATTTATATACGGTGTGCATCGATCGGTTCGGTTCAATTTTATGTATTATCGGTTCAATTTATTTTTAAATATGTTAAATCAATAACAAATCAATAAGATATTTTTTATTGATTTTTAATCTATCAGTCTTTAGTCTTTAACAGTTTGATTTTGGTTTATCTAATAAAAAAAATGTCCATAAAATAAATATTTGACTTTTCTAATAATTTGATACGATACAACGGGACAAACAAATCAATTGTAAATGACAAAATGCTTTTGAAATCTAGAGTGAGACAAATAATAAATTGTAAAAATGATTAACATGTCTATTTGCTAGTTTTACAATACTCACCTGATATAATAAAATAAGTTTTATGAATACAAACACTCATCCCAAATAACCTGATACTAAAAATCAAAACCAAATTGATAACTCAATATTTTTATTATAAAATTATTAAATAATCTAATAGCATTTATTTCGATTTATTTCGGTTCGATTTGTCGGTCGATTCGATTTTTGCATACCTCTAAGTTGTATCAGTTATAAATCATTTCAGTAAAAGCGAATTAAAAATTTTAAAGTTAGATTATTTGTAAATATAAAAAAGTGATAATTTTCTAAATGATTTAAAAATAAAATATATTTCATAAATGAAATTAAAAAATATAGATATTAGGCCATTATTCAAATTCTAAAGAATTGTACATTGGGAGATGAGCACTTGAATTAATAACAGGTCTAACTATTACATTATAGGTGCATTAATTTTTCAATAAAAAATATATCAAAAGAAAGCATTTTCTGCTATGCTTTCAGAATTTATAACACGTGTTTGTTGTTGTATTATAATTAATTAATATATTATTTAAATCTCTCAAAGTCGAGAGGGAAACAGCCCAGATCGTACGCTAAGGTCCCTAAGCAATCACTTAGTGGAAAAGGAAGTGATCGA
>JAABOM020000075.1:28375811-28384453 GCA_011800125.2 Solanum clarkiae
TTATTTTTTTTAAAAATAAAATATCTAGATATAAAAATACGTCAATCAAGATACGTTGTGGACGACGATTTAAAAATTTCATGCCAGATCAGATCTCATGGATCAATGGAGAAATTATTATGGCCGAGATTTGTAATAAAATGACTATATTTTTAATTAATTAAAGGCCTTAAATATAAATTATGGAAATGAGAATATTCCCTCCTTAAAAACGAGTCTTTTATACTGGACAAAATTGAATATGTCGAAACAGTGAATCGAATATTATTACAGTATTATTTATACTTTCTGTCTGATCCTCGTTTATTTTTTTTATTTTATATTTTATATTTGTTGGTAACTAACTCTGATTCTCGTTAAAAGAAAAGATAAATGCGTTTGCCGTGTAAAAAAAAAAAAAGGAAAAAAGAAAACTCGGAGTACGTACTACTGATCTGGTAAAGTTTTTATTTCACACACCTAAAAAGAGATTTACTGACTAAGAAGTCGTACTAAGCAAGTCTAGTCTACTTGGAGACCGAAACCTCGTGCTTAAAAAAAATAATCTACTTTAATTTTAAAAATATATCTTTTTAAATATTATTATTCTAAACTAAATTATATTGTACCAAATATGTTTTATTCTTGTGCCCTTAAATTTACTATGTAAAAAGTTCAAATAAAATTATTACCAAAAAAAAAATAAAAAATTACTTTTTAAAAACATACTTTAAAATGGAGAAAACTACGTAAAATAGACCTAATATGAAATTATCCTCTCTTAATAACCTAATCCAAATTGTTTACCTTTAGTTGACCTATGACCCAAACTATTTATCTTTTTATCTCATTTTTTCTTTTTTATTTTGCTCATAACATCATGCTGACGACAACATGATGTCATCATTGTGTCAGCATGAATACCATGCAATAATTTTTTGTGATACTCCGACGGTATATATATATATATATCATACTGGTATCATATAAAATGAGCTCAATCTCCACTGATACTCTAGCAATATATTGATACCTTATTAATATCATATACGATTATGTTCTTTTTAAGAAATAAATAAGAAAAAATTTAAAAAATTACCAAACTCTAAATCAGTAGAAAATGTATTCGTTGTGACACTCCATCGCCGGTATACTGATACGATATTTGTATCGTATAGGACTGAGCCTAATTATCTATGATATTCCATCAGTATATTGATACCCGATCGATAGAGGTGTGCATCGGTTGGTTCGGTTCGGTTTTATACATTATCAGTTCGGTTTATCGGTTTTTGGTTTTTAAATATGCTAAACCAATAAGAATCCAATATAATATTTTTTTTATCGACTTTTGGTTTATCGATTTTAAGTCTTTAACGGTTCGATTTTCGGTTTACCCGATAAGAATGATAAGGAGAATTTGCATTAATAAAAAACAGATAGAGTACGAAGGTTTGTTTATAAACTTGCAAAAGCTATCATTAGTTAATTATAAAACTAAATACTAAAGTGGATAACTAATCACTTACGTACTGTAAAGATTAAAATAGGTCAACTATTTCTATAATGTCCTATTACTATTAAATTATTAATATTTAATATTTACGAATGGGTAAAATAGTAAGTTATTATAATCTTATTGGATTATCGGTTTACCCAATAACCCAATGCAAAACTAATATCAAACTGATAACCCAATAATCTTTTTTTCTAAAATCATTAAAAACTCGATAACCTAGTAACCTAATAACAATAAACCAATAACGTTTTTATCAGTTCAATTTATTAGTCAGTTCGGTTTTTGCACACCCCTACTGATCGGTATCAATTAGTTTTGAACCTTTTTAAAAAAAAAAAATGATTAAGAGAAAATTATTAAAGTCACAAAATTATTTATTGAACTCTAAATTATTTGAAAATATACTCTTGTAATACTCCGTTGATATATTGATACCTTAACGATATCATATAATTTTTAGCTCTTTTTTGATAAATAAAATAATTAAGAGAAAATTATTAAAGTTACAAACATATTTATTAAATTATAAATTAGTGGAGTATATATTTTTTATGATACTTTATCGATATATTGATATTATATTGATATCATATATGATTGAGTTTAATCATCTGTGATATCTTGTCAGTATATGTATACCTTATCAGCACGTGAATTTTAATAGTAAGGGGCATAAATGTAAGGGGATATATGGATATAAATGATTTGCTCAAATGAACATAAGCTTATTTTTTCAGAAAAAAATATATATCATTCTTTTTAAAACGGGAAAAGTAATTGCTTCAATGTAGCAGATGTGGAGAGATTAAGAAAAGTTATGCAATGATTTTGGGATATTTTACATATATACATAACTTATAATATAATAATTTCTAAAAGTCCCAACAATTTTAATAACCCTTATTTTCTAATTCTCTCTCTTAATTACGAATACATAACTCTTCACATCCCAATCCTTTTCTGCAAACTAAATTTTCTCCTTCTTATTTGCCTAAATTTCCTTCCTTGATTTTATGTCTTTCATTTTCAAAGAATTTACCGTACTTTTTTTGAATTCTATCAATTCCCCCAGCCCATCTTCCTCGATTATCAATTTCAAATTTCAAAATCAAGGTAGGATAACTTATCTTTCCCATTCCAATTTCATATAGTCTCTTGAGATTCATTGGCAAATTCTTTTTTTTTTTTCAACTCTCACATACTTCATACATATGGCTCCTTCATCATTTATTTTTTGTGAGTTTTGGAGGTAAAGGAAAATTTTGCACGTGAGGTATCTGATAAAATGTGTAGCTGAAAATTTAACTGAAAGTTTGATATAGGTCGATGATTCATTGAGTCTGATGCATCTACCATTTATACTTATTTGGATAATTGAATCAGCTACGCGTTAAAGCATTTTCTTGCAATGAATCATCCTGAAAGATTCATGGTTAAAGTATAAATATCTGATGCAGTGAATCATCCTGAAAGATTCATGTTAAAGTATAAATATCTGATGCAGTGAATCAGCCATGTGTTAAACTATTTTATTGCAATGAATCATATTATATGATCCATTGTTATACAAACCTATATAAGTTATTTGATAAATTGAACCAATCATGTGTTAAAATTATTTTGTTGCAATCATTCATCATAAATGAAAGTTGATTGATACATTAACTCAATAGCTTATTTCTTATCCACATTAACATATGAAGTATGTCAGCTTGAACTTTTTTTGGTGAAAATATGTGTATTATATATCTTAATTCATTTTTGTGAAAACCTGTTTGTATTTATAAACAGTTACAAAAATTTTGTCAAACCAAGACATATTTTGTTTGTTCCCCTCATCAAAACACATTTCCATGTATCATATCACATGATACAATATTATTTTATTGGATTCACTATACACATGAATGAATCATATATTATTCCTAAAAAATTATAGAACATGATACAATAATTAAAATAATCATGATAAATCTAATGTATATTTATGGTGATTCATAATATGTTTCCATAACAATCCCAATGAATCATCATCAATAACAGCCAGAATACTATCCCAATGAATCAGCATTTTATCAAACACCTTACCTGCACAAATTAGGATAGCTTGTTCGTGCTCTTGCTCTAATTGAGTGAGCCCAATGCTAAAGGATAGTGGACCATATGTATCAGTATATGAAAGTTGAAAAACTATAATTTACAGTGAATTTTAAAAAAAAATCGTATGAAATTGAAATGGGGAAGATGAAGTTAACCTACCTTTTTTTTTAATTTCTGTTAGTCACAGTACGAAGAATAATTAGAAAATTTTGATATTTTGAAATGCATTGTTGCCGTTTATTCCAGAAATTTGATTATGATCTATTTAGCTAAATTTTATGGATTGGAAATTTACCTTCTGTTTAAATTGCAACTGAAATAAAATATAATGAGTCTTCACTTATGAATCATATATGAGTCTCTTTTCCTTCAGTGTATCCACATAATTGATATTTTATGAAATTTTTGTAAATATAAAAAAGGTTGAGATAAATTAAAATTTTTTTATTTCAATATGAGATTTATGTAAATTATCCATGATTTTGGCCAGTTGGTCCTCGTGGAGTTATTCTTGACCCCATCCTCTCAATAATCAAACTTCATAGAGGTAGCTGATAATTACTCTATTTTCGATAATTTATTTTAAAAATCACTTAATTTTATTTTATAATTCAAAAAATACTTAATTATTAATATTTTATCTAGAAAACGACCAAATCAATTTATTTAATCCTTTCTTAAAATTTTGTTGAAATGAAAAAGATGTTGGGACAATAATTGAACATGGGGTAGTTGGATCTCATAATCAATTAATTAGTTCCACTGAATTAGACCTTTTTCAGTGGCTATATTCAACAAAAATAAAATAAAAGATTAAAAGAAATTTTGGAATATCCAGTTTTGCTTATATTATCCAGGCTGTCATGTGTATGTTTTTGGCAGAAGATAGTGGTCAAATTGCATTCCTTATCTTCTTAAATTTCATCTTATCAGTTGATGAATTTCTAATACCAAAATTCAGCTGCCACTCAATCATTTAGGTCCGCACGTACTGCGCCCCAAATTCCATATTACTATGATATTGTTCATTTTGGACTAAACTCTCACGAATTAATTTTTAGACACATTCCAAAAGGCCTCATACTAGTGGAGTTGGGTGAACACTTACGTATTGATACTTTTTTGCTTCTTCATCGGATGTGTGATGGGTTTGTCATAACCAACACAAAGACCCCCAAAAAGTTATTACTTGTCTTTTGAGTACTCCTTTAAGAGAACTAAAAGGAATTTGATTAAATTATCCTTATTTATTTGGCCTTTCACCAAGCAATAGAAGATAGAAGTACTTATTTAGATCTCAGTAAGTTCCTTCCATTCCAGTGATTTAAATAAAGCTGAAAACTCACATTTCAGTGCAGTGATAAGTCATAAGCCTTAACTGATACTGAGTGACGTATAAATGGCTCTTACCACTCTGGAGAAATGTTTATTCAAAGACGATGATCGTATAAATGGTAGCACTTTACAACGTTAGAGCAGTAATGACAGTGTATTTTTCAGATTTTATGCATGTTCCAACACACGTTTTGTTATGACAGTTAAAAAGTGCATGGTTAAACCAAAGATTGTCTTGCGCGTCATTAAAAACTTGACTCTTCTGTTGTTGGTCTCCTCAAGTAATAGCGCAGGCTGTTTGCAAGAACCTGAAAGGTTACAGATTGAATTTTGTCAATGATTTACATCAAGCTAACTATAATTAAAAGACAAATAGGTAAATATGACAATCGGAATTGCTTTCACACAATGACATTTCGTACCTGTTGAAGAGGCTTGATGAGAGCTTTGTTCTTGTAGCTTACGTGAAATTTTGCCTTAGCCAGCAATCCCTGTAACAGAATCAATGTATTAATCTATACTGCTGCTAATTCATAATCGTAACCAAGAGCCTGTAAAAGACTGACCTCAGTGTCAAATTCTCCTGATATAACATCAATGTTTATTTCAGTAATGATCTTGACGAGATCAACTATTAGTCCAGGTCGGTCAGCTGTCTCTACATACAGTAAGCTGCAAAACAGCAATGTTTAACTACCCACATTTCAAGTTATGCACATAATGGCATCTTACGGCCAAGCTACATGTTTATCAAACATGAGTATGAAAGCAGCAAATATGACAATATTTTTAAGCAGACCTTCGTTCAGGACCATCATCATAAACATGTATATGAGTTGCTATGTCCACATCAAGCTGAAAATTGGCACGATAAACAACAAAATATAAATGGTTAAGCTTAGAGTAAAAAGAATAGGTAGAGATTTGCTCTCAAATAACAAAGGAACAGAGATTGTTTAGCGTGGCCGCAGATAGAAAATTATGGAATACAAGAATAAGGATTTACAACCTTTTGGATAGGTTGAAAAGCACCAAAGGTTTCACCCATAGCTAACTGAGCGCTAGATTCCTGCACCAGAAATTATGCAGTAAGAAGAAGCAGCCATAAAAGACACCACAGAGGTACTGTTAACAAGTATCCAGTGTGTGACGGCTGAAATTGCAGTGCTACCGGATGAAACTCCATCAAATTGTTGATGATAGTCAATCGAATTGCTTCAAGTTGCTCTGGATCCTCCACCTTTCTACCTGTAGAACTGGAAAAATACACAATAACAGAACAATCGGAACTTCCAAATTCAGTTAGCATAGACAAAGTTTTAAAAAGAAGGAAAAAAGAGAATAACACATTAGAGCAAGAAATGACATAAAAGCATAAAGGAATCAGACATGACTTACGCATTTGTGATGCATAATCTATTGTGCTTCCCTGATGAATCTAGATAGACATTAGCCTTGACAACATTCAGTCCGAGATTTTTCAGTGCACTCATCTGTGAACACATTCAGTAAAAGTTAGGCAGTACTAGAGAGATGTCTGCCTAATTGACTCCAGAATTTTCAGCAATAGCATCGACTTGAATCAATATGAGATGAATCCTACTGTGTCAAGAAGAGCCCCAAGGCGATCACCAAAGGTAACCTCCACTATAGTTGCTTCTGGATCCGAATCCAAATCTATTATGACTTTGGGCGTTGGGACATCCTGATTCCCAGTCCCATGAATCAAAAACAAAATATTCAGAAAACAAAAACAAAGGGGATAAGTTAATTCAAGGAGTTAATGTATGCATTAGATACCTCAACAGCTGCAGTTGAGGATGCTTTTGGAATAATTGTACTCTCAGAAAAAGCTAATCTGAAAGAGAACAAAATGTAGATTATATTCCTCGTCGAGACATCCGAAAGTACTTAAATAACAGGATAAAGTAAATTTATGAACTTTATGCAAGTGGGATGATGCTCCAGTCATTATCATTTTGCAAATATTCCACTGCTAAAACTCAACCAGTCCATGATTAAAAACTCATCACAGAAACTTCATTACAATCCCACTGTATCTCGATTTTAATCAACAGTCCTTTATTAGATTTGGAAATTTATTTCACTACCTGTTTTCAGAGATCAGCTACAAGAACCTAGACAAAAACTTTAATACTCCTTGAAATAGAAAACAAGATTCTTAAATCAAGACTCATACAGATACCATCAAACTAATCCAAAATCTTAGGCTTGCTTCAAGTCGTTCGAGCTTTTCCTGGGAGTATGGCATGGGTTACTTCAGCACCGTAGCGCCTGGTATTCGAACATTGGCTCGAAACACTCAGGGGATTAAATTCCTTAACGACACATACTGCAATATATTGACTCAGAATTAATTTTTAATTCCTGTCTAACAATTACAGCATCTACTTTAATTATTCTGGTAATGGATACAGAGAATTAACATCAACCAGTATGAGGAATGCACTCAAAAATCTCAAAAAAGGAAAATGAAAACATTATTTTCCGGATAGTCAACTAATTGAGCTACTAAAATTCCTCCAAAAAAGATCTTATTAACCTGGGGAAGATGCATAATTTCTGTGTTCTAATTAACCAAATTACAGATAGAAAAAGATAAAAAGTAGAAGCTGCTGAGGCAGGAACTTACCTCTTGGAAACAAGGCATATTCTCTGTGTAGGATCCAAACCAAAAGAACCCCTAAGGAGACCTGGACTTGAAATGGGTATTTTCTCAATTGCATTTAAATTAGCATAAACCCCAGAAACGCTCCCACAGGAAGCCATAGCCACAGCCATATCAGTTCAAGAATATGAAGAAATTGAACAAAAACTATATAAAAAGTAAAAAAAATTGTGACTTTTTCACTCTGGTTTCTTCGCGAAATAGTAGTATACTACTAGAGGAAGTAACCAAAAAGAATCACGGAAATGGAAACCAAGCTGATTTTAAGAGAAGAAGCAATAATCTTGCTTGTGCTTCTAGTAATATCCGCCATTATAATGGAAGGTGTCTTTATAATATACGTGAAAGGAACAAATTTATGGGCCTTGTTTGTTTTCTTTTGATTAAAGCTGAGCCTTAGAAATTTACTTCAATTTTATCCATCTTTTTTGCAGTGTGAAGCTGTGATTGTATTGAGAGAGACAAGCCAAAGAACCAATGGGCAAGATATGAATGATACTCAAAGCTAACTCCTCATCTTTTTACTTTAAAAAAAAACACTAAATTACCTCCTCATGTTTTATATTCACTTTTTTAATTTATTTGATTTATTTTGACTTGATACAAAAATTTTTTAAAAAAAATAATTAAATTTTATGATCTTAAATTAAAATTAAATCAAATATATCAAAATGAACAGAAATTTTGGTGTCTTAAATATGACCAGTAGAAAGTTAACATTGAATAAACAAAGAGTCATTCTTTTTAAAACAGGGTAATTATAATAGATCAGTTGATTAGCCGGGCTGTCACCTTATTAGTGAGAGAAATTATTTGATTCCCCACATTATAATCCCTCTCTGACTACCCTCATTGAAAAAAAAATCTTTTTTAAACAACTAAAAAAAGTATGACAGATAAAATTAAAATGTATAAAGTATAAATTTTATTTACATAATCTCTAAGAAAGCTTGTAAATTATAACGGCTAGTCATATATATCCAAAAATAATATTAATTTTGTGTAAAATTATAATAACAT
>JAABOM020000075.1:28388940-28402619 GCA_011800125.2 Solanum clarkiae
GGGGGGGGGGGGGGGGGGGGGGGGGGGGGGGGGGGTGGAGGACATGACCGCCCCACTTTGTATGATTAGTAGGAATAGCTAGTTAGTTTGTTGATTTTCCCTCAATATTTTGCTTCTGAAAGTTCCATGATTGGAGAAATCCAAGAATTAACCTGAGCAACTTGAGGGGGTACTCTCATAGAAAGTGCTTCCAATTGGCACCTTGATGGTATTCCCCTGTTCCTGTAAGTTGGTCGAAACCACTTTGACATGTTCTCTTGGTGATCATTTCTTTTTCTTTATTAAATAATAAGATTTTTTTAAACATTAAAAACTCAAAGATTTTATTATTAGTTTTTTCAATCGTATGATTGTTGTAAAACTGAATGTGGTAATTGTTCTCTAAATTTCTTTTCGCGGGGAAGATGAAAATAGCTACACTGATAGGCTTGTAAGACAATCCTTTGTCCCATATTTTCTTCATTTGTCTTTTTCCCTTTTTTTTATGTTTGGGTTGGGGGGGTGTCAGGCGAATTTAAACAACTTTCTGTCACCTAACCTTTGCTTGGAAAACCAAGTTGGGCTTTTAGAATATGCAAGTAGTGATTTGATGGGGGAATTTATTAACTAGATAAAATGTACAAATCGTGGTTCCTGGACGCATTGACTTAGGACGTAGGAATCATGGATAGGTGAATAACAAAATCATGGATTATCTGAGTAACCTGTAGCCTTCTCCTTGATTTAAAAAATTTAAGATGGAGAAAAATAGCTACTGGTAAATTTCAGCTTATGTGGCTAGATTTAATCTGAACTGGATTTCTGGAAATGATTTTATGTTTGGAAATCTTTTTGAACTGAATCTTCCTTATTTTAGTTCATTCTTCAACCTAATTCCAGCCGATTCAGGACTTCAATGATGTCACATCAATCTCAACAACTGTATTCAAGGTTGTACTTAGAGAGTTGTCTGTCTTTAAGCATTTGAGCTGAATTCAAGGTCTTCTGTTATCCTGGCCGTTTTCTCGTGATCTTGTGGTGATGACCACTTATAAAGTGGTGCCTATGATTGGTACAACATTTTTATGCTGAACTAGGTAATTCAGGTAGGGGACAACCAATAACAACAACATCATACCCAGTGAAATCTCGCAAAGTGGGGTCTAGGGAGAGTAGAGTTACGCAGAGCTTATTACTATCTCATGGATATAAAGAGGTTGTTTTCGAAAGATCCGGCTTAAATGTATTTGCCCCAAGTAAAAGAAGAAAACAATAGATGTAGAATAACAGCTAAAACGAAGAGTAATATCAATTCTACAAGAAAAACAATAAAAGTAGCAGAATAATCAAGGAACAGTAACAATTCAACCATAATTGCTCGACTAATCTAAAAATCGTCACAAGGCAAGACAACATTCTACCCCTACTAACCTTCTATCATAATACGCAGCCTCTACTCCAGCACTCTCTCCCAAACCTTCATAGTGTGGCTTAACGATTTGATATCCTTGTAATTGGTATAGCTTTGGATATCACCCTTGTTCTTGTACACTGGAACCATTGTACTCCACTTCTATTCATTAGGCATCTTAGCTATCTTCAAAAATAATATTAAACAACTTGCTCAACCACTCCATACCTGTCTTGTCAATGCTCTTCCAAAATTCTACCAGAATTGCATCGGGTCCAATCGCTCTCCCCCTACTCATCTCACTAATAGCACGTCTAACCTCCTCAACCCTGAAACACCTGCAGTATCCAAAATCCCGAAGACCATGAGAGTGCGCCAAACAGCCCAAAACAATGTCTTTGGCTCCATTCTGATTTAAGAGTTTGTGGAAGTATACTTGCCATCTGTGCTTAATAGAGGTCTTGTCCACCAACACCTCGCCTCCCTCATCCTTGATACACTTCATTTGATCCAAGTCACGAGCTTTTTTCCGTTTCTTTCGTAAGCCTATACAATCTCTTATCCCCGCCTTTACCCCTAGTTCAGTATATAAGTGTTCAAAAGCTACCGTCTGACTTTCAAGTTTTCTTCTGTCTTTGCGTTTTATAGATATTCTTAAGCTCCACTTCTCATCCTCATCCACACTCTCCAACCACTTTATATTGGCAATGTTATTATCTTCCACTTTGTGTTGAGCTTCTCCATTCCACTACCAATCTCCTTGACAATCACCAATATACCGATAATCATATGTGTACGTATCAAATAAATAAATAAATCACTTATGTGAAAATCTCAAATCTAACTGCATATATGCACATGTTTGTTATGCTGGGAACTTTTTTTCATCTCTGCCATTAGAAATGTCCTCCGGAAATAGGCTGTCTACCTCCACATGGTAGGGTACAGTATGCGTACACCCTATCCTCACCAGACTCCACTTGTGGGAGTTCTATGGGTATGTGGTTGTCGTTTGCTGTTAAAAATGTACTGCTTTGCACTGTATGCAAGAGAAATAGATCATTATAGATCATTTTATGACATCTGATTTTGGCATAATGTTATGGACTTGAACGCTATAATTGGTTTTTCTTGGCCTTGGGTGGGTATCTCATAGATTTGTTTTACTTGTCTAAACTAAGGTATTGTGTCACTGTCGAGGAAGGTGTAAGATAGTGACAAATTCTAAATTCTTCTGATGAGTTAATACTGGATTTTGCTGATATAGCATTTTGTATTGGCTTATCAAAAGTAAAACTAAATATAACTTTATTATGCTGGAGGATCTGATATGCCACGTGATTGTCAAAGTTGATAATGCAGGTGATCCACAGTTATTTGTGCATGGCTGGATCCCATTAGCTTAAATAAGATTACATGCTTCTTGTCAGCCTGATCCAACATTCCATTTTTGCGCTGTGATATTGATATGCATTTTCATCTCATGAACACACTGTCTGACCAACAGTTCTCTCTTTCAGCTGGACATGAGAGCTCGAATTCGTGGAAATAAGGGCTATTAATTGGTAGGACTGGTGCAAATTCCACAAACGGGAAGTATGATATTTTCCTGACCGGGCTGCATGTGTTAACTTGCAGTGTTTTGTACAAATTGCAATTACAATCTTCTCAGCAATAGCACATATACAAGCTTCTTGGATACACAATTTTCTTGACAAACTTTGTGCCTGCCTACCTGGTGCTTCGGCCCTTCTTAATTTTGAATGGCGTTGATAATTGGATATGAGGTTGTGGAAGAGGATTTAGTTTTCACTTTTCATCATGAATGATAAATTTGTTTTTCTTTCAGTGAATATGTGCCATGCCAGACAGACTATTTGTTCATCTATTTCTTACTCCAGTTCTTGGTCGGATATTTGTCCTCAATTCAATAAAATGTGATCTTTGAGACAGGAACATGGGGCATGGTGTATTGATCAATAAAGTGGGTTGGACACAATGAAATCTTAGGTTCAATTTTCAGCATTTATAAAACGCAAGGTGATCTTTTCTATCTGTTCTAACTTTGATGGACATAGTTACTTGATATCTGATGTTGGTGGGAGGTGACATGTACGAAGAACTTTACTGGAAGAAGCATTTAAAAAATACATTTAGACTAAAATATGGCCACTATAATACACAAGAAGTAAATCCATCCAATCTTGAAACATTATTAATGAAAAAGTAAAGCATGTTGCAAATGTTCACATGATATTTTTTTCTCAATAAATATTTATCTTTAGGATGAGAAGAACATGGATACACTATCTATGCGTTAATACATTTCATCAAACTAGGTCCATGCAACCTTAAGATAGATTCAATCTTTTGAGTTAAAACCAATCTAATTTCAAATTGTATAGAATATTTATATATCAAACTAATAAATGGAAGTATTTGCACATAAATTTTAGCACTAAATCATGATTGCTTAATTAATTTTTAATTTATTAAATTAATTAATTAAGATAATTTGAATTGATTTGATGTGAATATTTACCATATTTTATATTTTGTTATATGCTTATTAAACAGTTTAAATTATTAATTATTACTATATCTTATTAAACCGTTTAAATTATTAATTATTACTATATCTTATAGTACTAATGTAATACGCTAATTGAAAGAATGCAATTAATAGAAGTTTTGAGGTTCAAGTACGGCATTGACTGTCTGGCTACTTCAGGTTGGTTACGTAAATTTCGAATGGTGAAGCAAAACATGGAAGTTGATGCTGTTCATATTGCCTATACTTTTGGAATGCTTCATATTGGTTATGTTGGTTATGTAAATTTCGGATGGTGAAGCAAAACATGGAAGTTGATGCTGTTCATATTGCCTATACTTTTGGAATTGAGGAAAGCTTTAATCTTCGGAGACTTTTGACATCATTTTTACTGACTCCAAAGAGTCATTGAAAAAAGGAATGAAAAATCACAAGGTTCACTTACTGATGTGGTAATTCTAAAATTCCATTTAGCACTAGCCCTCGTTCTCTGATTTCTCTCTGTCTCCCCACGTTAACCATGCATATTGTTATGTTGTACTGAAGAAAAAAGAAACATTTATTAATCATGGGTGGAAAATCAATGAGAAAGTAATGGCCTTGGAGAAAGAAATTGGTGGATTCGATAAGCAGATATGTAAGGCACGAAAGAGACAACGTGATGAAACTGAATTGTCAAGTAGGTCCAGAAATAGAGAAGCAAAATGCTCACGTATTCATACGATAGAAATGATTTGACGATCGTGTCAAAATATTAGAGAAGAGCTACTTATATAGGTGAAAAGGATATTGAGAAAATTTGAGAGAACCTATATTATATTGATCTTGAACGTTTTTTTGCTTGATTGATTATAAGAAGCCTAAGGGTATTTATACTAGTCCCCTTCCTAAATGAATGGCTAGGATCAATTTGATCCAACGACTACAAATGCTACCCTAGAATCTTCCTACAAAAATATCTAAGATGTTTACAAGGTAAGACTTCTCTACATTTCCCTAGAGTCTTCTAGAAGCTCCCAGAGCCTTCTTGCAAGATCTACAATTCTCTAGGGAATTCTAGAGAATTCTGGAGTATTCAAAACTGTTCTGGAGAACTCCACACGTCTCTAGAACCTTCTAGACTTCTTTTTGCAAGTCCAATATCAAAAAATCAAAGCCCAAATCAAGTTTAGTTTTCAACACTGCAGTCTCGATACATACAAATGTTGCTGGCTCACTTGCAGGAACTCTGGGAGGTGTGGCCATGGGTGTAGATGGAGAAGGTATATCAGCAAGTGCTGATGGTATTCATGCAGGTATATCAGCAGGTACGGATGTCGTTCAACAAGGAGGTTCATATGCTGGAGGTCATGGAGGGACTCTAGTTGATAGTACACCACGGCAAATAGGGAGTCATACTGGTCAGTTAAATGGTCAGCGTGGGGATGCAGTCGTGTATCTTTCCTCATGCATCGTACTTGGAAGGCTCTAAGGGGTTGCTAAACAGCCAACTCAGTGATGCTTGTAGGCCACCACCGTACTCGAAAGGCTCTGTGGGGTTGCCAAACACCTTGCACAGTGATGCTTATATGCCAGCGCCGTACTTGGAAGGCTCTACGGGGTTGCCAAATGCCATATCCTGTGATGCTGATGGCTGGAGCTCTGCATATGATATCTATCAGGTTGATGATACTGTTACAGCAAATGAATTATACATGAGCAGTGGCTTGCAAGCAGTTGATAACGTCTCATCATCTCTTCATCCAACTTGTACTGGCCGAGGTAGTTTTACCTTGGGCAGTCATTACTCTATACCTTAGTTTCCCTTTTTCTTTTTTTCTTTTTCTTTGGTATATCGAGCCCAGAAGTGACTTCTATATTGACCGGTATATTATATATAGTTATGTATATTTTCTATAACTTTTTACTATAAAATATGAATGTATTTGTTGCAAATTAATTAGTTTATTGAATACATTTGAAATTATCCCTAATAAAAATTCATCAAACGAAGTATATTTAAGATAATTTTGAAGTGGAACGATAAATATAAACAACAACAACAACCTACGCGATGTGAATAAGAATAAATATAAAATTAAAATTTTGATATAATAAAATAAATTACAAATAACTTAATAGTTAAAGTACATGAAAGTTATTACTAATAGTTGGTATATTTTATTAAGTGATATGCATTCATTTCCTATTAAATATTTATTAGTTTCCAAAGATAAATATTTCAAAGTATATCTGTTCCTTTCTCGGAAAAAAGTCGAGTAAATTCTTATCTTTAATTTAGACTTTTGAAAAAATGTTTTATATATAATTTTAGTTTGATTTTTAATAATTATATTTTTAATGCCTCGTAGGGATGTAAGTGTATAATTTCATAGTACAGGGAGATAAATATTTGAATTCTTTTTAAATATAGAGGTTATATTCAAAATTGTGTCTTGTTAGAAGGAGGTAATTGTAATTAACCCTAATTAATTTTCACCCTAAAAAACCCAAAAATAATATTAGAACTATAAAAATCACAGAGAATTGCAGGAAAAAAGCTTCCTCATTCTCTTCGCTGTTTCGATTTCTATTACATTTCGACTTGTACTGATGGTTGAACCAGCAGGTACTGCCACCGCTGCGCCGCCTCAGTCGCGGCCACCTCCGGACGTTCAAGCTCAACCGCAACTCCTAGAAACGGTAAATGCTTTGCAAGGTATCATGAAACAGTCTGAAATTCAGCAGCCTCCAACCAATGATGACTCAATTGCCAATTTCCGCAAACTCTCGGATGCCTTCTCTGCATTCCAGGTCTGTTTTGCTGAGTTACAACGACACGTTGATTCCGTCCGGACCTTAATCGACTCTATGCGACCCTCAGATACAACCAATGCTACCCCTTTATCCGTGTCATCACTTCCGGCAGCGGCAGAGAGAGCCCTAGCACCAGAGACAGAGGCAGAGCCATCTCCGGAATCTGAACCCTCTGAAGAAGAAATGGAAGCGAAATCCCCTGGTTCAGAGCTGAAATCTACTCGTTCAGAACTAGAAAGCCTCTGTGAAAGGATGGACGGTCGTGGTCTGCGGAAGTACATGACAACGCATCTCGCAGATATAAATGGACTGATTGAAGAAGTACCTAAGGCGTTAAAACTCTCGCGCAATCCAGCAAGACTTGTATTGGATTGTCTCGGGAAGTTTTATTTGCAAGGGAGCAGGGCGTATGTTAAGGGTTCACCCGTGATTAATGGAAGAAAGGCTTCTATTTTGGTTTTGGAGTGCTTTTTGTTGATGGGAATAGACGAGGGAGTTGAGATTGAGAAAGGGGTGAAAGAAGAGGCGGAGAAGGCAGCCTTAGCATGGAGAAAAAGGTTGATTGCTGAAGGAGGTTTACAAAAGGCTTTTGATATGGATGCCCGGGGTTTGCTATTGCTAATTGGGTGTTTCGGGGTTCCAGGAGGATTTAGCAATGAGGATATCAGGGATTTGCTTCTGGCAAGTCCGTTCAAGAAGAACATGTTTGGTGCCCTTACGAGATCAAGTGTCTTCATGGCAAAGATCACAGGTCCTATTTTCATTTCGTCTGTAAGCTACATTTGCGCAAATCATCATTTGCTATTCATTTGAGATGCGTGGTTTTAAGAAATTGGTGTCTTTTTACTAGTCTGATTGATCAAGATCACGGATTCACGGATACAAGTGGTTTGATTTGGTTGTTTTACTGTAGATGAAACTTGCATAACTTAGGATAACCTTAAAAAAATGTAAATAATTTTGACATTATGATGGACTTTTCCTTGTATACTTGAAGGGACAACAAAACTGCAGTAGTTTGGAGACCATCAGCACTTGCTTGGTGTATTCTATTCTAAACAATATACTTACTAAATAGGACTTTTCATTCCTCTTTGTTTACTGGCATCTTGCACTATTGTGTTGCTTGCTTTCTACTGGTACTGCCCTTCCCTTTTTATTCATCTCGATAGCTTCAAGCCTTTCCTTTTTATCTTATCATACCCGGAAAGACACTAAGAGCTCCCACTCAGTCCATTTATCCAAATTGAGACACCAATTTCTATTTGGTGGCATCTAGTAACTGGCCGATACCACCCCTGAGATTTTCACAAACAGTTGTCTGTGCATCAGAATCCCAATCTTCTAGTACTTTTGGACCACACTTAGGTCTTTGAAACAGCTTCCCAGATTCTTAGTCTCTGTTTGGATGGTGGTTTGCCACAGTTTCATAATGTACGGTACGGTATGGTATGATGTGGTATTGTACAATACAATACAATATTAGATACATTGTATGGTTTGCTATTGTTTAATGATAATTTTGTTGTTATGTTACTGTATCATAACTAATAAATTAACAAAAATGCCCTTAATTATTATAAAAATTAAATTTGTCAATTTTTTTTTAAAAACCTTTTTTGATAAATACATAGAATCAAGTAGGGACCACACTAATATATCTCCTATCCATACAAATAACACACAAAAAAAAGAAGCAAGAACTTTTAAAAAATGAGGTGGTGTGGGCTTGAAACTTCCATGTTGGAGGCCTCAAGTTTGAAACCCTCGCCAGTGAAAGCAAGAGGTTTGCCTTTTAGGTCGAGCCCGTTGCACCGGGCTTGCCTAGTGCGGCTTACCTCTCCTATGTGGTTTGCGAGCTATTGCATAGGAGCGAGGATTTACACATGCACATCCAAAGGGTAGCGGTTGCAAGTTCCCCTTGTTATTAAAAAAAATGAACCTAAAAAATAAGACTAAAATGTGGGAGAAAAGAATGGAGGTGGAAGATAAGCTTCAAAATTGATGCAGAGGAGAATGAGTAATACGACAGTGAAAGCAGTAAATATATTAAAGTTTAATAAAAAATAAAGGGTAAATTAGAATTATTTAAAATTAAGGGTACAATTGAAAAAATAAAGAAGTAAATGGGATACCACCAAATTGGTGGTTTCAAAAATTGAGGATTTTTATGGTTACAAGACCATGAAATCAAACCGTACCATACCATGTAATTAAAAAAACAATCAAGACAAACGTGATTCTCTTACTAACCATACCATGCCATACTACAGAAAACCACCATCAAAACAAACTGTTAAGGTCCTTCTTGTGCACGGTGCACAATGAATCATAATCCATGGTGATGATTATATTTTTGTATAGGAACATAACTATGATTCTTTACTTCATATCTTTCCTGGCTGAGATCTCATGCATAGAACCTTTAAAGGAGAACCTTTTTTTTTTCTGGAGAAAAGCTAATTCTATTGAAATTGCAGCACTAAGAAATGCCAAAATATGTATAAGTGAGCGGAAAAAACCTAAGAAATTCTTTCGAATCGTGTGTATTCTAAAAATTTTTAAAAAGAACTTCTGCATAACATCCTTATAGTATTTCCTTAACATATATTACATCGCTCATGTATCTCTATGAACAAACAACATCCTTAATATTTTAAATATGAGCTGCTTTATCCTACAGCTAACTACCGTTAAAAACCTCAAAATGTCTTCTTCCAGATCCAACCTGCTTTTCTTCACCTGCATTACCTTTCCACCACCAGTCCTATTTGCCTCTTTCATCATATGGCTACTTGCATGATGGAAGCTTTCCCCTACTCAATAAGAAACTTCCACTCATCTGAGTTAATCAAACATCATGCTGCTACATACCAAAGCAGCACTTGATGCACAGGGATGAATGAGAAGTTCTTGGTTTAATAGCGAATATACCACCTATTAAAACTTCAATGCAGCTTCACCTTTTAAGCTATAACTGCAAATCCTCCACCAGATTGTTTCCTTGACTTCCTGGTTTTTAATCCCTTGTCTGTTTCTTTTACTCTCCTTTTCTTCTTTTGGACCTATTGAGATTAGTATGTATTTATTTTCTTTCCGTATTAGGCAGTTGGAGTACATTTAGTGGTTTGTGTCATCAGTGGTGAAATCAAAATTTTAAAGTAATGGGTGCTTGCTACATTCTGAGAATATGATGTATCATAACATATATATAATGAATGCGTGACTTAGTCCTACATTTTTGATACAGAATAGTTATATAAATAACATGCCAAGTAATAATCCTATATCCAACTAATAATGCACATCACTACAACTACCAAGTATAAGTGCAGAACTGTCTTTTAAACTAATGTTAAAAAATATCTCAATGTAAACTATAATAAATATTACATGTCATTTTTATCATTCTATACGGAATTTTTATTGATGTTTCCTATTTCGGAGAAAAGATTAATAATAGTATCATCAATTACACCAATTTTATAACCAGAGGTGAATCTTGTTTTTTTAGAACATGGATGCACCACCAAAAGAAAGAAGGAAAAACATGCATTAAGTGAGAATTGATCTGTAGTCCTCTAGGTAAATAATTCAACATCCAACCAATGCACCATTTAGCCTTCTTGTAGCATGAGTGCCAGCAAATAATACTAATCCAGAATATTTAAACATTAAATATCTAGTTTCACAGGGAGACCACGAGTTAAAATGTGCCCCATTTCTAAATTGTAAAATCGCATGTATGTAACGATTCAATACAAAATTGGTATTAAATTGAACATAAGTTGTATAAATTGATTTACCTATAAAGTTAATAAAAAAATATTTTTTCCCAAAAAATGATGTTAAAAACTACATTATGCCCTCTCTATCTTTCAAGATAGGGATAAGGTCTACATACACTCTACCCTCTCCAAACCCCACCTATCAGATTACACTCGATTTGTTGTTAAACTATATTATGTTTCCTTGTCTCAGAATTCATATCAGAAAACAAAAAGGAAAGGAAAAATTACCTCAAAAGTTATGACATAGTACTCCCTCCTTTCTTTTATTTGTCCACTTTGGACTTTACACTCCCCTTGAAATAATAATTTATATGAGTATTTTATCATAATGCCACATTAATTGATGTGTAGGTTTAGGTCTTTGGGAATAATTTGGATAATAAGTAATTAATGCGAGGGTAAAATAAGAAAAATATAATTGGCTTTTCTTGATATGTTAAAACTGATTTGCAAAAATGCATTTATCTGTGAAAACAGGACAAGTAAAAAATAAACGAAGGGAGTAGATTTTGGTACTAGGAATGAAAACATCGAATAGGAGGAGAAAAAGAGAAGCAAAAAGGGAAGGAGAAGAAAAACTGTTGAAAAGCAAGCCCTAAAGGCAGGATACAGGTTTCGATCTCTAATCAAAGAGATCCAATTGACTTATCAAATTCCCTTTCACCAAAGCACCGGACACCATTTTGTGTCTCTGGATGCTCGCTTTATTATATAAGTAGCTTTTATCAATTGTTTTTATAAATTCATAGGTTTGCATAGGAAGTAATGGGTGCTCGAGCGCCCACCACGGCCTATGAGTAGATTCTCGTTTTGGTATATCACTTCATTCTTTGAGTAGCTCTTACCAATCTTGGAAAGTCCTTCTAAATCTCAATCCCATAAGGCCCATCCCTATGACTCCCCCTAACTTGTTGAACAGAGACTTCCCTTTGGCAAGTGACTATACAATATCGGGAATTCATCCTTAAGCACCAAACCTCTAAACAACTTTTGCCCCCAAAACTAACCCTACTCCCTTCCCCAATTTTGATACCAATGTTATCATTAAATGCATCCCACCTCTCCATGATGTTCTTCCGCACACCATACGCAAAGGGTATCCTGATCATGTTTGTTCTCATTCTCCTCCATCTTTCCATTCTTTCCGCTATCACCCCTCTCCATAAAGTTTTTCCCTCTATCCCAAATTTCCATAACCATTTACCCAAGAGTGCTTTGTTAAAGACCTTCACGTCCTTAGCCCCAACTCCCCCTCATTGTTTAGGAGATGTGACGGTTTCCTAACAAACCAAGTGAAAGTTCTTTTCCCCGTTCACCGCATCCCAAAGAAAATTTCTCAATAAGCACTTCTTTGCCTCCTTTAGGCAAATATCTTTTTTGCCAACCTGCTAACCTTTTCTCTACCCTCTGAATAACTGAATTTCAAAAACAGAGATCCTTGTTTAATTCGCCTAGAGGCAATTCAAGGTAGGTTGTAGAACACCTACCCTGCATTGCAAAACTTGGGAAAACATGGCAATGTTTTCTGAGGTTAATTTTAAGCCCTGACACCTGCAGGAACCAAGTTAAGACTTGACCAAGGAAGTCCAACTGGTTTCCATCTGCATCACAGAACACCAAAGTATCGTCTGGAAATTTTAGATAAGTAGCCTTACCTACACCACTAACCACAACGTTTAATCCTTTGATATGTAGATTGCTCAGTCCATCATTTTGCTCAAAGCTTCCATCACCAAGATAAAAAGCATCGGTGATAAAGGATCTCCTTGTCTCAAACCCTTCGAACAACCAAAGAAACCACATGGATTACCATTTTCCGGAAGTATCTCACTAAAGAGGCAGAAAAACTAACCCACTTCCTCCATTTCTTCCCAAAGCTCATCTTCAACAGAATGATACACAGGAAATTCCAATTTACATGGTCATAAGGTTCTCAAGATTTAACTTGCGTAAAACACCCGGTACACCTCGAATCCACCACTTCATTAGCCATCAAGGCTGCATCTGGAATTTGCCTTCGTTTGACTTTTATTTCTTGTTCGTAGCCATCAACTCTTGTTCTTGTTCTTTAATTTTTGTTATTGTATGTTATTTTGTGTAGTTTGATTACTGTTGTAGTATTGTTCTTCTACTATCTGTCGTTTAGTTGCCGTTTGTTGTTTCTGTTGCTTCTATTACTTCTTTTTCTAGACTGTTTTATCTTGAGCTGAGGGTCTATGAGAAACAGCCGCTCTACCTCTGAGGTAGAGGTCAGCTATGTAATATGTATACACTTTATCCTTTCCAGACCCATTATGTGAAACTACACTGGGTATGTAGTAGTATAGAAATACATGATGTAATTTAAGTTAGAGGTATACTTCAAGGATTTTTTGCCAAAACGTCAACAAATCATGCAAAATTATGTACAAGGTAGTATGGCCTTGGTAGTTCTGTACTGAAGAGTTGCTAGTTGACTTGAAGGACTTATAACCTTTGTGGTTCTGGATGATCTAATGCACTTGTTGTTTCTTCAATTGCTTGAGTAGTGTTTCTTGGTAAGTATTAGAAGCAACTCAACCCTTGAGCTAATTTTGATGAATCGAAAAGTTTGTATACAGTTTTTTTTTCTTATTTAGAAAAAAGAACAAGTAATTTGTCTGCAGTTTCTGAATTGAACTGTTGAATAAGTTGTTTAATAGTAACCCTTTGCCAGCGAAAGCCAAGGGTTCGCCTTCTAGGTCTAGCTCGTCACACCGGGATTGCCTAGTGCCGGTTACACTCCTGTGTGGTTTGCGAGTATTACATAGGAAAGGGGGTTTTACCCTATGCTCACTCCAAGGTAGCGGCTCTTTGTCATAAAAAAAGTTGTTTTAGTATGAATAAGTGCTTTGATGTGCATCTGGTGGGGATAATATTTAGCCAGGGACCAGGGTGGAGGAGCATGCTAGTGTTACCTGAGACTTAGAGATGCAAATACCAAATGGAGAGATGTTCATGTTTGAATGCGAAAGATCAAAAAATTTAAGCATTTGGGTTTATAAAAAAAAAAAAGAAAAAAATGAGCACCTTTGGGTAATCTCTCCCCATCATTACTGGATATAAAAGGAAACAGAACTTCTTGAATAATTGAAATAGAAAATCTAATTGCCCCCCCCCCCCCCAACCAACA
>JAABOM020000075.1:28402719-28423302 GCA_011800125.2 Solanum clarkiae
CCCCCCCCCCCCCCCAACCAACAACAAAAAAAAAAAGGTAGAAAAATCTTATGGACAACATGTCAATTTAGTGCAACTTTCATGTTCAAGATAAGAACTTCGTCAACCTTATATCTGCTTGGAAGTTACAATCCAACTTCTGATTGTTTTCGTTGTTTGTGGTGTCAGAGATGTAGCTTTATGTGATTACATCTTAATATGATTCATCTTCTCGTTTTTCATATCTTGTCTCTGTCTCAAATATTACATTTGACCTTGTCGTAGTTGCTCTCTGCCTGCTTAACATTGGTTTGTGCATGTCTGACAGAAATAATAGAGGAGATGGTGAATCAAAAGATGGAAATCGAGGCGGTTGATATCGCCTATACTTTTGGAATTGAGGACAGATTTAACCCTCAGAAACTTGTGACATCATTTTTACGGGAGTCTAAAGAGCCATTGAAGAAAATGAAGGGAAAGTCGCAAGGTTCACTTGCTGATGTGGTAATCATTGAATTTTATTTCAGCACTGATTGCTTTCCGGCCATGATTTCCTCAAGTTAACTGTGCATTTCTTTTAAAATTTTTTGTACAGAATGAAGCAAAAAAGCACTTATCTGCTCTGAGATCTGTCGTCAAATGTTCAAAACGTCATAGCATTGATCTTTCAAAACTTCTTCCTGGGTGGCAAATCAATGAGCAAATAATGAACTTGGAGAAAGAAATTGCTGTAGGTGAGAAGAAGATGGTACAAAAGAGAAAAATTGATGAAACTGAGTCATCTGGAAGGATCAGCAACAAAGAAGCAAAACAGTCGCATTTTCCAAATTCACGGCTACAACAGGAAAGAGTTGTTAATCATATCAATAGCAACACTACCTTGTTAGAAGGTGGAACTGCTGGCCATGTTTATGGTTATTCTCTGTCCCCATCAGTATTGCATGGACCTGGAGGTCATGGAAGGACTCTAGTTGATAATACACCCATGCAAATAGGAAGTCTTACTGATCAGTTACATGGACCTCATGCTGATGTATCTGTGTACGGCAGACTTCCCTCCCACAGCTATGCTTATGGGCCATCATCGTACTTGGCAGGTTCTACAGTGTTGCCAAACACCAAACCTGGTGATGCTCATAGGCCACCACCATACTTGGAAGGCGGCTCCAGGGGATTGCCAAACACCATCCCCACTAATGTTGCTGGCCGGAGCTCTGCATCTGACCCCTATCAGTTTGATGATACTGTTACAAGAAGTGATCTCTACAGGAAGCGTGGCTTGCGAGTAGTTGATGTTGTTCCATCTGCTGCCTCTGCTCATCATTCATCCTACTTGTACACTGGCCCAGATAGTTTTGCCTTGGGTAGGCATTACTTTCAACCTTAATCTCCCATTCTGTAGATAGCCAGTTTAGAAGTGATTTCTCTTAAGGTCTCTTTAAGATGCGGTCGCTGAAACGTTTAGTTACTGTGGAAATCTGGTACATTTTTGAAGCTTAGTGAAGTCCAAACTCTGCCTAGCAACTTTTCTCATTTTGTCTAGGAAGACAAATTAAAATCCCCCTTTTGAGACAAAATGACTTAAACCTGCTTCTGTAATGTTTATTTTCCCTCATTCCCCTTGATTCCCCCCTTCTTCATTCTGTCTTTTTCCCTTTTTATTCTCTTTTTGCTTCAATCCAGGAGGCAAAAGCTTCAAATTGATGGGTGTGGTTGATAATGTTTTCATGAAAGATGGTTAAACTTTCTGTAAAATAATTTTCTTGGAGAACCTCATTCTCTAGGTCCTTTTTAAGTATAATCAAACGCCCATCACGAGTCACATGGGCACCCCCACCAGGTAGAATAGTTGTGATATCCCCATCAAGATTTTTAATAGCATATAACTTCTCGGCCATAGCATTTTTCCAACACATGCTCTTCCGGGAATCTTGAAAAAAGAATTTCCCTCGTAGATTGGGATTAAGCAATTCATAGATTTTAACCTTACTGGAGCTGCTCAATCCGATCGCTGGGTGAATAACGAGTGGGAGCGGTTGGATCAAACTGCGAACCATATTGGTAAAATATGTTTGGTGCAAAAAAAAAAAAAAGGATTAATTAAGAACTTAGATAAAATGTGAGAAATGGATTTTAATTAAGAGTATGATGTTAGTAGTTCTGAGTATTAAAGCTAAAGACCTGTTTTATACATTCGTAGAAGAAAGTGATGTTGAAATTTAGAGAGGATATGACTTAACCTAAAAGATTGTGGAGTATATTAATTAGAGCATAAGGTTAATAAATGGTGTAGCAGAGTATTCTTTTGTTTATCCTCCCTTATTAGTAACTAGTGCTCAATTGTGCCTTGCACAATCACAAATATAAGAAAGATTGTAATTTATAATTTTTTTTATATAGTTTTCAATTATTTAAATTTTAGATTTTGAATATTAAATTTAGCTTTGAAGTTTGGTCAAAGTTGACATCAAAAAGAAAAATAGTGACAGAAAAAGTATTTTTTTCTAGAAAATTTTTATCACAACTATAAAATCTTTCAACCACGTCGAGGTAGGGGTAAAAGTAATGTAAAATAATGTTGATTCCAATAAATTGTTGTATAGAATATAATATAGTATAATTTAATTGAGTTTTTGCAAACTCAATTTTTTAAGTTTTTTTTGGAAACAAAAAGAATTAAAATACTGACTGAAAAATAAAATAAATTAAAATATTACCAAACGACGTAAACCAATGGCCCGATCAAGGGCAATATCGTAAACTCCCACTTCGTTTCTCCAGTACACAGAACCGGGCTTTCTAAAACCTTATGAACTTTTGGGGTTTTTCTTGTATCGGCTACAAAGAGCTGCTGAAGAGAAGAGAAGCAGAAGAAAAAGTTCCACAAAAATGGTGAGGCTAACGGCGGACCTGATTTGGAAAAGCCCTCACTTCTTCAATGCCATTCGTGAACGCGAGTTAGATCTTCGAGGTTTTTCTTCAACCCTAGTCTTCTCTTCTTTTTTGAACTCTAATAGATAGTTCTATAGGTAACAGAAAGCTTAATGTTTCATTTTATTTTGTTATTATGCACAGGCAATAAGATTCCGGTCATTGAGAACTTAGGTGCTACCGAGGTCAGTTTTTTTTCCTCTTTTCCACTTGTGAGATTCCACTGGTATGTTGTTGCGGTAGTTTCAGAAGTTTTTCTTTTGTTGTTGTTACAGGATCAATTTGATACGATTGATTTATCTGATAATGAGATTGTTAAACTCGAGAATTTTCCGTATCTGAATCGACTTGGAACCATACTATTGAACAACAATAGAATTACACGTATCAACCCTAACATTGGAGGTGAGACATTAGACGGTTGAAGTAGTCGACTTTAATCTTACGTCTATTTATTTTGTTAGGGTTTTTATTAAATGAAACATTTGTTCATGCTCCTTTTTTTTTCGTGATGCTGCAGAGTTTCTGCCAAAATTGCATACGTTGATTCTTACTAGCAACAGACTTACGAATTTGGTTGAAATTGACCCGCTTGCGTCTCTCCCAAAGCTGCAGTTTCTTAGTCTTCTTGAGAACAATATAACAAAGAGACCAAATTATCGCCTTTATGTCATTCACAAATTGAAGTCCTTGCGTTTGCTGGATTTCAGGAAAGTCAAACAAAAGGTTGGTTTGCTCATTCCTTCCATCTTTTCATTTAAATGACGTAGGAACTCTTCAAACATGTTTGTAGTTCAGCTTGTGGTTTTAGTTAACCCCATCTTTCTATTTTGGTTTGGACTAGGTGCCATCCGGAATTTGCTCAAATATGCAAGAAATTGTATAAAATTAATTACACATCTTGCTGTCAAATTAAAAAAGAAACATTGTATGGGTTCCTAATCTTGAATTAAGGTTATAAGGCTTTTCTTCTTTGTTTGCGAAGGCTCAGTTAAGTGGGAGGTGTTCGGCATGTTGTCTGAACTACTCGCATAAGATCTGTTTGGCAGAATTTTAAGTGGAAATGGAGATGACAGTAAATCTGTTTGCCAGAATTTTAAATGGAAATGGAGATGACAGACATTACTCGCCTCTAATAGGTCAAAACCCCAAAATAAGTTGTGTCTAAATGAAAAATAGTGCAGGTTTATGGGTCGTCTATGTATTTGACCTTCTAAATATGAAATTTTATCAATTTTAAGAAGCATGTAATTTTTATCTTAAAACAGAGGACATGACTAGCTCTCCATATTTGGATGTTAGTACAGTGTCTGTTATTAAAAGTTAAATGGAAAAGGGCATAAAATACCCTTGGACTATCCAAAAAGGTTTGAAAATTACCCCTCATTCATCTATTTGGCTAAAAATACCCTTTAGTTTACCTTTTTAGTTCATTTTTACCCTTCAACCTAGCAACCTTTTCTTTTTTAATAATTATAATTATTTATTATGTTGCAACTTTCTATTGGATAAAATTAAATCTCAACTCATCAAATTTTCCCTACACACCTCGACCCATATCCACAGCTCCATGATCCAATTAAAAAACCAATCATAAAAAAGGACTCAGTGGGTATATCGGAGATTCCACCGTCGGCAGTCGATGCGAGGATTGATTCCACCGTGAGCAACCATCGTCTTTGAGGATTCTTTTTGTGTAGTAGTTTCAAACTCAGCCAACGCCATCCTTATTGACTCGCCAAGCTTGACAAGCGACGTCCACACTTGAGATTGAATAGCAGATCCTTATGTCCAGTGCTTGTCGATGGAAGTGTATGTATCAAGCAGACAAAACACTTTTTGTGGAGATTTTATGTTGTTTTTCACTGTGATTTCCTCGAAACTACTAAATCGTCCCAGTTTCAATGTTTGATGGGTTTCCCGGCGACTTATTTTTATGGGATTTTTTATTGGGTTTTTGGGTCATGGGTTGTGGAAACGGGTACGGATGTGTAGGGAAAATCTCGTGGGTTGAGATTTAAATTCAACCAAAAGTGGACCAAAAAGATAGACTGAGGGGTATTTTTAGCCTAATAGGTGAATGAGGGGTATTTTAAAAACTTTTTGGATAGTCTGGGGTATTTTTGACCCTTTAATATATGGTTAGAACCTAAGTTGCTCAGACTTGGGTCCGAGTGTCCTATATTAGTGCGGATCTAGAGGTCGGATCCTCTATGATCTAAATTTTAAGATTCGGGGATACGGCTAAAAATAATTCAAATATCGAAAAAAAAGTTATAAAACCTAAATTAAGAGATTATGTGGAAAACTTGAGGAGAAAATATTGATCAAGAGGAGAATCCCGGAAGGAGATAAAAGGAAAGGGAGTGGTAATAAAAATTTATACATATAAGGTATTCCATTTTCTTCAATTTCATTGGTTTGATTACGAAAATCATTGAATCTGTCCAAAATTTCTTTCTTAAATTTTGTCAAAGTATCCAAAATCGGTTGACCAGATCGGGTACGGATCCCACACCCACACCCATGTTGTGTTGGCACGATTGCGGCACTGAAAGTGAAGAGTCTGATCAACTTAGGTTAGAATAGTCTCACTTAAATCTGTAGTTGTATATGTTGATTCACACTCTTTTACTTCTCTAATGTGCAACTATTTTTTCCAGCTAAAAATGTATAATCTCTCATCTCTTCATTCTCTGATACACCATAATTTTTTTTTTTTAAAAAAAAGAATCTGGATGTGTTGTATTCCTCAAAATTAAGGACATGCTGGAGATCTCAAAAGAGGAACAAAAGAAGAGAATAAGGAAGGAACTATTTACAGAGAGCCTAACAGATTTACAAGCTCTAATTCCTCTTTATATGTTTCTTTACACCATAAAAAAAAAAAAAAAAAGAAAGATAAAAATGCAATTCCATTTAACGCTATGAATGGAATTGGGCCTATCTTCAAAATAGCGGCTATTCCTCTCTCTCCACACAGTCCACCAAACGCAATATGGAATGACGCTCCATAGTTAACTGGTGGTTTCTGGCTTCATGCTAGAATTCCTAGGGTGTATTTTTTATATTTGTCTCAAGTGTGGTTATATAAACCTTGCTTTTGTACACCATGCCGTAGAAGCTGGTATTGCACATGGGTTTATGATTAACTAGCGCCTTTGGGATTTTGGGGTGGGGCACTTAGAAAGTTACTTAATCAGCTGCATATTGAGCTGTCACATCTAATTTTGTTGCTATAGGAGAGATTGGAAGCTAGTAAGTTATTTGCATCACAAGAAGCTGAAGAGCTGGTCAAAAAGGAAGCAGTGAAGACTAAAGTACCTGTTGAGGTTGTGGCGCCTACTGAAGAACCAAAGGAAGATCAAGCACCTAAGCCAGTTGGTCCTACACCCGAGCAAATTATAGCAATTAAGGTACAATATATTATGTATCAGTTACTGTTTTCTTCTTACGAATTCTTTCTTCCTCTTCTCAAATGTATTTTAAGGATTAGGATGGTGAAACAGATTGTTTGGATAGGCCTATATGGCGAGGGCAATTGGTCTTATGAAATATGGATAGGACCAACCTATTCACTGTGTATGTTCAAGTGGTCAACTACAGTATCTGTTTTATGTTTTGGTTTTGTGTTTTTGGCTAGCCTTCAGTTACAAGTGCCAATCACCCTCCACCCCCATTCCCGCCCCACCCAAAAAGATTCACTCTCTTTGTACAGCTCTATGAAATAATTCTCTGCCCTTATAAAGCTTACAAATCAACTTGTTTCGGCAACAGAACAAAGCATAAAATGAGATATTTTTAGGGATGTTGGTTAACAAAAGCTATCTTCATTATAGGTTGTATAGAGAAGAATTATTTAGAAAAGCTACATAGTGAACAATAGAAACACAGTACCTTCCATGGATGGGGGCTACTTATTTCAATCTTTTAAGAGAAATCTTCACTCTTGCGGTGACTTGTCGGTCAGAGTCAAATAGTTAGCTTTTTATGCTAATAGGAGCACCCCCTGTCCACTGAATTTCTTGCTTATGTCACAAACCATCGCAAAGTAGAGACTAGAAAAAGCTTATACTTATTGGCCTTGATGCGCTAAGCTTTTCTCTTTAATGTTAAATTTGGTCTAATTATGGATTTTCATGATTATGGAACTGTACCTGGTAAAATTGAAGCATGCTGAATGACTCCCTGCACTCCTGTCACAGATTTGTGAAAAAGATACCACTCCAGATATGAATAGGAAAATTATTTCCATTTTGCTGGTTCAATTAATTGTTCTTTTTGCACATGCAGGCTGCCATTGTGAATTCCCAAACTCTTGAGGAGGTGGCTAGACTAGAACAGGTGATGCATAAAGTTTTGATTTACTGAAATTAGTGTATTCGTTATTTTTTGGCTTTTGGGTATGATGGAATAAAGCAAACTGACTCTTTAAACTGTTTGCGCTTCTTTCAATTGTGAAGTAGCAGTTAGTCAATGCAACTTTCGACGCTCATCATGGGTCATCCGTAAACAGTCGCGCTATGTTTTTAAACATAGGGGTCAGGTTGCGTACATCTGACCCCCCTTACCCCGCCATGGGCAGGAGCCTTTGAGGCATTGGGGTGATGTTGTTGTTGTTGTAGTGTATTTGTTATTTTTCCCCCTGTGAAGACCTTGCTCATATTCCCTTTCTTTTTCTAGCATGTTCTGTGTAACTTATGATGATGCGTAAAATCTGCAGGCATTGAAGTCAGGCCAGCTTCCTGCAGATTTAAATATTGGCGATAATGATGTTGCTGCTAAAAAAGAAGAGGCGAAAGAAGACAAGATGGTAACAGATGCCGATGATAAAGTTGACAAGGCGGAGGAAAATGTACCTGAACAGAAAACTGATGGTCCTACTGATATGGAACAGGTACAAATTATTCTAAATAAAAGTTTAACGACTATGTCTTCTCTTATGTTATACTTCCTCTTGTTTAAGTTTTTGTTGGGTTTGTATTTGCATTTAGCTTTCAAGAAGAATATCATTTGGGTTATAACATAGTTACATAACTGTTGCATGCTTAAATTTGGAGCACTGAGCCAGGGTTATGAGAACCGTTCCTTGATTGTTTTATTGATAAATCTCCCAACGTGACACCTGATTGCAATAGTAGACTTGTTTATTTGTTTATTGCCTTTTGACTCTATTTCAGAAAACTGCATTGTGTCGTCTATCACCTAATTTCCTCTGCCTGCTTTTTTTTTCAGAAGTAGACACCCGAGGTTAGCCTGCGTAAATGAGTTGGAACATTCAAGTGCCAGTACCGCTTAGTCATGCATAATTTGTGTGTATGAGGATGAGGAGCTCATCTTATTGAAGTGAGGGGGATGAATTAATCCATGTAACTTAAGCCGTTGTATTCTGCCGTGCATCAAGACCTTTTCTTGCATTTTGACTCTAAAAGACTATATAGCTGCCAAGTTTATTAGAAACTTAGCTTGAAAGCATCAGGTGACCAAAGCTGAATTAGTTTGTTAAAAGTTGTGTATTAAACAAACTGGAAAAAAAGCTTGGTAATCCTCGTCTTTTTTGCTATTCTCTTACATTTGATGAACTAAATGAAAGTCCAAAAATAGCTGCTGAATTAGTGTGGAAAGTTATGAAACCCCCGCCCCATCCCACCCAAAAGAAAAGGTTTGGCAAGCCTTACCTTTTTGTTCTCTATTTCCTTCTAAATTAGATGAAAGTTGGTGATAATCAACAAAGCGCATCGTTAACAGATGGAATATCGTCATATTAACAACCAAACCCATTTTGGTTGAAGCTTCATGTTTACAATTTCACTTTATTAGCCAAAGTCTATCTTCATAAAATAGTTTCGACAAAATAAGGTGAACTACGGTCAAGCTTCTTTATCTATCAGCAGAATAGACTGTGTAGGTTAAATACATGATCATCAATATAATACAACGATCATAAGAGTTAATACATTGTTGAAAGTATTCCGTGGCATGTCTTTACATGTATGAATCACCTATATCTAGAACTATACAAAAAAATTACTCATATAAGGGAGCTATATCGTGCTGTTATTACCTTACTGATTACATATAGATGTATCAGATAAATGGATACGCAGGCTTCACCTGTTGGTGACAACTGGATTTCCGTTCGTATCTGACAAATGGATACTCTGGTTTGACTGGTTAGTGACAACAGGATTTCCAGATTCATCTAAATGAATCATAGCAACATCACCAGGCTTGAAATCCCCAGAAAGTACAGATTCACTCAGGAGATCTTCAACCAGTTGAGTAACAGCCCTCCTCAGAGGGCGCGCACCATAGTTTCTGTCAAATCCTTGTTGGCATATTAGATCCATTACTGCTTCTGATACCTCCAAACTTATTCCTAATGAAACAAGCCTAGACCTTACCTCCTGCAGCATTATGTTTAGTATCTCGAGCATCTGAAATGAAAAACAGAGAGCAATTACAAACAGTAGCCAATTACTTTCTAAAGATATGTGCCAGGATAAAAGATTGTTCTATGGTTAATTTCAGTTATCAGATCAATGCAACCTCTTGAATCAAACTAGAGGTCATCAAATAGCCTACAAGATGTAGAGTTATATTATACAAACCTGGGGCTTCTCTAGTGGACGGAATACTACTACTTCATCTATCCTATTCAGTAACTCTGGGCGGAAGTATGTTTTGAGCTCCTCCATCACTATTGCTTTCATACCAGCATAGGAGGCAGCTGACTCATCGTCGACAAGCAAGAAGCCAATGCTATTCTTTCTGCCCTTTACAATGGCTGTTGAACCCACATTAGAAGTCATAACTATCAAGGCATTCTTAAATGACACTCTTCTTCCCTGTTGAATCAAGTTCCATAATAAGCAATGCGAAAATCCAAGGATAATATTTCAGTTAAATTTTTTCGAGACAAGTTTTACAATCTATCCTGTGGAATATTTAAAATCAAACCTGAGAGTCTGTTAGATGACCATCTTCAAACAACTGAAGGAGAATATTGAATATGTCGGGATGAGCCTTTTCAATCTCATCTAGCAGCACTACAGTGAAGGGCTTTCTTCGGATAGCTTCAGTAAGAGTCCCTCCTTCTCCATAGCCTACATAACCAGGAGGCGATCCAATTAGCTTGCTCACAGTATGCCGCTCCATGTATTCACTCATATCCAATCTTAGCATTGCAGATTCCTGGGCAACACCAAAAGATACTTCATTTAGTACATAGAACCCACCAAATAAAGTGATCAATAAGATAGAACAATACCAAAGACAAAACAAAGATAACTCCAGCAACCTGATGATGAACAAAAAGTAGGTACATAATTTTTGACGATGAAATTCTTCTTGATGAAATCTTATCCACAATTTAATCTAAAATGTTGAACTGAGAATGTTGTTCAGACAAATTTGTTTTGATTCAATCTTTGCACTAAAGTCGCAAATCGTCTAGAACCAAGAGATCCAAATTCAAAGTAGTGACAAGATTAAAAGCATACATACATTCAAGCTCGCTCAGTAATTCTGATTTATCTTTCCAAATTATGTGCATCGAGACTTCTTTTAAACATATTAGGTGATTAGAGACGACTTCTGTTCTTTTTTATGTGGTCGGCGAGGGAGATGGAAGGATCTAGTTAATGTACGGGATTTTTCATATACATAAAAATTGCTTGTTCTCATTTCATTATTGAAACAGCTGAAGGAATAATCTGATCCTGCCAACGGAAATAGAGTTTGAAACAATCCATTAATAGAGCCACTAGGCACTAGTATGAACAAAATTAACTTCAGTGGCCAAAACTTGATGACTGTCTGGTGAAAACTAAGGCATCTAGACTGAAAAGATCGAATCGGGTTTCTTTCTACTCAAATTCAGAAAAACTAATAGAGATAGACTTTTAAGCCAAATTATGACGCCAGGAAACCAGATCAACATGTTCGGTGAACAAAATCATGGGGAAGCAATTTCAATTACAGAGGTTTATATTTCTACTCAATGTTTAATTAGAGAGATGTCTTTTTGATGACTAATGTGAAACAGCTTATGTTATTAACACTTACAGAACCAAAATAAGATGCTGCCAAAGCTTTAGCCAGTTCAGATTTTCCAACTCCAGTAGGACCGCAGAAGAGCATTGCCGAAATTGGTCTGTTTGGGTGCTTGAGGCCAGTTCTGGATCTCTTAACAGCCCGACAAATGGATGTAACAGCTTCATCCTGACCAACAACCCTTTTCTTAAGCTGCTCATCAAGACCAACCAAAAGCATTCTTTCATCAACAGTAAGCTGCTTAAGGGGAATGCCTGTCCAGAGTGAAGCAACTGCAGCTATTTCCTCAGGCCCAACTACTGGGGGTCTAGAGTAAAAAATCAAACAATTTAAGTTAATTTACTTCTGATTTAAATTTATGACTTCAGATGATCTTTGGTCTAATGCCCTTGCAGGAACATGGAGGCAGATACATACTCATCTTCATCAAATGTAGATGACGAAGCTGGCTGCAAATGTTCACTGCCATCATTCAAACGAGACGCATCATCGTTTCCAGTCAGCTCGCTTGCCAGGATCTGTTTGTAGAGGGGGACAGATTGTTGTCTTCAGACCACATATGGAAGTTCAAATTTTTAACGACATGCAAAATCTAGAGAGATTGTATAACAAATTAAGTACAGTTACCACTTCATGCATGGCTTGAACAGCTCTAATTTCCTGCCAATAATCACTTGGTGGTTGTGAAAGTATAGATATCTGCTGTTCCTTTCTTCTTTTGTGAGCTTGCATACGAGATTTACTACCAGCCTCATCAATAAGATCAATAGCTTTGTCAGGAAGATACCTATCTGGTATATATCTAGCTGATAGTTGCACAGCAGCATTTATGGCCTCCACACTGTATCTACACTTATGGTGTGACTCATATTTTTCACGCAACCCCAACAGTATCTGGACAGCATCCTCCTATATAATTTAGGAACACGAATATCTGTTAGGACATTATATACCCATTTGCGCATACATACGCGTAGAATGTCATTCACCTGACTTGGTTCATTAATCAAGACGGGCTGGAACCTTCGGGCAAAGGCCTTGTCTTTCTCAATGTGCAATCTGAACTCATCCATGGTGGTAGATGCGATGCACTATGACAAGAAAAAAGTTTATGGGCAAAGTTCACAAAATTCAGATTTTAAACATCAAAGGATCATTTGAATTTGAACAACTAAATATCAAAGGATATGCACAGGGATAAACAGTGATTTTTCAGCAACTTTTCTCAAAGCATAGGAAGAACCTTGGAAGCAGAATCTAGCAGGATTTTTTTCTCCGATTTGTAAATTAAATGTTGAAGAGAAATATATTAGATAGTAACTTTAAGGAACAAGAAGGTCAAGGGAAAACAAGAGGACAAAAGAACATATACTCAAGAAATATAACAGAGTTATGCCAAAACCAACTCCCATCGTTATCTACAGATTAATGAAAGTTTATTTGACAAATTCATCACACTTTTTACTTCTGAGAAAAGAAGTCCACCTTTATGAATGCAACTACATAGAGTAATGTAGACAAGTAGAACAGGAAATTACCTGCAGTTCACCCCGGCCAAGTGTTGGCTTTAGCAAATTAGCAATGTCAAGACCAGAGCCCTTATTTCCCCGTCCAACCGTACCAGCACCAACAAGGGTGTGGACCTCATCTATGAATAGAATGATATCGCCTGCAAATTATGTCGCTAGGCTTAGCCTATGACCAAATAATTTGACCAAATTTTAGTTTCATGCTATGCTCACCTGACTTTTTTACCTCCTTAATTAATTCAGTCACACGCGCCTCTAGTTCACCCCTCTCCTTTGCACCTGAGATCAATAGGCCAATGTCTAAAGACATTACCCGCTTTTTCTGTGTGCATAGCAGGAAACCACTAGTTAAGTTGGTGCAGTTGCTAGTAGAACAAGAATATAGGATGTGCATATTAGATGGCTAAATGGGTCAAAGAATATCCAAAGAAAAAGGAAAATTGGAATCTAAATTCATTGCAAAGCCCACCATTAAGAATGCAGGAATATTTCCCTCAGCAATATTTATGGCCAGTCCTTCGGCTATCGCTGTTTTTCCAACTCCAGCTTGACCAAGCAGAATAGGATTGTTTTTGGTTCGACGGCAGAGTATCTCTGTGATTCTCTGAACTTCAGTCTCCCTGCCAATTACTGGGTCTATAAGGCCCTCACTTGCACGGGCAGTTAGATCTATAGAGAATTGCACCAGAGCATTTTTCTCTGCTGGAAAAAAAACTCATTTGAGACAGTATGCCAAAACAGAAACTAACAAGAGAATGAAAGGAATTGACCATACCTTTTCCTTTCTCAGCAGATCTGTCGATAGTTATTTTCCCAGGAAAGGATTTCTCACGTGATCTTTTGAATGAAATTGGGTCCCTACCATCTTTAGCAAGCTCTCCTTGAAGCCTGGAAACTGCCTCAGCAGACAGACGATTTATATCTGCTCCTAATCTGAAATTAGGTCAGTCAACCTCCATGCAAGTCTTATTATACACATTACGTGTAAAGACGACAGAAAGATAATCGTATTGCAAGACAGAAGGCATATTACACTCAATCAGGAAAGTAAAGAGGGATGTTGACCAAGCTGGTTGTATTGTAAAATATAAATTTTACCACAAACAAGAAGTCAGTATCCATAGTTTGTTTATCTATTTAGTGATAACTAGATCAGTATGCTGTTTCAAGAGCCGATTGACTTATACTACCTTGATTCTGCATTCAAAAATATGGTGAAGCAAATCTGCAGGTAAAGTAATAACTGAATGTATACATATATTCAACTCAGACCTTTGCGTAAAAACATGAAATGAAGCAGCACAATCATACATGCATAAGCATCATCAAAAATACATAAATTGCTTATCAACAGGATGTCAAAATATTAAGCTATGGCCCCCAGGCCTACAACTTGAAAAGGAACATGTACATGCATATAAAACACAACAAGATAAAAAAGAGAGGCATATACCATTATAAGTTCACGACAGAATGCAGGTAATCAAACAATGGAATATCTTCTTTTGTATCTTCTATACCTTGGGAGCCGGAACAGCACACTAAATGGAAAGTGTATCCAGAATGTAAAATATGGCAAGCAAGAATAGATGAGTCAAGAACAACTTTCTGCCGAATCCACTAACTCCATGTTCCTAATATTGTACAATAAGTTGATTGATTCCAATCAAACAGTCACAGACAACATTCCATTCCTCAATTTTAGAAGCTGTTTTGGATCTCAACATAAGCAACATTAGCTAATCTATTCATGATCACAAGACATCTCTGCTGATCAAAAAGCTTACTACCTGTGTTTTTACATATCCTCATCATCCATTACTTGCTTGCTCAACCACAAAAAGAGCAGTACATATACTGAAAACCAAAGTACTATAGCTAGAAAAGAAAACTTTTTGAAGCGAATATATGCAATACCTCTTGAGCACACGACCAGCACTGCCATCATCAACAGTAAACAAACCAATGGCAATGTGTTCAGGAGCAATAAAATTATGTCCCATGGTCCTTGAATACTCAACCGCAGCCTCAAAAACCCGTTTGGTACTTGAAGAGAAGGCCACATCAGTAGCTGAGGTAGCAGAACCAGAATCCTGAGAACCCAATTTTGCAATATGGTCCTCTGATTCATCATGCCATATGCTCCTAACAGCTTCACGGGCCTTATCAATGGTTATCTGAGAACCAAGAAACCCACCAGGGCTACGATCCTCCGCGATAAGACCAAGTAAAAGGTGTTGGGTGTTCACCATATCTTTACCCAAAGCCTTTGCTTCCTTCTGGGAAAACATCACAGCTTTAATCGATCTCTCAGTAAATCTCTCGAACACCCCAGATACAATATACAAAGAACGCTTGATTCTACGAGGAAGAGAACTGCAGGGTCGATGAGAAAGGGAAATCCCAAAAAGGGTCGAAGTAGAACTGCTAGTACTACAAGCAGCAGAAGAAGAAACCATCGTAGTAACATGAGAAGAAGAAGAAGAACAGTATGGGAAAAGGGAGAAAACACTTTGACATCTCCTATTAGGGTACACAGAAACATGGCGATTGAAGCTGATACTGGAGTTCACAGAAAGTGGAGAAGAACAAGATAACTCCATACAGGAATACCCACAAAATTCTTCAGCAAAATATAAATTTCAACAAAAAATCAAACACAAAAAAGAAAAAAAATGATGAAGATGATGAAATGGAAAATCAAAAGGGGATGTTGAAGTATTTTTTTAATAAGGATTTACAAACTGTATAGTAATTTATATATATATATAAGAAAATTTTTGTGTTATAAATTTCTTTCAGGAAAAGTTGGAATAGGAGATTGGAGAAGACAACACGTTGAAGGCATTTGGTGTTAAATTTCTGTTCAAAAGAGTCTGTGCCCAGAAAAGATGACTTCTCTGACCTGCCCCAAAATCTGTCTTTTTTATACTACCAAAAACAAAAAAGAATACAAATTTAGTTTTCCTGTTTAGAGATTATCTTTTATGTCTTATTATACACACAAAATTATTGATAATAGTATTATTATTTTTTCTATTACACTATACAACTTTCACAATTTACAATAATTAAAAGATATTGACCGAGTAAGTTTTAGACTTCTATATTATAACATTTTTCTCAATTAAGTTAACAAATAAATATGATTTTTTTGGGTGAAAACATAAATATGATTTTTAATTTACCATCAATTGATATTTATGTCTTCAACTTTAAGATTACATAAGCAAACATTTAGGGGTCGTTTGGTAGAGTGTATGGGGGAGAACAATGTATGCATTAACTCTTTGTATTAGTAATACCTTGTTTGGTATACTTTTTCATGCTATGCACAACTAATTAGTTATACATAATGTTGTGCATTAAGGAGTATATTACTAATTCCATAGATTTCTATGTATTAGTAGTCCAATGTTTTTAATACATGCATTAGCATATTAAAGAGACAATTGTCCTTCAAAACTTTTTTTTACATCTTTTTCATCATAAATGTGGAAGGTATCTTTACAAATAAATTTTTTAATGCAATGCATATTATTTCTAATACATCAAACCAAACAATGTACAAAAATATTCTATGTATAATTAATGTAAGCATAACTAATCCACGTATCACGAATGCAAGTATTATTAATACACTCTTTTTGACATTATTCTTATACACTTTACCGAACGACCTCTTAAACTTGTACTTATAAAATTGAACAAGTAGTATATGCACATAGAATGCTGCTTAGGACATGACTTGTCATGTAAAATGTGTATGTATACTAGTTCTACTCAATATAAGGTTGGACATATACAAATTTAAAAAAGATGTCAATTGAGATCAAATTAAATAGCATGTTTATGTATTATACTTTACTTTTAACTATTTTCGATCGTATTTTTATATACATATAATATATGATATTTCTAAGAAGATATCAATGTTGATATTGCACATTATTCTCCATGATTTCCCCATTTTTTTTATTAAACACATTTGAGTGTTGTTTACTTGTCAATTATGATGCCTAATCCAACATGGGGTCCCCAATAGAAGGGGTGTGGGTATAGGTACGGAAATACCATTAATAGTTAATAATAGAATCCAGTAGGAACACGCAATTCTTTGGACACAAGACAGGAGAAAAAGAAGCTTACGGAAAGGATGGCTTCTTTGCTTATTAATTAAAGAAACTCCCATTTTCCAGAGGGCTTTGGCTTGTCGACAAAATATGTCCATTTTCATTTCTCTAACAAATTTTTAAAAAAATGATTTTAAGGTTTATTGTTTTTCTTTCTAGGTGCTTCTTATAAATTTTACTTGTTTCAAATTCTTATTTTCTTTTTTGGATAAGTAATATGCTTGCTTTAGTTAAATTAGGCACAACTTCTATTATAACATATTGAATGGTTCAAGTACCTAAATCCTGAAAAAAGAGTTCTCTTTTTTTCCCTACAATGCTCTCCCATAATAAATAATTTTGGGGACGTGATACTTCTTTAAAAAATTAATTAAGGATACTAATTAACTGAGAATTTGTCAATAATTTAATTATTTTTGGCTATTTCCCCCAAATACATCTCATTTCTAATTTAAGAATTTTGGTATCAAATCCTCTTTCCCAAAGCTCCACTCTTTCCATACTGTGTGGCATCTCATTATTGGTCCACCTCAGCCATAGAAAAGAGTTCCTTTTGACTTGATGAAGTCAGAACAAAAAGGTGAGCAAGATGCATGACTAGGGTTAATTTTGAGTTTGACATGGCACACCAATAACAACTTGTTTAGATTAATGTTACTTATTGTATTGTGCCATTAGTAAATTACAATGTTTTAATGTGATATTGTTATTTTTTTGTTTTATCTTTACTTATTAGCTTTATTCCCATGAAGCAGTAATACATTCTATCCTCCTCGAATTTCACCTGTACAATTTCGCTAAGTATATTTTTTTCCTCGTAAGGCTGAGAGAAATGAATAAATAAATATTAAAAAGAAACAAATCACACTATAAAATACAATCTATCTGTTAAAACAAGATAATACTATACAACAATTCGATACGCTATAAAATATCCATTAATGCTAATGGTGATTTCACTCTTTATTATCATCATCTACACGGCAATTCTGCTAATTTCGAATTTTACCCATTATCATCATTTCACTCTTCATATTTTACCTATTAATTGCATATTACTACAATCAAATTGCCAAAATTCCTTACGTCTTAGACCATTCCACTTTGCTTGCCACAAGAATCTTCTTTTCTTATTCATTTATTTTGGTCAATAAGAAAGCAACCTCAACCAGAGTTTGTTTCTTATATTTTACTTATGATGCTGAAAGTCGACTGTAGCAAACCAGTTCAAGAAACTAAAATTATAAAATATCTCTGAGTTTCCAACTTTAAAAAGAATTATGCGATACCAAACTATATGGTAATCTAAGCAGAGGATCTTTCGAAAACTACCTCTCTTGTTTCATGAAGTAAGGTGATGTGTACACCATGTCGTCCTTTGACTCCACTTGTGATATTTCACTAAATATTTCGTTATCTGCAGCACCAAACTTGAAAAAAATGTGGCAGATTAAGTTTGACATCTCAAAGTCAATGGTAGAAAAATCAAAAGAAATTAACCGTCCAAATAAAGGTCTTCAACAAATCTTTTTATGTTCATAAATGGCTTGGCTTGTACACTGTCCTTTTCTTTCCCTTTACAAGTACAATGATACATAAAGTTTCAACGCATCATCGAAACTTTATTACTAAACACTCCTTTTCAACTATAATCATACAACAATTTTATTATTTCACAACAGTATGTGACCCCCTAAAGTAAAAAGAAAGGGAGACATCAAACTTTGGTATCATCAAAATAATTTATACCAACCCGTCCCAATGTATGGTATCTTCTGCTTGTGGGACCTGATATTTTTGAACTGAGGGTCTTCCGGAAACAATCTCTATCTCTATGAGGTAGTGGTAAGATTTGCATATATTTTATGCTCCCCAAATCCCACTAGTGGGATTCCACTGGATATGTCATTGTTGTATTATTCCACCTAAATGTGCTTCATATAAGATTCTATCAGTTCTCTGAGGAATCAACTTGACTCCATAGTTTCTCAGCATAAGCCTTTTCATCTTCTTTCTCCTTAACAACAAAGTCGGTAGCCTCAATCACTTCCTCTTCCTCGGGAATTTCTTCCTGCATCCACTCGTCCGCCTCTTTTGCTGCCTCACATACATCTCTCTGCCACTTTGTTTGCTCGATCAAAGCCTCCCTCATCTCCTGTTTGGTAGCAGGCTTGTCTACCGGTCTGTATTTTGGTGCAGGCACAGCAAAGGGTAAAACTATATCATCTAAGTTCATCCTTAGGTTTGTCTTGCCTTCAGCATCTGGAGGGGGAGTAATGAATAAGATACCTAATTCATAGTTAGAGACATGAAGTCTTGAACCTAAATTAGAGTAACTTCTATTTGCATTGATTTTCTTGTCAAGTAAACCAGAAACCTGACGCCCCCATGCAGCTTCACTGAAATTGTGTGATCCACAATAAACCCATCCAAAGGACGGTGTATCTTTCTGCAATTGGAATCTTCTTCGAGCAACCTGCTCACCTCATTTTTTTGTTATTAGGACTTAAGTGAGTACTGAACATGAATAAGAACTCATTATTTAAATCCATAACTAGATACTATTCTGAAACAGAGAAATTGGAAGGTGTGTGCGTGAGAGAGAACAATGTGAGGTATGAGTCTCTGACAGATAATGATAATTTGCTCGTAAAAGAAGCACTCCGTTTGAGTCTAAAATATTTTGCACAATCCAATCTTTTTTTTGGTTTTGTTTTTAGTTTCCATTGCTGTAAAAAACAAATGCCCAGGAAACTAAAAAGTCTTCTGATGAGATTTCTACAGGATAAAAAAGAATTGTCCATTTTTTCCAACAGAAACCACCACGGAGCAAAAGAGTACACAAGATAAGATGAGCATATATATCAAGTAGAACATTGGCCATGGCACATCAACCACCCATCCACTAATTGAGAGTTAAAAGTACAATTAGTGTCAGGATTTTCCCAGGACAGCAGCACAAGAATTAGCAAATTAAAGCTTAGACCACCAATAGCAATTGGAAAGTGAGGCCTGACACAAATTAACATGGTTTTATATCTCAAAAGGATTTTGTCTGCAAAACAGCAACATCAGATAGTGAAGCAGCAACTGGACAATTTGTCTAGAACATTTTGTTTTCTCTAAGGAAAAAAACAAGCAAAAACTATCTCATGTGGCATTTTCAAGCAGACATCGAATTTTGAGAAGAACCCTATTCTTAAGACTGACATAATTAACTGTCAGACGCGCAATAGAAGAAATAATCCAACAGTGTTCTGGTAGCTTTTACCTTGACATGCATGGGATGCCCAATTCTGTCTCCAGGATAAGGAACCGCATCATGTAGAATGCCCATAGTTTTCAACCGATACCAAGTTTTCTGAGAAACCAAATATCAAGTTAAACCCTTTACTTAAATTGGAGTAAATGATTGCTCATAATGTGATAAGAAAGAAGAAATTCATTTTTCCATTTGACAGACAATCAGTTTTAATAACACACCCAGTGTAACCGTACAAGTGGGGTTTGAGGAGGGTAGAGTGTACGTAGATCTTACCCCTACCTTGGGATTTGGAGATACAGTCGTTTTTTTATTTTAGCAAATATGAAAAATACGAATTAAGAAAAATATGTTTTTAAGGACTGAAAGGAGAGATCCGATTAAAATCTACCTGTGAAAAGCACAATATACGCCTGGATGCCAAGATTCCACTGCTCGCAGTTTTCACTCGTTCAATGGTAGGAAAAATAATTCTAATCGATGGATTCCTCAACTCTTGGCTTACAGTCCAGCAGCCCCACTGCCAGAAAAACAAAAACAAAACAACAACATTACCCCAATGCCTCAAACGCTCCCGCCCATTGCGGGGTAAGGGGGGGTCGGATGTACGCAGCCTGACCCATGTTTAAAAACATAGCGCGACTGTTTCCGGATGACCCATGATGAGCGTCGAAAGTTGCATTGACTAACTGCT
>JAABOM020000075.1:28442441-28453552 GCA_011800125.2 Solanum clarkiae
ACCCCCCAACCCCCCAACCAATTTCTCTTTAATCTAGTGGGTTACACATGAGTATTTGAGGTTATACTCTTTCCCTCTGATTATTTTTCTGCTTATTAATACACCGTTTTCAATTTAATAGGAGAACTGGAAGAGCAAAATTGAGGAAGCTGGTGGACAGGTGCATGCCAAGTTGAAGAAAGGTGCCTTGTTAAGTTTTAGAATCTAGGTTTAAAGTTTGTCAGTCCTTGTTATATTCTAAACACAGAAGTATTTGGACTTGCAGACACAGATTGCTTAGTTGTGATAGGGACATTGGATGATCAAGATTCCGAGATAAAGAAGGCCAGGTAACTCCTTTGCAGGTTGCAACAGTACATTTTACCCTTTCAAATTCTTCACTTCCAACTGCTTCGTTCTGACAGGAAAATGAAAGTGCCAGTAGTCAGGGAGGACTATTTGGTGGATAGTATCAACAGAAAGAAAAAGCTTCCTTTTGACTTGTATAAATTAGAAGCTGTTGGTGAGACGCGAAGCATGGTCACTGTCAAAGTAAAAGGGAGGAGTGCGGTTCATGAGGCATCTACCTTGCAAGATGCAGGACACATTCTTGAGGACGGGACCAGCATTTATAATACGACTTTAAACATGTCAGACCTCTCAAGTGGTATTAATAGGTGATGTATCCATATTTTCCCCTCTCAAATATGAAATAGAAATCCAGTAGCTATCTTTTATTCTTTTTTGGTACGTTCTTCTGTGTTTCATTTTTAGTCTTTCTGCATCACTAATTGGGATATCTCTGCGTAATATAGCTGTCATGTATAGATTTTTCCTAAGAAGTGAATTATCATTAACTTCGTAAATAAGAAAGTTGTGAGATACATCCCAAGTTAAATTCACTTATTAAGGTGAAAAAATATTGGAAGTATTTATTATTTAAAAACAAGTGAATTCGAAGAAATATCCATAAACCATCAGCTGTAACCAGAGTAACTGGTGCCAGAATTATGAAATGCAGTGTTTTATTCTTATCGAAGAAGTTCAAGGATAGGTAACACAAGGAAATAACAATCTTTCTTCACACTTCATCTTGTTAAGAGTCAGAAAAGAATCTTCATGAGTCTAGGAATTAGGGTGTGAAAAAGTGGAATTCAATTAGAGTAACCAGTTTAAGAGAATACACACAAAGTTGATGGAATAATGAAATGCGTGAAAGAAACAAGTTTGAAACGGTTGGCTGCAAAATTTGTGCCTTCTTGGAATTCATATTATGTGGCCCATATGGGCACCAATGGGATTTGTGTGTCTTATTAGCTGAGTAGGGAGTGATCCAACCGAGTTGAGTAACTGCTTTGTGGATTGTATGGCTTTAACAAACATCTGAACGCACTAGCAAGTCCTATATATGGATCAATGGCTGCTGGCTACTTTGTTCCTTTTTATTTTTTATTTTATTAGGAAAGGCAAGTAGGAGGTTTGTGTTAGTAGCGCATTGTCTTGCTATTTACCCATACTAGTAGTTGTAATATTGCTCATGTAGTTTCTTATCCTTCTATTTCAGGTACTATTTTATGTTTCTTGTACTTCTATTATCATATTATTTGTCGTAGTTATTGTTTAGTATGCTTTGTGATGCTTTCACTTTCATGGACTGCTTTGGACTGTATTTCTTTTAGCCGAGGGTTTATCGGAAATAACCTCTCTACCTCTAGGGAAGGAGTAAGGTCTGCGTGCACTACCTTCCCCAGATCCCACTTTGTGGGACTATATTGTTTACGTTGTTATTGTTATTGTTGAATAGGGAAAGAAACAAATTTATACATCATCAGCATAAAGGTTGTGCTGGAAGCGATGCATATAATTTCAAAAAATAGCAAAATATGTCCCTGTTCTTCTTACCATGATTTTATTACATCTAACGATGAACTTGCATTCCTAAGAATTCCTCTTTACACCAAAAGTGAAATGAAAAAAGGCAATTCATCTAGATCTTTTGAATTGAGCTACATCTTTCTTCAAGATATCTTGAGTTTCTTTCCTTCCAAATGGTCCACCAAATGGAAGCAAACAAGGACTATTCTCCGGCTGTTCTTCTGCCTAACAAGGCTTCCTAAGCTGTTCTAGCAAGCCAAAAGGTCACCTGTAGATCCTGACACTGTCCATTTAATTCCCTTCATGTTTAAAAAATATTGTCAGAGTTATTGCTAAAGTAAAAATAGACGTATCAAAAACTTGTCTTTTGGTGTTAAAATCTCAGGTCTGATCACTACGAGGTAATTCAGTGCTTCCAGACACATCTCCCGAGGCATTTTGATAAGAAATACTCTAACACACTAAATGAAACAGTGGATAAGAAAGTATCCTCCATCATAACTAAATACCAACATTACTAACACACCCAAATTAGTACTATTCTTATACACTCTACCACTACCAAACGACCCTTTGGCATAAGGTGAGATTACCTCCCTTGATACCCACTGTCCTTCAGTCTCATGCTTTTTACAAATAACCCTCCTCACTGCTTGGTCCTCCAAAATAAACCTCCATAATGATTTCGCAAGCAGACAATAGCTTTGTCCGCATAAACGATTAATTTGTATCAGTGGCGAATCTAGGTTACTTAAAAAAGAAGGAAAAACTATGTTTAGTGGGAATTGATCTCTAGTCCTCAATTTTCTTGTAACATTAGAAAATACTATATTAATTTTAGAAAATATATACATAAAATACGTATGGGGTCATGAGCCCAATCTTTGCCTGTAGATGCGCATGTGGTTTGAATTTACCTTAACCGAATTTATAAAGAGATGAATACATCTCTACATCTACCTGAATATTAGAATATTCTTTTATAAATATCATTTGCGAGGTGTTTTGGTTGCATAGAGAATAGTATGCAAAAGATTGAGCTAAACTGCCTTTTGTTACTATGTCTTTGGTATAATCAAATATATGCAAATGACACTATATCCATAATTGATGCTCTAGATTCAATTTACGAGAAGTTAATAGTATTTTAAAGTAAAATTTGTAAATATGATTTTTAATACAACCTATGTACTGTTTATGAGAAATAATGAAGTTGGCAGTTTCAAAAAAATATAATATCATTTGGTTTTGGAAATAGCTTGGTTATATATGCTGCTAAGGTAGTCAAACCTCTTCAATTCTTAAAGTAGCTCTCTTATTATAGTGGAAAGGATGATTTCAATGGTAACTTTGCCCATGTGAGATCCTGGTTCTGTTTGATCATATGGTATTTTGGCCTTTTGTTTCTGTTATCTGCAGTTACTACATCCTTCAAATTATTGAAGAGGACAAAGGGTCGGACTGTTATGTTTTTCGCAAATGGGGTCGCGTTGGAAATGAGAAAATTGGAGGAAGCAAATTAGAGGAGATGTCTAAATCAGATGCAATACAACATTTTAAGCGTTTGTTTTTTGAGAAGACTGGGAACTCATGGGAAGCATGGGAACAAAAGAAAAACTTTCAGAAGCAACCTGGCAGATTTTATCCTCTGGATATTGTTAGCCACCTCCTATTGCCTCAAGTCTAAACATTTGCGCTTTTTTTTTTAATTTTTGGTTGCACCCGTAGTGTACTTCTCTAATAACACCTTAATTTTATTATTTTGTGCTATAGAAACATCAAGAACCTTCACCAAGTACTCAGGTTTTCAAAATGATTTACTTTTTAGGATTATGGTGTTGACAAAAAACCCACCACTAAGAGAAATCTCAATGATTCAAACAGCAAACTTGCCCCTCCATTGATGGAGCTGATGAAGATTCTCTTTAATGTTGAGACATACAGGTTAAATAAAATCTCACTGTTGAACTCCTTGTATGTTTGAGAAATGCAGCTGAACCCACAAGTGTTGCAGGGCTGCTATGATGGAATTTGAGATAAATATGTCAGAGATGCCATTAGGAAAGCTGAGTAAAACGAATATCCAAAAAGGTACATTTTTTCAGCTGTCTACTTTCTATTGGGTATCTCCTCTGTCTATTTATGTGGTGTTTAAGCTCATGTCTGCACTAGTTCCTGATAATGTATCTGGTACTTAGGTTTTGAGGCATTAACGGAGATACAAAATTTGTTAAGCGGCACTAATTATGATCCATCTGTCAAGGAGACCCTTCTTGTTGATGCAAGCAACCGCTTTTTCACAGTCATACCATCTATTCATCCTCATGTTATTAAAGATGAGGATGATTTTAAGTTGAAGGTGAAACCTCTTTACTTCATATCACTGTTGTTTAATCTGGCAGCCACTCTGCCAGCTGTGTTGTGCCATCCTGGATTTTGAGGATCACCAACTGTTCACCAATTTAATTTTTTTTAACCAACTGCCATGCCTCCGCAATCTTGAGGCTTATTTGTTTCCGTTAAATGGAGGTGGTCTGAATCTGAGTCTAGATTTTAGCATTTTCCTTCTTTCAGCAACAGCTTATTAGCTCTTTTGTAGATTTGAATTGTTCGTGCCTTATGTGAAGTCTTAAAATCACTAAGACCTTTCCTTAAAGGTTTCATTAACGCAACCTTTTACTGCTGTTCTGTTTCTTACTACCACCATGCAATCATCACCGCCAACCACCACCTTTTGGCTCTACCCAATAACCACCACCTGTTGTCTCTACCCAACAACCACCTCTACCAGCTTCTACCACTGGCCTCCACCTCACAACCACCAGCATCACTTACTAACACCAAACCATCAGCCATCACCACCAACCACTTCCACCATTACTAGCCATCAGCCCATTGCCAACATCAACCACTCCATTACACAACTACCACCACCAACCATCACCGTCAACCACCTCCACCTGCCTTCACTGTACAACTATTACTGACAACCACATCCACCACACAACTATCACCATACAACCACCATCACCAGTCCATTGCTAGCCACCACCATTACTCTTCACCATCCACTGCAATCTATTTGTTTTCTCCACATTCAATTCTACCTTTCCCAATTCTGTCAGCAGAAGAGTGATACTTCCCATTTCCCAGTCTTGTAAGTTTCTTCTAAACACTATTGCCAAACTTCATTACTATAGCATTCAGCAACTTTCAGAGGGGATTATTATCGATACCATATGCTTCCGATAAGCATCTTTTAAAGTGTTTCCATGCATCCACATGTGTTGCTGCATTCAAACTTTTCTTCATATCTCCAATTTTCATTCTGATGAGTCACAATTCACACTGGTCTTTTAGGTTGCTTCTATTGGCCTGATCCGCTGGAGGTTAAGAGCTGTTTGAGCACTCTGGTTTTCCATTCCGTATTTTGTTTTATGATATCATCCCACTGTGCCACTTGACTAGGTGAAACTTTATCTTGATTTCCTTCTCATTAGAAACATCTTGTAATCTTGAGTCAAGGCTGAAACGGAAGATATTGTATGAAAATTAAGATTCAGATTTAGATGAGCCCAAGAGCATTGGTCTACGGGGTAGGGCAACATGTAATGATTTCTAGAAAGTTTGAGCCATTTATCAACTGAGTTCATTTATAAATTGCTTATAATTGCTTCTTTTTTTTTTTTCACTTTTTTAAAGATCATGCATTGCTTCTTTATAATGCTAGGATTCCTCATCTTTTGGTATTAATCACAAGACTAATTGCTAAATCCTTAGAGTCCTTTTTACGTTTATGTAGTAAGTTCATGGAGTGAGTTAAGAGGACATGCTCTGAGTGAGGTATCTGCCTCTTCAACATCCCACGTGTTGCCGTTTTCTTTCGCAAACCTGCTGTTGGATTTTTTACTCACCATCTCTTCTAGCTAACCTCATTTGAGTGCCAGGATACACCTAAATTATGCCCGTGTATTTGGTGTCAGATAAAAATGCTGGAAGCTCTTCAGGACATTGAAATAGCTTCAAGACTTGTTGGCTTTGACATTGACAGTGATGACTCTCTGGATGAGAAGTATAAGAAGCTAAAATGTGATATATCTCCACTTCCTCGTCAAAGTGAAGATTATCGAGTGATTGAAAAGTATCTCCAAAGTACTCATGCTCCTACACATAAGGTGGGTTCACGACTACCGTTCCTCTAACCGTCTTTTCCCCAGGATCTTGCTAGTTGTTTACTTTAATATTTATGTGTTTTGTACTTCTGGAAATCCAAAATGGGTCTATAAGCACACTAGGCTGGCTGTGTTGAGAGCACCACCAGCATAGATGCAACTGAATCCTATCCCTGCCGTCTTTAAAACTTTTAGTTATTTACCTTCTTATTGAAGCAATTTGAAAAAGACATGTTTTATATTTTCAACTTTTTGAAAAAAAACCTACTTGGTCAGATTTCACAGGGTATGTTGCTGTTGTGCTAATGTTTAGAATTTTCTCAGGACTGGGTTCTAGAAGTGGAAGAAGTGTTTTCTCTCGAACGTGAAGGGGAATTTGACAAATTTAAACCCTTCAGAGAGAAACTGAAGAACAGAATGCTTCTGTGGCATGGTAAGTTTAGACACACATCAAGGAGACCTGTCAACTGGAGGATTTATCAGTTGAATAGCTCGCAATTACATTATATTTGAAATTTAAGTTTGTGAGACTATTGTCAAACTAGAATAGTGAACTTAATTTGCATCAAAACCCTTTTCAGGTTCCCGTTTGACAAACTTTGTGGGTATACTTAGCCAAGGACTAAGAATTGCTCCTCCAGAAGCGCCCGCTACGGGATACATGGTATCACCTGCCGCTTAAGTTTGCATTTTGCACTTTTTGAATTGACCCCTCTGTTTCTTGGCTCCTCATTTGTCCACATATCTAGACATTTACTAAGCTTTACACCTATCTGATGTACAATATCTTTACCTACCTTGTAGTTTGGAAAGGGAATATACTTTGCTGATATGGTCAGTAAAAGTGCACAATATTGCTTCACTGATCGTAAGAACCCTGTTGGGTTTATGCTTCTCAGTGAAGTTGCTTTAGGTGAGGTTTATGAGCTAAAGGCAGCCAAGGTGAGTCACTACAGTGGGATTGCCATAACATACTGCTGTTATTTCATTCATTCAGTGTGTTGTCCTATTTCTCTGACTACCTTTCTTATCTTTCTTTTTCTTTTTTTTCTTTTTGGGCCTTGTTACTTATGGTATTTATGGTGTCTTTGTTTGGCTTCCATGTAGTATATGGACAAACCTCCTAAAGGGAAACACTCTACTAAGGGTCTTGGCAAAACAGTACCTGATAGATCAGATTTTGTGAACTGGAGGGATGAAGTTGTGGTTCCGTGTGGAAAACCAGTAACATCACATGTTAAGAACTCTGAGCTTCTGTACAATGAATACATAGTCTATGATGCTGCCCAAGTAAGTGTTCTTGTCAAAATTAGGCCTGTTTCTTGATAGAGTTTGGTGATAAACCATGGGGAGTATTCAAATCTATTCTTGATTGATGCAACACCAACTCTATCTGTGAATTGGATGAACTATAGAGTTATGTATTTACTTTTGCTTCTTTCGTGTAATTCAGTAGGTTTATGTATTTATTGAACATCAGAATTTTACCCACCAACCTAACGCAAGGAAGTGTTCTGATAAATTAATCCCAGTTAAAGCAGTTCCTCAGTTGATGCAGAAGTTATAGTTCAATTATTTCACATTTTGAAGTCAGGGTCACCTAATAGCTGTGCGCAGAAATCATTTAGGAGCTTTATCTTTTAACAATTATACATAATTGCTATCATGTCCACAATTCTTATATCACATTCCTCAGTTTTGGGATGAACATACTGATGGACTGACTGCTTTAAATTTCTAATTTTTGCAGGTAAAGCTGCAATTCTTAGTCAAAGTGAGGTTTCAGTACAAGCGGTGAAGCTATGATTAAGAGTCGTAAATGTGTGTTTTGTAAATATGTGTGTTGCACTCGATATCAGCGAAAACTGCACTTTCATACCCATCATGTGCAGGCTTGACATTGAGGTTATCTTTTGTTGTGTATGGAGAGGGCTAGATCTCATTTTGGGGGTTTAAGGAGGAGATCGCTTCCTGCACATGTAAATGCTTTTTTGTAAGAGATGAAATCATGTTTCTACTTTTCGACTATGATGCTTACCATTCTGGTAAAGCTAAACATTAGCAGTATTAACTTGAGAACTCTCGCTGTTAGCTGATGCTGAAGCTGCTTTTACTTTGTTAATGTCCTTGAGAATGCCGCAGGTTTGCTTAGTGTCCGTTGTGCTGCGACGTTCTTATGAGTTAGTTCAACATGAAACTAGTTAGAGGTGCATAGCTTCTCCTGGCTTTGCTTTCTCGCTAAATCATGAGTGTTTGAAGCCCTAACTTTGAAAACTATGAACGGTTATAACATGAAAGATGGTAATGTTTATGGAAAAGACAAAATAATTTTCGTTTTATTTATCAACCTCTTCAAGTTAATGACTTGGCTTTGCACATCTTCACTTGTCCAATGGAAGCCAAGATCTGTTCTTCTCATTGTTTCCCTCCAATTTGATATTTATTGGGCTTTTCTCAAATTACTGGGCCTTTAACTGCACCCTAAATGGGCCTTGTGAGTTGTGGCACTGATAGCGGGTCATTTACACTTACATCCCTAGTTTGTGCACATGGCCATTCGGGCTTCGGCTGAAACAATTATCAAAAAAATGTTTTTTTATCGTATATGAATGTATAGTCAGTGTATATAGTCAAATTGTACTCAGTTTTTGAGTGCATCAAAATGTATATTCAATATATGACTCATGTATAATTAATCTAAATCAATGTATATTTTCTATGATTTTTGGCGGGCTATATTACATAGTCATGTATGTTTTTTATGACTTTGAACTATTCTTTATGTAAATAAAATATGACTATATTTGTTGTAAATGAATTAGTTTATTGTATATATTTGAAATTATTCCTTAAATTTTCTCCCTCAAGATATAATTTTTTCATGGGCATAAGTTTATACTTCAGTATCATAACTTACTACAAATTATGCCTTGAGCCTGAAAGAAAATTTGCCCATTAGGCATAAGTTTGATATTTAAGTGCAAAAATCAACCTATTAAGGACAAATCGTGCAACAAAACGGCATACAACTAAAAAAGAATTGGGGAAAATTAGGACAATATTGTGGTTTCTATTTCTACATGATATTATCCTAAAGTTCAAACAAGTCTTGCTATAAAAATTATAAAACCAAAATATTGCTTAAAAAATTGTCTTGGAACTTTGGCATGATATAAAATTGGAGTATCACCTTTATAAGTTTTGGATATTTACAAACTATGTTGAGTTTCACCTATAGGACAATTTTGAACTCCAAGATTCTGTGATGGAGTTTCACTTATAAAAGTTTTAAACTCCAGCATATTATATTCAAGGTTTTACGTATTGTAGGTAGTTATTTTTGTCCAAATATAATTTTTTTTCATGTTAAAAAAGTTGCTAAACACTGAATATACACTACATATATTATATCAAGTTTATTAATTTCTTACCCAATTTAATGTGAAAATGTCCAAATCTTTTGGGTTTACATGCTATTGGGCTCATTTGTGGGTTTACATGATATTGGGCCCATTGGATGATCCTTGCTTCTATGGGTGTATGTTTTGGCAAAATCTGTAGTGTATATTCTTGAGAATTAAGATATATATTTCTAACCAACATCATGCACACTAAATTTCACAAGCGGGGTTTGAAAAATGGTAGGACGTACACAAGTTTATCTCATTTTTACTGGTAGAGAGATTATTTTTGATATAATACCATGCGTATAAATATCTTTATACTCTATATGTTTACCTTGTATAATCACAATATTTATTTTTAAAATATGCTTTTAGTATATATATGTATGTACGTGTGCGTGTATGTACCACACGCATTCTTACATTTTCTATGAATATATCTAAATTTTTTAATATTTATATACATACTTTACTGCTTACATCATTTCCATGATATATACATGTAATTCTATATTTTCAACATTTATGGAAAAGAATATTTTTTTAAGGAGAAAGTATGAAAGGATATGAATTGGGTTGGTAGGAAGATAATATTCTTTTAACTAGAAAACAGGTAGGGTTATAAACAAGGTGTTCATCCTTATGTGAGGGAGTCAATTTACATTCCTTCTCCAACAATTACTTTGTATAAATAAATTATGATTGGTCGTATCTTTGCATTTTGTGTTATCATTATTCATTTTGTATTTGATACTTGTATCATTTTTACCTATTATCATTTGCTTTTAGTTTTAGTTGTTTTCCCTTTTTTTTTTCTTTTTTTTTTTTATATCTAGTATCTTCTACTTATTATGGAGTCTTCCGAAACAACCTTTCAATCTCTATCAGATAGTGGTAAGGTTCGCATACATTTTACTATCCTCCAGATCTCACTTGTGGGATTCCATCATGTATGTTGTTGTTGTTGTTTGACTGTATATATATGTTTGGTTTTTGTTTTGTTTTTTTAACTTCTTTGTATTGTATTCTCAACTCGTAAATCATCTTTTTTTGAAATATTATTGTTTTCCCTTTTGTATCTTTTCTTAACCAGACAGATGGGAAATATGTGAGCACTTTTCTTCCTTCCCTTTAGTTTCCTTTAGGAAAAAAAAAAAAAAAGACTTATGATTTTCACTTTTCGTAATGTCATTGCATTGTCAAAAAGTGTTTTTTTTTTTGGATAAAACATGTGCCATTAGTTTTGTCCCTATGAAATGTAGCAGAAATTACCGAACATGTCAGTACCGTTTATCGAATACAAAAATTAAATAATCAATCTAAATAATCGCACATTTAATTGTTTAAACTAAAAATAATTAATATATAGTAAATACTTTATATATGATCAAAGTAAAATATATGCATACGGCTGATAAAAGTAAACAGTTAATCCAGCAAGCTGTTTGTATAAAAACTCCACCAATTTTTGTCCTTAGAAGTTCATTATAACTAATATTTGAGAATTCTTTTTTTTTTTTTTAATGAAGCACATGTATTTAAGAGGAACTTTAAAAAATAGCAAAGACTTGAAATATAATAAGGCAAAATAGTTATAGTTTGCTTAGTTACGATTCATATCTCCATATTAGAAGGTGGAGAAAGGAGAGAGAAAAGAGGATAGCGAGAGGCGAATTATATT
>JAABOM020000075.1:28466235-28486678 GCA_011800125.2 Solanum clarkiae
TAATAATAATAATAATAATAATAATAATAATAATAATAATAATAATAATAATAATAATAATAATAATAATAATATTTCTTTAGCGGTCTGATCATACTCTATTATTTCAATTAATTATTTCTTTTAGCTGCTTCAACTCTGATCTGACTATATCACCTCTCGTCTCCCTTAATTAATTATTTTAATTCAACCTGCTTCAGGTGCTTCAACTATAATTTTACTATATCACCCTAATTTATTATTTTAAGTCATCTAAATATTAGAATTAGCATAAAACAAACACAAAATGATACATTAAGTCTTGCTTTTAAACTGGACAAACAAAATTAAATAACTATTTTAAGTATATTTCAATAATTATATTTGTATAAATAAGGAAGTTCTTTAAAAAAAATAAAAAACTTTTAACTAAAACATAATTTTAAAAGTGATCATAATTTATTTCATTAAAAATAAATGAAAATTTTAAAACAAAAATTATTTCTAAACAATTATATTCTTTTAGAAACGAATTAAGAAAGAAAATATATCATATAAAATGATATAAAAATTATAAATTTTTGATGTTCAATAATTTGTAAATATAAAAAATTAAATTTTTAAAATAAATTATGAAGAAAAATGTGTCATAAAATTAAAACAGAAACTAGTTCATATCATATAAAACACATCACTCTCCCTCGCCTGAAAAGTGAAAACTAGGAGATAAGCAACATACCCAATTACCCGTATATGGTGGTTATGGATTAGAGGTTCTCTTTCCGAAAAAAATTTGAAAAATTATATTACCCGTTTAAAATGTTTAATCAGACACAAATAAAAATGAATACAAGATTTAAAATTTATGAATTTCAATAATTATTTTACGCTAAAATTTGAAAATAAATGAGTCTATCTTCAAATATTTCTAGATATTTAATAAATATTTTAATATATATCCGAGCAAAAACTACTGAATTTCATGAATGCACACAAAGCTCCGACTACCTCTGGACACAAACACAATTAAAAATTATCAGATTGCGACGCTAGATTATAAATTTTCTCTTTAGAGAAAGCAGCTGGTGTGTCGTTACGACGAATCTCGTTTAATTAATTGATGATAATTAACATAAGTCTTAATATAATTTTTAAAAAATAATAATAAAAAGCGTATATAGTGTCATGCAGTGTACCGGTGGAATAATGCAATATTACATACATCATTTTTCTTTGGTCAAACAAAGACCCGCTTCATTTTCCTAGCTCTCTCCTTTTTCTTTAATTTTATTATTCTTTTTTCAATTGAATGCGGCTTCCTTTCGCCATTATATATAAAGCACAAAGTTGAACGCCTCATTTTGTAAAAAGAGAAGGTAGAACAACTACTTCTGAGTTCTGCTATCCAAAATCTTTTATTTGTTTATTGAATTTTAGTCTATGGTCTGAAAATCAAAATTAGATTACTAGAACTTTTGTACCTAACTCTCCTTCATTTGAAAAATTCGAATTCCATTCATTCATTTCTTTTTTTCTGCAAGAAAGTATTATAACATGCAAAATACGGATAGTAATCATCCGCACCACCATCACCATCATTCAGATACAGAGATTATAGGGAATGATAGAGCGTCGTACAGCGGTCCTTTAAGCGGACCTTTGAACAAACGAGGCGGAAAAAAGAGTGCGAGATTTAACATACCTGAATCTACCGATATCGGAGCTAGTGCCGGCGCAGGCGCGAAGTCCAATGACGATGCTTACGTGGAAATTACTCTCGATGTCCGTGAAGACTCTGTGGCTGTCCACAGTGTCAAAACTGCCGGCGGAGCTGACGTGGAAGATCCGGAGTTGGCTTTATTGGCTAAAGGTCTGGAGAAGAAATCTACCTTGGGATCTTCACTTGTCCGAAATGCTTCTTCCAAATTCCGGCAAGTGTCGCAAGAGCTCAAGCGATTGGCTTCGTTAAATAAGCGCCCAATTCCTACTGGAAGGTTCGATAGGAATAAATCAGCTGCTGCTCATGCTCTTAAAGGTCTTAAGTTCATCAGCAAAACCGACGGCGGTGCTGGTTGGGCCGCCGTCGAGAAGCGGTTCGACGAGCTTACCGTTTCCACTAATGGCTTGCTTCCTCGCGCCAAATTTGGAGAATGCATAGGTAAATTTCAAGGAATTATAGTTACAACAAACGATTATTTCGTGCTGAATACTTCATCATAATGTTACTTTCGTGAAGTTATATTTTCTTCAGCTTGTTAACTTGAAAAATGAAAATTAATTAATTGTTTTTCAATGTCAGGTATGAATAAGGAGTCCAAGGAATTTGCTGGAGAGCTATATGATGCGCTTGCTCGGAGGAGAAACATCACAACAGATTCCATTAACAAAGCACAGCTCAAAGAGTTCTGGGACCAAATTGCAGACCAAAGTTTTGATACTCGGCTTCAGACCTTCTTTGACATGTAAGGATTAATTATTAGTAGTAACTGTTCAATATTTATCCATAAATTAAGCATCTCAGATTCAATTGTTTCAGATCTAAATCGTGTGATGAATTTCTTTAATGCAGGGTTGATAAAGATGCGGATGGTAGAATCACAGAAGAAGAAGTCAGAGAGGTAATTTTGAATTCTGATTTATTTGTTTTTTTTGTGCATCAGAAACTCGGAACGGCATTGACAAAGTCGGTCCTGTATTTTTTTTTCTAAAATATGTTTTGCAATTTGCAGATTATAGGCCTTAGCGCGTCTGCCAACAGGCTGTCAACAATCCAAAAACAATCTGATGAATACGCAGCAATGATCATGGAGGAGTTGGATCCTAATAATCTGGGATATATTATGGTAATTTAGTGGCATTAATTAGACTAATACTCATCTTAAATTTATAGTCCTAACTTGAAAATTAACTGTTGACGCGGTTACATTCAACAGATTGAGAACTTGGAAATGCTTTTACTGCAAGCACCAAATCAATCGGTGCAGAGAGGAGGCGAAAGCCGGAACTTGAGTCAGATGCTAAGTCAGAAACTTAAGCAGACACGAGAGCCAAACCCAATAGTGAGATGGTATAAGAGTTTTATGTACTTTTTGCTGGATAATTGGCAAAGAGTTTGGGTATTATTGTTGTGGATTGGAATCATGGCTGGTCTATTTACTTGGAAGTATATTCAGTATAAAGAAAAAGCTGCATTCCTTGTCATGGGCCACTGTGTCTGTTTTGCTAAGGGTGCTGCTGAGACACTCAAGCTCAACATGGCTATCATTTTACTCCCAGTGTGCAGAAACACCATTACCTGGCTTCGTAACAAGACCAAAATGGGCGTAGCTGTTCCTTTCGACGATAATCTTAATTTTCACAAAGTAAGTTGTTCACTCCTTGATTTCTAGAATATTAATGAATCTTTCTTCTATAATTTTAAAAGAAATTGTGTAGAAGTCTAACATCCAGATCCAACTATCCAAGATATTGTCTGCGTTAATCCAACCTTCCTGAGTAGTCGATAACTCATTACAGGAAACTAATTGGTTCTTTTTTCCCTTTGTTTAGGTGATAGCAGTGGCGATTGCAATTGGGGTTGGAATACACGGACTAGCTCATTTAACGTGTGACTTTCCTCGGCTTCTGAATGCAAGTGAAGAAGAATATGAACCAATGAAGTACTATTTCGGAGACCAACCAGACAGTTATTGGTGGTTTGTGAAGGGAGTTGAAGGGGTAACTGGAATTATAATGGTGGTGCTAATGGCAATAGCTTTTACACTAGCAACCCCATGGTTTAGAAGGGGCAGAATCAGTTTCCCAAGACCTTTTAACAAGCTCACTGGATTCAATGCCTTTTGGTACTCACACCATCTATTTGTCATTGTCTACACTCTACTTATTGTCCATGGAGAAAAGCTGTACATTACCAAGACTTGGTACAAGAGAACGGTTAGTAAAATTTTCAAAATCTTTAGCATTTTATTTTCATTCAAGTTGTTTCTTAGTTGATGTTTGCTAAAATTTGGATTGATTTTTCATTATGGGCAGACTTGGATGTACCTTACTGTCCCACTAGTACTCTATGCTGGTGAAAGGTTGCTTAGAGCATTCAGGTCAAGCATCAAAGCTGTTAAGATTTTGAAGGTAAATTCACTTATTCGAATCCGAGAAATTGTCGTGTACTTAATAATTATAAGTAGAAGTTGCATTCTAGTCCCTCAATTATTAACAAATTTTTATTTTAATCCTTATGATATTTGCATAAACATATTTAACCTTTAATTAATTGAAACAATCATTTATGATCCCTCAGTTTGCACATCTCCATGTGTTTTATACTTTTAACTTATATTATTACTTCACAATTTGAGGATAATAAAATAAATTAAGCACAATTTATTTTCTGTATAAAAAAGTGTAACTATCCATACAATCTTGACTTCATATCCGTGAAAATGAAAATAAACTAAATTACTAATTGATTGTGGAATTTGTAGGTGGCTGTGTATCCAGGAAATGTGTTGGCCCTTCACATGTCAAAGCCACAAGGCTACAAATACAAAAGTGGGCAATACATGTTTGTCAACTGTGCTGCAGTTTCACCATTTGAATGGTAGGTGAAACTTTTTTTTTTCTTTTTAAATTATTTAAATAATGAAATCAATCATCCATTATTATTTCTCATAACATAAACTTGACCAAATCTTGATATTTTATGAATCAAATTTCATGATTTATTGTCCCCCTCAATTACTACTTCTCTGCAGTATTTGCTGACTTGTAGATAAACATTAATAAAAAATTTCAGGCACCCATTTTCCATAACTTCGGCCCCAGGAGATGACTATCTGAGTGTTCATATTAGAACTCTTGGTGATTGGACCAGACAACTAAAAACTGTTTTCTCTGAGGTAATTACAAATTAGTCCTTTTAAATATAATTATATATATTCTTTTAAAAACTTAAATCCTTAAAAATCAAAATATCTAGTTCGTTGTATTCATCTGCATGTCCTTATATGCAATTGTTTTTGGTATGTATAAAAATAGTGGAGGCGTGATTGTCCCACTTTGGATGACAGCTTTAAAAGCAGCCTCTTATATTTTCCTTTTTGTCGTTTTTTCCCAAAAATATAAATATGTTATTTCCACTATGTCAGTGTTAATTATTATCTTTCAGAATTAATTATTAGTAATTTTTGGTCTTTGTTAGGTTTGCCAGCCACCACCTAATGGGAAAAGTGGACTTCTTAGAGCTGATTACTTGCAAGGAGAAAATAATCCCAAGTAAGCCCTTTTCCATTCTATGATCATATTACATTCACCTTTTAGAGCGCACTGATTAAGGAAACATCATATCTGGACAAAATGCAGAGTTAAAATATCTGGAGATAATATTCTTATAATACAAAATTTTTGATAATTATAAATACTGTAAATATAATTGGACTATCCTCAAGGTACCATATTCTGTTTTCAATTCTTTAGAGTTTATAGTGATCTTGATTGGTAAATATCAGAAACGCGGGACCACATTTTTTCCTAAAGAATATGTAGAATATTTGATGGACCACTTCTTAAAGTAGTGCAGGTTGTTACTTTGTAAAATTACTGAGATAAGATCATAGGAACAAGAAGGGATAAAACAAAACTCAATTATTGGTTGATATTTCTAAGGAAATGGAAATCTCTCTTGCGAGATATTATTCTAGTAAACAATTTAACATCTACAAATGATGTAAATAATCTTTACATGCTATGGAAGGTCACAAATCTCAGTCATTATACACAATTACTTGTAATTGTCTTTTAAATAATCCGACAAGATTCTCTAAAATTTCATGTATTTTAGGAGAATTCAAATAACATTAGTAAAATTTTAGATCAATACCGTAAAATCTTAATTCTGTAACATAGCTAATGGAGATCATCTATGATGATTGGCAGTTTCCCAAGAGTGTTAATAGATGGACCATATGGAGCACCAGCACAAGACTACAAGAAATACGAGGTGGTTTTATTGGTGGGTCTTGGAATTGGAGCCACACCAATGATCAGTATCGTTAAAGACATTGTCAACAATATGAAGGCCATGGATGAAGAAGAAAATTCTTTAGAAAATGGGCATGGAGTGTCAAATGCAACACAAAATGCTAGCCCCAATATTGCACAAAAGAGGGGAAAATCAGGTTCAGCAAGTGGAAGAACAGGCTTCAACACAAGGAGGGCGTATTTCTATTGGGTTACTAGAGAACAAGGTTCATTTGACTGGTTCAAAGGTATAATGAATGAAGCAGCTGAAATGGACCATAAGGGAGTAATTGAAATGCACAATTATTGTACAAGTGTTTATGAAGAAGGTGATGCTCGCTCTGCACTTATTACTATGCTTCAGTCACTTCATCATGCCAAAAATGGTGTAGACATTGTTTCTGGCACGAGAGTTAAGTCGCATTTTGCTAAGCCTAACTGGAGAAACGTCTACAAACGCATTGCTCTCAACCACCCCGAGGCTAAAGTTGGTGAGTACAATTAATCTTCTTTCTTTGATTTCATTTCCTTTTTTTCTTCCATCACATTATTAGATAAAAATGGTCTGATACTGAAAATTTTTGGTATAGGAAGCATGTCATACTTAGTTTATATCTAGGACTATGTTACCTCAAATATGGAATAAAATACAAATTTAACACAATACATGTGTAAGTTACTGGTCTGAGAGTAAAAATTTGTGAAGATTTACAATCATAATGATCAAAATTAGGACTTGGATATTTCAGGGACTAAGAGCATAAATTTCCCTATTTAGATATATCCCAACATATATCAGCTTCTACGGGTAAAAAGCCCTTTAGAGTTTGACTTTGGTGTCTCTATGTCCTTGTGAGAGTTGAAAAAGCATATGTAATGGATAAGTTTTTCTTTGTGAAAGCAATTGGCACTAGGGTCATTTTCAAGTTCATCTCATGACATATTATTGTCGATGGCTTACTCGTTTTCCCCCTTTTTGACAACTTGCAGGAGTATTCTACTGTGGGGCACCGGCACTCACCAAAGAGCTAAAACAACACGCTTTGGATTTTTCACACAAAACATCCACCAAGTTTGATTTCCATAAAGAAAATTTTTGATCAAGAAATGGACCATTAAACAGACCATTAAGAATTCGTCAAAACAGCTAAGGACACAAGTTGTTTTTCTAGAACCCACCATCTCCCCCTATTGTGTACAGATAATGTTGCACACCAAGTTGATATATATTAATTGTGGTTGTAATATTAGTATATTACAAAAAATAAGAATATTTTTAGTATATAGATAGATGCTTAAGGAATTAAGAATGTTCTCTTGGAGAAGCAAAGATCAAAGACAGGCAGAATATAGTGGAGTTGAACCTGTTTTGATGGGTGCCACCCACCACTAAATTGGATTTTACATTATACTTGAATAGAGGAAGGTGGTTGTCATCATTATTTTTTGTACTCAAATGTGGTGGAAGAGAGAGTCAACTAGCCACCTACTTAGTAATTATTAACCATGATATGTGATGTTTAATAGCTTCCAGAAATAATTGTAAACTAGGCCTTCTTGTATAAAAGAGTAAAATAGTTTGGATATATACCATAGCTTAATGCTATAAAATTATTCTTTTTAGTATAACGTGGATGACAAAATGTTATGATCTAACCTCCTCTCCCACCCCCACAAAAACGAAAAAAAGTTTAATATCTCATGTTTCATTTTATTGCCAAAGAAGAAAAATGGGTGTGAGGATGGGGATAAACCTGAATGAAGACAATAACTCATAATTTCACAAAGTTGAGTCCTCGGAACTTTTCAATTACTGTATGAGATAAGAGTATTTTTTATCACAGCAAGAAATACTCGGAAATTGATCCTTTTTCCAATCACGATAAAATGACTTTACTGAACACAAAATTACAAGATAATGGCGAGAACAATAATATTATAACATGACAACAATCATAGAAGATAATAACAAAAATTACTGCAATTGCAGACAAGAAACATGATACTTTAGATTGTTTTGCCACCATCGATACACAAAACATTACAATCATATTTTTGATATTAAGTGTAGCATTAGAACTTTTCTATAAACACTAGGCAATTATATGGTGCAATGATGGTTACTCGCTTCCCCGGAAAACAATTGAAGCATTGTGGGCAAATTCGGATTAAACAAAATTCAGCCAGAGGGAGACATCTGTTTGTTTTTCGTTTTAAGATTGAAATGTGTAAATTTGAATATAGTATTCCCAAGACTTAAAGAGTATATTCAATTCAACGCTAAATTACTTATCTTCTCTACATTTAAATGTGCATAATTAGTTAATGCACTCAAGTGTTGTCCCATGATCATATAAGAAAACGTAATTGGTCATGGGACAGATGGAAGAAAAGGACATCCATGAGTGATTCAACTTGACCTCTATATTAACTATTTATTTATGGATAAAGAGGTTTAAAAAGTGTTAGCACTTTCCTTATACCCCGCCACTAGCACAAAGGTATACTGATGAATATAGTGGTTATTCCATCCACTAACTTCAAATCATAGATTAGTCGGTCTTTTGACGTCCCACAATGTAGAAACTAAATGATGAGATAGAGGATGATTAGTAACTTTTCACAAACAACTGGTTTGGTGCCGAGGTGGGCACAAATGCAGAAAAGGAAAATTTGTAATTTCGAAGGACTTATGTTTTGTACAGCCCCACTAAGAATTTCCTGCACTGATGAGCAAAACTCAAGAACTGATTATTATTGTTTGATGGATCATTAGCGCATGGGCCAAAAGACAATTTGATGCACCAGGAAAAAAGAGTGAAAATATGCTGAAAACTCGAAAACTAGCTAAAGGCCCTGTTTCCGCCTAATATTTGAGGAAATAATGTCTCACTATTCATGTAGTAAAAAAGACGAATAAAGAATTTAGTATTAAGTCTTTTGTTTTTTCTTCTACCTCGCACAAGATATGGGTTAGATCCATGCACATCCCACCTCCTCAGACCCCACCTATGAAATCACATTGCTGGATATTGTCGTACTAACAAGGTCTTTCTAGTCTCTCGAAGTGTACCTATTTAATCTCCTCCCTGAATCCTAGGTGGACAATGATACATTCACCCTTCTTGAAGTTAGAACTATGGTTTGATATACCCATCTTTCAATATGTAAGGATGCATCAGAATTTAACTAATTGAACTTGTCGTTCCTGAGTTTTGTGTTTCCAGTTAATTTACCCTGCACAAGTTCTTTCTTATAGTGTTTCATTGGTAACTATCAAAGTTTAAACTATAAAGACCTTTCCCCCCACAAATTCCTTAATATTTGCTAAATTGTAGCGGATATAGTTCAAAGCTCTTCATTTCAAAATCTGAAAGGTATATCACAAGGTATGGGTTGGTAATCATGTCCATCCAAAATTAATAGTTCAAGAACGTTAAGTTTGAAGTAAAATGTAGAACAACTTGTGCACATGATTAATCGTCTTATTAAAAGACAGCATGCTAGAAAGTTAGAGTTGCCAAAACAACATAGAACAAGAAGACGGACCTCTGTATACTGGAAGCTTTCTGCTTGAAAAGGATTTTCCTAGTTATCTTTTCCTCTTTAGCCTCTGAAAGTTGGGTTTTATGGGCTGGCTCAAAACAATTGCCTGACTGTCAGTATTACTGGGTCCAAAGGGTATCAAAGGCTTCTTTACTGAAGAGATTGACATTGTATGGAAAGCTGACACTGTAGGGGAAACTGCTTTTCTTTTCAGCTGCTTTGGTATCTCCAGCCTTTCAAGGATTCGTGAAGTTTTGTCATCAAGTTTCGCAGTACTTTGAGGGGGAGATGAAACTTCCTTATGCAACTGCAGTTTGGAGATACAAGCGGGAGACGACATCTTTGGCATTTCTAATACAACCAGCTGTTCCCATTCTTCAGTAATTTTAGCACAAGTTTTACCATCAGCCAAACTGATATCCAGCACATTTCCTTCTATAGCCTCCACATTGTTTGCTTGTACTGATAAATCAACTACCACAGGATCTTGCAGAGCTGTGTTTGATGCTGTCACCAGTTCTTTGGCCTTAGCAGGAATTGCCCTGAGACAACCTAATTTTTAGATGAACGTCCATGACCAGCCAATGAAAATACCGGAAAACAGTAACTCAATGCCTACATAATGCTGATGTACACATGATCATCATTGATGGTGATTAGCGGATCAGACAGCTAAGGCTAAAGCTCAAAAGCTAAACTTGTTCACGGAGTTGAGAACAAATGAAATTTGCTGCGAGTCTTACTAAAAGCATAGCTCCTGATTAAAGTAGATGACACTTTCCAGCTCCTAACACAATCAACTAATAACATAGCATTGTTCTTTGCTAAGAATTAGTATGTGCTATAGTTTACCAGATCAGAAGAGCGGAATCAAGATTAAGGACTTGAGAAGATGCTAGTTGCAAAAACTAGCTATGCTGATGCCCTACAAATTAACTGAAAAAGGAAAAACAAGCTCCTAGAACATTTATCCAACCTAAGGGGCCCAATGGGTACTGTGGAGTAATCAACAGTACACATCAGCAACTTAGTGCAGCTCTCAATAAAGCAACAGAAAACCTTTCAGGTCTATTGTCGGCAGAAGATGAAAAGGAACGAACTTCAAGAAATAACCAACGCATATATCATATGGCTCTGAAGTATATTTTTATAGCAGATGAAGAAAGAACTCTACAGCAGAGGAAAAAAAAAGTTACCCAAATTGTAGGCTCTCTTTGACAAGCAAGTTTAGTCTTTGATGGAAGCCCCTGTCGTGCTGAACTGGATCATAACTTTTTAATTCGATCTGGAATATAATAACAAAGAGCATCAACATAGTCTGGAATTGTACCAAAATGACTTTCCTTTATGCACCAAGGAAGCACACCTCAGCTTTTTCTTTATACTTAGCAAAGTGCAAACGGATTAGAGATAGAGTTACATTAACATTAATGATGAGAATGTGAAAAAGCAAATCCTTCATGGAAATAAAATGAGATCTAGTTAATGGTGCGTGATGTACTTATAGCTGGATGCTGCTTTATCTTTGATCTCATTAATGCATCTAATTCGGCATTGCTTCCAGTAAAGGATGCAGAGGTATCGGTAATCAACTAAAGGTAAAGGAATAAAACTTCCCTAATGAAACAGACCTTAAGCAAAGAGGCCTGCAAAGAATTTTCAATATCCTTGTTGACTGGGATGCAAGCAATATTTGTGATGTTAGGGACAGGCAAGACTTCCTCTGATCCAGCAAGTCTCTGCAAATAATTGGTGCAGCGAGACCACATAATAAATAGTAGATAAACATATTGTAGGATAGCTGGATGTATTAAGACAAAAGTAATCCAGAGATCGTTGGAACAAAGAAATATTCCCGCTGCACATTGGACTTCGGTACAACAACAACAAACCCATTATAATCTTACAAGTAGAAATATTTGTGTGTACCCAGACCTTACACCTACCTTGAGAAGGCATAAAGACTTTTCCAATAGACACTGGATCAGTGCCAAAGAAAACGTAAAGACATTAAAGGAAAGAATACCATCATCGACAATAACAACAATAACTAATTGCAAGTTCTCCTTGGTGGCGTATTGTTAGTTAAACCTAGGAAAGATAATCAGTCACGTGATTTATTTTTTTAAATGAGAAGGAAAGAAATCACTAATGCTTGATCAAAATGAAGAGAAACAGATGCTGTTGACTTTTTTTTAGCAGGAAACTAAAGGCTCAGATGTTGGAGGGACTATGTACTTACTCTGAGAATCATCACTCCTTTCTCTGAAGGTAAAAGAATATAATAACACAGGAAGGAAGTTTCCCTTGCAGTTTCTATATTACAATTTGATGAGCAAACCAAGCCCTGGTCAAGGGAATGCAGAACATCACACAGCACGCGAAAAACTGCCAAATCACAAAACCAGATCATGATCTCTTTATGATGGAGTACTACAGTTTAATGTCAGCGGCTGTGTAACAGAAAATATTATAAGCTGGACAAGTTTATGCAATATATATGGAAATACATGACAAGAAATGATGGTAGGTCTTCTGCTTACTTTTAACATTTAGCGCTGATTTATCAGTATCATCCATCTCAGAGAAGGCTGGAGTAACAATATAGGATGCACCTAAAATAATTCCTGTCAAGAAACAGAAGTTGATGTCGAGAGTAAATTACCAACAATCAGAAAAGGTAACAGATGCATGTTTGAATTAGGTGCCAACTCATGAATCATGTGCAACAAAGAATCTCTAAATGAGGTAGTGAGTGCAAAGATAGGGTACTAATATAAGTTGTCTTCGTTAGGACTTTGAATTCTCAAAAATAATATATATTCAACTGGATTAACAATAAAAATTCTTAACATTGGCATCAAAGTCATAAACTAGATCAATCATATAAAATCATCTGGGAAATGGCATATCTTGTTTCTTTTAGTATGCAAATTTTAAAAAAGAATGCTTTTATTCTCATCCAAACTTGCCTTCATCAAGTGAGCTCAAGTTAGTTCTTTCAATAACATTGAAGTTAATTGGTAAAGGAACTTTCTGAAGGTCCTGGCAACATTGGAAAGAGGGCATGTAGAGGATTGTATGTTCTCCTATCTTCACCGAGCTATCAACCAAATCCAGTATTCCAAGCTCAACACCAGTTACTGGACAGGAAGAGATATCGTTCCGGATCATTCTTGAGTTGTCAAGTGGAACGCCATGACACCTGCATGACTGCAAAGGAGTGATAACTCCAAGAAATTTCTCATGAGACTTATAGCTGACTACAAGAAAATAAATGATGTATACTCCTGCACACCCAGGGGAAGTAAAAGAGGGGTTTCTGATGCAATTAGAGGTAAGGATATCAATAACATTGAAGGTGGGGATAAGGTCGGCGTACACCCAACCCTCCCAAGACCCCACTTGTGGGATCACATCGGGTGTCTTGTTGTATCTCATGGTTAAAATCATAAAGTCTATAATATCACATGTAACTCATCAGGCCATCACAGAACAGATAAGTAGTTTAAATACATCATATAACAAGTCCAAAACTTGAAGGACAATTACCAATCAGTTAAAGAATATAGCGTTTTTTTTATAAGAATCAGTTAAAGAGGGTAACTTGGCAATAGGAAGAACCCTAAACAGAGGGCACACAACGATTTTACTGAAGAACAGTAACCAATAGTTCTTATCATCAAGCTTATATAGGCTTTCATCTTTAAAATAAGAAGGCACTCTTATGACCTATCTAGAAATAAATCAATTGTTTAGCAAAATATCTAATAACTAACTTTTATACCTTACAAGGAAAAAATTCATCAATTATCTGATTGAAAGAGGTGCACAAGTCGCAGGATATCTGGTTTGTTGATCCAAAAAGATTGCTCTTAAAGACAAAATGAGCCTGCAATTGTTCTTCCAAGCCCTTCTTCAGTTCCTGAAGCCATTTCTTTACCAAGCCAGACAAAGCATGTGCATCTGCAGATCTATTTGTTATAGATAATAAGAAGAGAAAAATTGATTCTCCCAGAAAATTATACAAAGATGTTAAGCCCAACAGTGCACTCACCCATTGAACTAAATGAAGGAGATTTTACCTTGAAGATTCAAATTTTATGAAATCAGTCAAGGATATTTGACCTTTATAATCCATCAAGCAACCTTCAGGCTCTTTGAATACTCATGAACGTACTAAGTTTTAGTTGCTCTTAGTATTACATTAACAAGGATCCAAAGACATAAGAAAGGATGCGAAGAAGCACACATGAAGCTTGTCAGAGTCCCACTGTAGAAACTAAATGGACATTAAAATCATTATCACTGCTAAGTAGTTTGAATTACCGACAATTTTGTGTCTTATAATTGTAAACGTTATAACCTACAACCCAGAAGAATAAAATTGGCATTTCTGAAATCTTACCTGGAGGTGAACTTCCTACACATTGAAAGTGTAGAGAACAAATTAATCTATGCATATATGGTAACTTAGGTAACAGATTCGATTCTAAGAATCTGTATTATAGGACCAACAAATATAGCCCTTGCTCAATTAGATAATTTATTATATTTAGCCCCGAGAAGATCAAGATGAAGTAAATCACAAAATGAAAATCACAGTGAACCTAGAGGTTTTAAAAGTTTCATCTTAAAGATCCCTATAGAGAAGGGTTTAGGAGTATTCGTAACCTGGAATGTAGTTTTGAAACGAACAGTTCTTGAGACCACCAATCTGCTTCAAGAAATTGTTAATACTTTCAGGAGTATCAGCAAGATGACTTGAATTTTGCTCCAAGAAGACAAACTCTACTGAAATACAGTTATCTGCAGCATCCTGTCAGCAAAGCCACAAGTTTTCTCAACCAAAAGCTTGCGTCTTAAAAGGTTCATTTTCTGGCCACTGACAAAACATTACCATTTGTTCGTTATCCTTCATCTAGTAGTGAAATTGAAGAACTAAGAATCTAATTATCACCCCAAACGCCAGAAAACAAAATAGAGTTTATAGAAATGCACAGAGTAGATCTCCTTACAGCGAGAGCCTTTTTGGTAGCAGAGTCCAGGGTTTCAAATATGCATGAACCGATCAAAACCACCTTTCTCGTAATATCTTTACTATGACCACCCCATGAGTACAAAACTTTGTCATTTAGGATATCACAAAGTTTCAAATCTGCAAGCGCCAAACAGTGCCCACACTAATTGTGACAAGAGCGATCAAATTGAATTAAGTGTGTGCATGTGCAGCACGGAAACTTGAAATGTTTGCATTATAGAAACCTATAAAAAACACGTAAGAGTTACCGCTACAACATAGAGCTCCAGAACTGTTGAAATCAGGTAAAAAGGCATCGGAAGGCAAATTGATCACAGCATGATGGAAATCGCGAAGACTGAAGTTGCCTCGTGGACGATAAGCTACCTTAAGCTGTATATAACACCATTTATCAGTTTACATGAATACTTTTACAAGTTTATCAGGTAAACATAGTTGTAATTCGCATTTCAGACTAAAAACGAATACACGGATGTAAGCATATACCAAAATTCGTACTAGAAATAGAGAAGAGATACTATATTTACTTCATCGGTGCGTGAGATTCGATTTTTGAACAAATAGCACAGTCCAATGCGATCGAGCAGAGGTTTCGATCTGGAACTGCTTGTACTACTCGTCGGTGACGATATAGCGTAGAAATTTGCGAGCTGTAACATCGACTGGTAGAGAAGAGAAAATCGATCAGAAATTACAATGATAAAAATGCGATTTGAAGTAATTCGAAGATCAACGGAAAAATAGAAAACACAATGCTTTGCACCAGCGAATCATTCAACAAATTGAATAGCATATCGAAATTGTACATGCGTAAATGTGGATATCTCACCTGCTTCAAATCGCGAAGCAATGGAGGTGATAAGGTCGGCAGATCCAAGACGAAGCAAATCAACACCATTTTCTGGATCGCTCACTCTTTCACGCTACGTGCTCTTCCCTCCGCGTTCGCTTATTTATAAACTGGTTTTGGCGCCTAAACTCTCATTAGCCTCCTTGGCATTGGATTATTGAGGATTAGTAAATATAAAAATGACCCGAATCTTCAAATAAAGTTCACGTACTCAAAATATTGGCTTTTTGTTAGCAAGGGTTTAATTAATTTGGATTCTTCAATTTATTTTATTTTTATGATAGTTAAAATTATATAAATATACTAAAATATCAAATAAATTGAAATATAGAAGTATGTCTTTTGAATACTCATAGTTGCGCTTTTCAGTCAAGTGAATACATTAAAATCCACTATAAAATTTCAGTCCATGGGACCCCCATCTATTTCTATTCGTTTGTTTACTTTTCATAACATTTTAATACCTACTACACATTTTTAATTAATATCATAATTTTTAACATGTAAAATTATTTCATAACTTAATTTTTAATTACAAGTACTAATTAAACTTGGGAACTATCTTGTACTAAAATGATGAAATTAACTATTCAACATATAAGCTAAAACAATTAATTTCATAAGTTATCTAACCAAATGGCCTGGTAGCAATAACAACATACTTAGTGGAATATATAAGCTGAAATAACTAATCTCATAGGTTATCTTTATCTAACCAAAGTAGCAATAACAACATACTTAGTGGAATCTCACGGACGGAGTTTGAGAGGATAAAATATAGGCAGACCTTACCACTACCTTATAGAGCTAGTGGTAACAGTTCAATAATAATCTCGTCCACTCATTTAATCGAAGATGTACATAAGGTAAAATGATAAATGTATCATCAATACAGGAATATGCTTTGAAAAAAAATAAATTTCAGCATATCTTATTTTCTTAAAATGTTTAATTGTCATCATTGGTGCAGTAGACATTAACAATTGGGGTAATAGCAACCCCAGAATAAAATTTCTACAAAAAAAGGTTGCAATTTGCAACTTGATTTTAAGCTGAATCAGTGGACACCATTTTCAGAGGAAACACGGCTCTTGTGCTCATTTGGAGCAGTAAGAATTTCAGATATGAACTTTATCAAAGAGCAGAGACCCCCCAAGAAGTTATGATCAATGACACCTCTTCCTTCAATAACATGAGCAAAATCAATTAACTTGATTTGTCCACCTGGATTCTGTCCTTCCAATGCAAGTCCCTTTTCAAACATTATCAGAATTGAGCAAGAATAAAAATGATACATGGTTTGATCCTCGAACCACGCTTTCAGCTCTAGTAACTGTGATAAAATGCCAGTAGAACCGCCATAAACAGTTGCTGCAAAAGCACAATCTGGCTGCAAGTCCATGTCAGTTGATGTGTTAGAGGAAACAAACTTTTTCAGGATCAACTTGACTTCTTCTGCAGGAAGGTTCTGTATGGAAGTCCTTTCAGGTTTCCAGTAACCTGATTCGTTGTTTCCATAGATTTGTATACCTGATAACCTGAATCCTAATGGGAGGCTTGATGTCTCTCTATCCTTTTTCAAGCACTTCTGGATGTACTCCTCGGATGATTCGGGTGCCCAGGTTCTTGAACCCATTTTAATATCCACAATTGATGGATTGACTCGACCAACAGAGAGGTCCTGTAAAACTATGTGGGGTTTCAAGCCAGATCCATCGGATGCCTCGATGAGCTGAGTACCATAGAAGGTAGGGAAGAATTTGGAGATGTGTTTTGGAATCCTAATGTCAGAAGAGAATGATGTGTAGAACTTGAGCTCATTGGACCCTCGTTCATCGCCTTGGAGAGGCTTGTAGAAACGTCCTGATTCATCCACAAGGGGACCAAGCTTCCCGTTGCCTGCTTTGTGTCCTGCAACTTGGTGGGGAGGGATCTTAAGCATCCTCACAGAAAGCACAGCACAGTATAACAATCAAAATCGCCAACGCAGAAGCCTTTCCTGTGTATTGTAGAATGAGTTACAGTTAAAAGAAAAATCTCAACTTTATGATTATATTATTTTCAATAATAAAGAACTCATGCATATTAAATTTCACTTTCTGGTATAGGTGTTACAAGATATGACATGATTTGGATTAACTTTCATCATGATCGCCATTAAAGTAAGAAATCTATAAACAGCTGATTCTTCCATTAGCTGCAGATCCCAATTCCCCCAGCGTAAACTGTCACTGGATCTCCTAAATTATGACAAAGGAAAGAAGCAATGTTCAGATAGGACTGATTTCAGAGCAAAGTAATAGCATGGGCAGAAATATTATATCTGCAGGCTAGTTAAGTTTAAGAAGCATTTGCCATGATAAATGCAATCATGGCACGCATTGTAAAATAATCCATTCTTCCAATTTGCCTTTCCACTACCTTCACAAGGAGGTCTGCGTCAGACCACCCTTGCCAAACCCCACTTGTGGGATTACACTAGTTATAATGTTGCTATTGTTTTAGTTTTCCTTCTCCCAATTCCCACATACAAAGCAGATAAAGAAGCTGCTTAATGAAACCAACTACGTAAATCAATTCCCAAAGTGACTATAATAACCACATTCCCGATGCAAAATCCCCAAGTGACTGTAAGCTTGCAAAGCATCGGCCACCATGCTATATTCGTTCAAATCTCCATAGGAAATCCCGGAATAAGTTCAAGAATCTCCCCTTTAAATCCAAATATCTCTATTGAATTGAACAGAGAAATTTCACAAGACAAATAACATCTACATATCATTCAATTCTTTCTTTTCTTTTCTTTTCCAGAACCATCGCATGTGTGATTCACAGAAAAACATCTAGCAGGTTCCTTCAGATAAATGAGTTGTAAAATGTGAAATATTTTAAATCAACAGGGGGACACTTTTCTTGCGACAAATATAGTTACAAACTCTCATAATGTATTTGTAAATTATTAATACATAGAGTAAACATGATTTCAATACTTCACTTCTGTACAAATACAAAGTACCAATTTACCGTTACTCCATGACCCCCTTCCAAATATGAAATTTTGGTGTATGAAAATTGTAGTCTAATATTTCGTAATCTCATTGCACATCCTAAAAGTAACTAAATTTTCTTATTTGCTTAACAACATCATACTACAATTTTCATACACCAAAATTTCATATTTGGAAGGGGGTCATAGAGTAACGGTAAAGTTGTCTAGGAGAACAAAAATACTTTGTGCGTCGGATTGCCCTTTATCAAGTGTTTATATTAGTCATTGTATAAGAGGTTAATCACAATCAAGATCTTGTGTGTAGGAGCGTGCTTTTGAGTTCTAGAAAGTGTTGGCATATCAAAGGAATATCTTAACAATTAGTTCATGGAAGAAGAGTAACGTGAATAATTTGAGAGAAGTGATAACCCTGTAAATATGTAGTCATTAAATTAAGAAAAATTGCAAAACCAAAAGGGGCAGGTCAGTATACAAAGATTGTAACCGTTGTGACGAAGACAATCTATCTCAATGCAAACATTGACCACTTCTTTCACTGCCAAAACACATGATCAATAGGCAGGGGCGGAGCTACTCGGGGTTCATCCAAACCCCCTCTGGCGAAAAATTATATAGAACCTTTCGACTATTATTCAGATTCTGAACCCCTTTGGTGAAAATCCTGACTCCACCAAGAGACAATTTTACAGCTACTCCAAAGTTGAAAAAGTAAAACAAAAGCAAAAAATAAACAACATTGGCAGATATGTCACCTATTTCATAAAAATAAAATAAAAGCCAAAAAGGTGCCTTAACTTTTTAACAACACAAAATCACCAAACCCAGAAACATAAATAACTCGATTCTGCTTTCTCTTTCATTAAACCAAAAGACATTTATTAAATGGAAAGCTCAAATAAGGATCTATATTGATAACAACGGTTGAGTATATACCAACGATTAAACCAAATTTCACTCAAGTTGTAATCCAACAACAAAATTTCACCAATATAAAATCATTGAAAAAACAAATCTGCAGAATGAAAAAACTCAAAACTTACGGATAAGAAAATTGGAGCACCGATTGCGTTTCTGTATTTTGCTGAAATTCTTCTAATTAATCAGAAAAAAAGAAAATGGCACACCGATTAAGGCACCACACGTGCAATTTATAGTAAATTGAGATAAATTCAAATTGCTCTTTCCGAAGAAAAAAGGACGCGTCTCTATCGGAGGAGACCTTATTTTTGGGTCCTATTGGAGAATCCGCATCACGTGAAAGGAGAATCTGATCCTACGTGGCTTTTTTGCCTTTTTAAAATATTATCAAGTATTTAATTATTATTATTTTCCATAAAGTCAACTAAAAGGACTTTTCCTTTTTATTTTTTCACAATCAACAGAACTTAACTATTTCCCAACTTTCTTTATTTGCGATTAAGGTACATTCCTTGTATAGAACTTTTGAAACAACATTTTACAAATACATAACTAAACCAGGGGCGCATACATAACTAAACCAGGGGCGCTTGTGTTATCAATTTCACGTGAATTTATTCTTTTTTTTTTGAGATTATACATAATAGTTTTATATTTTCTTAAAAGAATTAACATCACAGAACGTTATTCAATTATGAATTTTTTTCGTAAAAAGTCACTTAACTTTCATTTTTACTTCCAAAGTTATTCAACTATTGATTCTTTTTACAGAAATTCATTAAACTTTGGTTTTTAATTGAAAAGTTACTCAACTATCAATATTTTACTCTCAAAGTCACTCAACCTATTTAATAAATTTTTATTTCTAATCAATATTTTAAAAATTAAAAATATTTTCATTTAAGTCATTTAGTGACTCGCTCCATTTAATCGACCCGCTAAAATATAATATAGACCCAATTATTTAATTTAGAAAAATCAAATAATGATTAGGGAAGATCATTTTTTTAGTTCTAAAATAACTGAAGAAATGAAGTCAACGACATTTTTTCTATTATATTTTTCTAACAATTCTCTTAATCAA
>JAABOM020000075.1:28489015-28503990 GCA_011800125.2 Solanum clarkiae
CATCTCACTCCAGAAATAGAGAAAGCAATGCTGCAAGTCTCCTTGGGAATGAACAGTTTGAATCTATGACCACTGAGAACATACTCAACCACAGCAGACATTCTCCTGTTACGCTGCAAGAAAGGCAAGAAATCTCTAGCTTTCTTTGATGGTGCCTGAAAGTATAACAGAAGTAATTAGTGTTCCTCAGAGTAAGATAAGAAAAGAAAACCAGTGACATTGATACTAACCGTTAGCAGGTCCATTACATGCATAACCGGAGGTTCTTTGGGAGAATGAATGCCCTTTTTCCCAGAAGTAGCACGTGATTCTGCAGAGAGAAGAGCATCATAATAGTTTGAACGTTCTTCAAAATCACGATGTCTAACAACAGTTGCAAAACCGCGGGCAACCAAAAGCTCAGCAACATTCACTCCAGATAACTGGTTGCCTGCAGCAGATGGAGCAGGTGATGCATCATCGCCATCCTTGGATGCCAGGAATACAGTTCCAAAATCCATCACCCTTGAATCTCCACCACTAGCGGGTGCAGCAAGTCCATCTGCCATGCTGACCTTCCGAGAGTACTCCATTGAAACATTCACCTGAAAGGATATAAGGTCAGTAATCGTCTCCTTCTGATTCTGTAACGCTAAAATCAGGAGAGGAGATATCATAAAAGACAGAAAATACCTGTTTTCCGATAAGACGATTTCTCAAAAATTCCTTCGCTTCCCGAGCATAGGGAGCAGGCTTCTCATCTCTACGAGGATTTCCTATTTTAGGAGACCTAATACTAGAAAGATTAACTCTTCGCTCTGCTGATGGATGTCCAAATGGCATAGAATCATCAGCTATAACAAGACAATCTCCGCTGACAACCTCAACCACCTACATAAAACCAAGCAGAAAAGCACTTGAAGAGAGAGAGGAAGAGATTAAGAACTTAAAAAAAAAGCCTCAAGTCATAACTACCTTTCCAGTGAAATTTTGGTCATGAATGGCCTTGGAATTTGTTGCTGGAGCAACATAGTTCGTCCAGATTCTTAACCGAGCCTTTTTGGCCTCAAGCTCGGCACTTTTCAGCTTCTTCTTGGCTTCAACTTCCAGCATGTTTGCACTCCAATCAACATATTTAGCATAACCCTATGCAAAAGGAGGTTTGGGGGTGGGGGTGGGGGGTGGGGGTATAAACATCAGATTAGACTGACCTTAAACGTTCTAAAACAAAAAAGAACATGCATTTCCTTTTCTAGAATTAGGAGGAACTAGCTAGTCACTGTCAAGTAAGTTAACCAATTAAAAGACTAGAGATGAGCCAAATTAACAGTTATTATTCTACAACTTCAACTTCATAAAAGAAAAGTAAAGAAGGTTACGGCAAGAGAAAGTTAATACATTTAGGTGAAAGAGGATCCCTTACTTATCCAATAAAGAAACCAAGAGATGGTAAAAAATGAGAGACGGATACTGCACACTGAATGTAATGGCAATAAAAACTATGATAGGGAGCACACAGTGAATGTACAGGTAACAGGAAACAGGTACATAATGCACACAGATGCATAATATTGAAGACTGCGTTTATACCAAGAATGACCAGCAAAAATGAGGGGAATAATTGTGTTACTGAACAAGAAATAAGCCAGTTATGTTGAGCATATTGAAGCATACAATTCTGAATTACAGAAAAACTACAAGTAAAAAATAATCTTTACAAGAGACGATCAACAAGAAAGGCCCATCCATGCTTAAGACAGTTTCCAATTTCTTGGAGAAACCTATCATAAAAAGACACAAAGTATACCTGTGTAGCAACTACAGTGACCTTTAAACAACTTTAGTTTCTTATTAGAGACATATCTAAAGTATGAGCAGTAGTATGTCTATCACGTACATTTTCAATAAGCTCCAATCCCAGATCCTTTGCTGATTCTCCATCAGGGTAGTACACTGAGCCAATTAGATTGCTGTACTTGTCAACACCTTCCAGGACAATTCGAACCTGTATTAAACTACATTAGAAAAAGGGTAAACAGGAATACAAATCATAAAGAGCTAACAAATAGAATCTCACATCTCTATTTAAGACATGAGTTTCGGTAAAATGCTTTGCTTCTCTTCCATAAGGATCAGGAGCAACTTCTGTTACTGATGCTGCTGAGGATGCCAACCTCTGTGCTGATGTCGGAGTTGTATGAGGTTCAGTAATTGATTCTGCATTTGGTTCATCAGAGGTAACACGAGTATTAATAATAGTTTCTGACATTGCTCTTCTTCCCATAGTTGGCGCCTGTTTATTGAAACAAAAAGGGTAAACGAATGGGTAAAGCAACAAGATCTGGTCAAAAATAAAATTTAACTTGTATTGCATTGACCTGTATTCCAGCAACGAACACTTGGATGAACTGGAAGTCTGGAAGCAAATACACTCGCAGCGTACTTCCATCACGAACCTGCTCAACAAATGCTTCTATAAGCTTTCCTTTACTTTGCTCCAGTAGGCCCCTTGCATTAAAGTTACCAGCATCACTGATCGCAGATGGAGGTAGATTCCTAATAGATGCCTCAGAAGCACCAGGTGCCTGAAAACAGCAGTATGCCAGGAATTACTACACGTAAAAATATGAAGATGAAAAAGAAAGCTTGATCGCAATATGTGGAACACTGAAGTAAATGTTTACAAAGATACTATGCAAAAGATACACCAGCCAACAGAAACCACAGTGACAGGAACTACCCATAACAGGTTACAGTTCAGATTAGATCTAGATATCTAGTTGATGGTCATTGTACTTGAAAGAATCACAAGTAAAAGAAAATGAAACAGCATAATCTGGATATCACCCACTGTTGCAGCACGCATCCTGAAGTGTTACCATCAAAACTCAATACATTCTAGATTAAATCTTGTAGCTCAAGGAGCATTGGAGAAAGCAGCAGACACAAAATGGGAAAAAACTTCTCAAAAATATAAGTGGACAAAAGAGGAGAAGTAAATGGCTTCTTAGTGTTTCAGTCTGCAGAAAAATATCATCTTCCCAGGCTCAACCCATCTCGTCCAAAAGAAGGTAAAATGGTGAAGTTTACAACAACTGTCCAGTAATAAACACACATCAGAGACAATGAGAAACACACCCTACTCCAACGACCTAGACCTTGTTGCTTGGCTTGTTCTTCAGCATCTTGCAGCTGTTTTAAATAGGGATTAGCATCTTTCAGTTGACCCTGCTCCCTGACCTGGTTCCATCAAAATTAACCATTTCATAAAGCTAGATATATAATGGGAAATAAGTCAGCTTAGAAACAGAGAAATTAATACCAATCTAACCTTGGCCCAGCCTGCAGCAACAACTAGCATGGAAACATTCTTGTCACCAAGAAAAACAGTGCCATATTCTCGCCCTATGGAAGGTACAGTATATTCCACCTTAAAAGTGACCTCCTAAAGAATAAAAAGGATGCATTTAAAATCTTATACTACTAAAATGGGAATACAAAAATATATACACGTTAGAGGATCAATGCAAGGACACCTTTCCAATGCAAAGCTTCCTCAAGAAGTCTCTGCTTTGCCATGCAAATGGCTCATCCAATCCCCCACGACGTGCCTACAAGTGGAAAGACAGAATGAGCAGTGAAAAAAGATATAAAAATATAGGATCAATTTGAAGATATAGATGATAAAAAAGGTAAGGTTTATTAGTGCATGTCATACCAATCGTGGAGCCATTAGAGATCCTAAGGTAATAGATTTTTCCGGGGGAATTTCAGCCTTGGAACTACCCATTATCACCAAACTGTCACCAGAGGGAACAGCTTTCACTCTTCCCTTCAACCAACCTGTTGATGCCATTTCAACTGCTATATGCCGGAGATTAACATACCAAGTTAGCAACAAAATCTGATTGAGGCAGGAATCATAGTGCTGAGACCAAATAAAAAGTCCTCATCACCAAGTAGACATGCAGAAACAAAATAAGCCACAACCACACTTTTCAAGGGCCCTCTTTTGGTACAGAAAAATCAAAACCTTTATATGAGCAAGGTCTAATAACTAAGGATTTTGGTCAAATCACGAGACCGTACATGGGAAAAGTAAATGAAACCAAAAAAAAAAATGAATTTTGTCATATATCTTTGCAGAAGTAGTGGTAAGCTGCGTACATTTTACCCTCCCCAGACCCCACTTGTGGGATTCCACTGGGTATGTTGTATCTTCGCAGAAGTAAAGTTGTTGAAATTGTGAAATAAATAACAGCCAACTTAATTTATGTTTTATAGATTTCAACTAATCTTTCACAGCATCTACCATAACTACTACTTTCAATGTTTGTAAAAATGAAACTAGATCATTATCAATTCCCAAGTCAATTTCTGACTCGGAAAGATATACCAAATAATCATCAGAAATAGAAGGTCTACTTTGTCTTTGAAACTTTCTCAATGCTAGTATTGGTGGTTCATTTACTATGGATTCATCAATTACAAATTCACTGTGAGTTGTAGGATCCTTCATTTATTGTTCTGAAGTTGCACAACTTCAGGAGGAACAGTTTTTGGAAAAAAAGTGCAGGATAGAGGAATTTGCATCCTCAATTCTTTAATTTTCACATCACATGGTTCTTCACTCCCACTTACTTCACCATTCTCAATGAACCCAATATTTCCATAGGCTCGTATTTTGATTACTGATTAGGACAGTAAAATTTTTACCCCTTTGATTTTTCTTGATAAAAAACAAAGAAACCACTAGTGGTTCCGGAATCCAATTTCTTTCTTGTCGATGGTCATTCACTAGGTAACCTCAAATATGCAGGTGCCTTAAAACTGGGTTTCCTTTCGATCAAAGTTCACAAGCTGTATTTGGGTCTTTTTTACTAGGTAACCTATATAATAAATACACAACCATTTTTAAAGCATATCTCAACAGTGAGATGGGTAAAGATAACATAATCCTAATAATATCATTTGATGCATGATTACGCCTTTCTACCACTGTTTTTTGTGGTGTCTGGCTTATGAATTGAACATATATGACACAGTGTCAAGGAATTTAGCAAATGGACCAAGATGCCCAGTTTCATCATATGATCTGTAATACTCACTACCTCTATTTGACATTACTATTTTCACCTTTTTATCTAGTTTTCTATCAACATCATTAATAATTACACATCACAAATTTATCACGGGAGATTTCTCATGCAACAAATAAACATATCCATAATGTAAAAAGTCATTAATATAAGGGATAAATATTTCCTTTATTGAAAGGAGGGCAAAGGGTCAAATCAGCCCATGAATTATGCAAAATGAAATAGATTACCCTGTCTTAATAATTAGAGTCAAATATGCCCACCTCATTACTAAAATTCGCCACATTTGCACTTATCTTCAAAGAGCGAAAGCCTAGCTCTCGATGGTGCCATGTGTAGGTTTATATATTTTTTAACGGAGCGTAAATATGAACTTTTCGTATAGTTCAACGGCAAATTTGACCTTTCTCCTTAATTTTGAGTTTTAAATTTTCCTTTTTTATTATTCCACCTTTCTTTTCTCCCTCCACTTCCTCTACCACCAATCATTCATTCTTCCTTCTTTGTTCCATATGGAGCTATACACCTATATTAAATTGACATTTTATGTTGCATGTTCTGGTCATTTTGTGCTGGGGCAACGAGGAAAGGGAAAGGAAAGTGGAAAAGAAGATGGTAGGAGAGGTGATAGTGACAATGGAGGTGGAGAGAGAAAAGGAGGAAGGAGGAAGGAGGAAAAAAGGGTGATTGGTAATTGCGAGGCATGTGGCATTATTGGGTGCTATTTCACAGTTTGAAATAAGGAAAAAATAAATCCATTTTAGTAATGGCGAATCACCCCATTCCAGTATGCAAATATTCTTTTGCCAATTTTCATTTCTTTCGGGTCAAAAATACGGGCATCTAGTAAGGCTACGCCGGTGTTGAGAAAGGCGATCACCTTGTCGCCAATGGCCAGAGGCAAAGTGAGGCGATCCTTCATCGCCTTTTAGCTTTATGGCGAGGCGATCTTCAAAAGGCAACGCTATAGCGACAATGGTGAAAAAGGCGAGAAAGGCATCGCCTTTTGCATTTTCTCAAGAAAAAGGGGACCAATTTAGGATTTTAAAAGTTAAAAGATAATTTTAGAGTTTTTCTTTCCAAATTTGCACAATTTCACTCTTACACTTCGACTTCGACTCCAACCAAATGACCCGACTTGAATTCTCCCGCGACCAAGCAAACCTTTCTGGAGACTCCAAAGTCCAACCAATACATATTCTTTTTCTTCTTTTCTTCTTGAGATTTCTTATTCCTGTATTTTTGTACTGTTATTTTCCTCACTATTTTGACTTTTGTTTTGTTTTTTCTCATTCAAGTTCTAGACTTGTACTATCTACTATCTACTTTTAGTTTTTGAATTGAAATATTTGCTAATATGTTATGTAGATTGAGATTTTGATTATTTATATATATAATTAAATATTTTAATTTTTTGGTATTAATTGACACTATACTTCAAAAAGGCGAGCGCCTTGCCACTCGCCTCGCCCTGTGGCAAGGCAAACCCTTGTCGCCTTTCGGCATCCAAAACACTGAGCTGTGCCAATTCTGACATATTTGAACCTAACTATTAACAAAGACAATTTTTCCATTTTGCATAATTCAACTACAAATTTAACCAGTTGTGCTTGAACGAATTTACTGCAACATGACCACATACGTTGGTGTGTATAATTTCTAGAAGTCGTGTGCTTTTTGTAGCTACATTCCTCATTTGTTTGGTTTGTTTTCCTTTATTGATACCAAATATTAAAGCTCCATAAAATCCAAATTTGGTAGGATTTCATTCTTTCCTTGGATATGTGGCTTAAAGATTCATGTAACAAATAAGCAGAGTGTTCATTCACCAACCACAATTTAGCTTCAACATTACGATGCATAGTTAAAAAGGACTTTGGCAAGTCTGACAATAAAGATTTGGTTTGTACAAACCATCACAAGAAATACTCGAACCAATCAGATTATTATATGCTAAAAGTAAAGCAATATTGCCTAAATTTAAAAAGTATTCAACTTTCCCAACTTAAGACAAATAAAATTTCTTGAAAAAAAAGGTACATAATAAGTTCCAAACAAGTTTAAGTGATATCAGTATCTAGAACTAAACAAGAAGTCTCAATAGCTTCAACTGGCATATTCACTTTATTCCCCTTGTACACAAATCTTTCATTTTGATTTATGGTCAGGGTTGTAAGGAATCCTTCCATCGTATTAGAAATATGAACAATACAACCAAAGTCAATCCTTGCATCCTTGCATCCTTGCATCGTACTTCAATTAGATTTGATTTAAGATGCATAAAAGCACTAGGCCAACCTTTTTCCTTGAATCATGCCTTACGTTTAGGGTAATCTTCTGAAAGTGTCTAGGTTCCCATGGAAAAGACACTTCACATTCTTGTGTTTCTTCTTACGTAATTGGAGAGATGACTTGTTACATTATGTTGCCTTTGTTTACCCTTGTCGTGTTCTTTTTCCTTTCTTTCCAGCTCCTTACTGGCTTACAAGGTTAATGGAGTAACTTCCTTGATTCTTTAGCCTTACTTTCTCCAAAAACACTCGTGCATTTCATGCACATTCCATTAGCCTCTCATGATATAATAGTTCATTTAGGAAGGCCAAGACAACAATGAGTTAATGATGACTTTCACAATGAGTTGATGTCATCTCAATGGTGTGCTCATGCATGGTACTAAACCATTAAATTTCATGGTCTTCAAGGTACCCATTAGTATCCTAGCAAGAGATTTACCAGCAGTTAAGGAGCATTTACCAACAAGTTTCAAAATCTATCTAGCACTTTCAATTTTGGAAAGAGTTTTTTTTTTTTTTTTTGAATAGGTAACGACTTTGTATCATAAACAAGTACTTGGGAAGTACAGAAATACCCATTTGCAAAAGAAAGAGCAAGAGAGAAAATAACAAAAACAAGGTGAAATGGGATACAGTCTTAACATGAATTAGAAGTATCTAGAATTGTCTCTGTGTCTTTGGGATTTGACTTTATACACCAAAAACAAAATAGCAGAACAGAGTTGAGCTTGATCTTCTATATGGTGTTACCTTCATTCTCAAAAGGTCTGGAATCCCTTTCTTTCCAAATGGTCCGCCTATAGGTTTGAATTAACTTCCAATTTCTTCTGCTCTTAGCCTCAGTCCTATAGGTTTGAATTAACTTCCAATTTCTTCTGCTGTTAGCCTCAATAGCCTCCTTCTGCTCTTAGCCTCAATCCCAGCCTCCTCCCAGTTTTGGAAAGAACTTGTCTTAATATTTCTCGCAATATTCATTCCATTAACATTAGGCTTATTATTGCTTAATATGTTAGACCAGTTCCGATGCTAGTTTCAGTAATAGCAGTTGGCTTCTTGGTATATAGTGTGACATAAAAATCTAAAACCCCTAGATTGAATTGGATCTATCCACATTAATGATAGGATTTAAGTTAGTGATCAAATCGTAGTTTCCTTAGGTAGCCACCAACCTACCATTATCCTTAAACATCCGTTCTTGGTGGTGAAGAAGCGAACAAAAGACGCGCATGTGTCTTGTTCTCTATTGCAATTAAGATCACTCGCCAGCTAGACAAATTGGAGAAAGGTTTTAAGAGAGGAAATTCACTCATATTGGGAAATGTCATAACAAAAGTAGAGTGTGAATGAAGAGCAAATGCTGCAAATAAAATATGTTAGTAGGTGTTTGGATTGACTTATTTTAAGTGGCTTTTGGCTTTTAAGTTGTTTTTCAATTTTGGAAGTGTTTAGGAACATCAAAAAGTGTCTAAATGCACTTTACTTAGGCTGAAAAAAGAAAAAGAGTCAAAAGCCAAAAGTTGGGTACCTTTAAGTCAATTTTAAAAAGTCAATCCACACATCTTCTTAATTCGTTAATACTTTGAGTTATTAACCTACACATACTATCAAATTAAAAATGACATATGCACTATAAGATGTATACTGATATTCTCCTTTGGGCGAAACATCAAGGTACAACTTTAGACATATGTTCAATAAAACAAAAACATTATTCAGTAATCTATAATGCACCAAATAGTAACATTTACTATGTTCGGACATAAACCAAACTAATGGCACATTTAGACTATTAACTTATGAACAAATGATCAACCTTTGGACAATCCAGAAATGTCTTATTGTTGTGAACTTCAATTTACCCAAAAGTATTATATGATATCATTTATAAGCATCAAGATTCTGGATAATTAAATACAGGTTCATCCATTATGCTGGAATAAAATAATCATAAAGTTCAACCACTTTGACTAGGTACAGTAATTAACGAGAAGGATGTGCCTTTCTGACCGCAAAACTGTACTATATTGTGGAAACCCCCTCCTGCATTAATAACTAATCTCACATACATAATCAAAGAAATCCTTTTAGAAGTAACAAATGTAATTCTGACACAACAGCAAAATGGTTAATGATGAACTGTTTTTTCACACCGGAACCTTAATCTGATGTCATGATCAACTCAGTCTCATAATTAAGATTCACAAAGTTGGAGAAAACATATAATGGAAAATCATTAGTTCCTAAAACCATGCCCCATACCACATGTTAGGATTTTCTCAATCATAGCTCATGAAACATAAACAATCAAATTCAAAACTTCACACGAAATTTGGGATCATGGAACTTAACGATTTTCACAAAACCATCAAATGATATTTAATCAAGAAAACATAATTGAATTCATGTAGCATTTATTGAATATCTAGAACGGAAGTTCTTGAATTTTCTAGCTAGCAGAAACTCTTCTCTACTTTGCACTGTATTGCATTTGAGAGAGGACCAGTTTCTAAAGACCACTTTATACTCCGATTAAACATAAAGTATATATGACTAAGCTACTCTTTTCTTAACATACAACTATGAATTCATAATGACCTATTTATATATAGTAGGATAGTACAAGCGCGACATGTGCCATGTTGACAAGGCACGCAAGCTAACCCTTGTCATGCTCACTTTTCAAAATTTATCAACCAGATTATCATACATTGTGCATAGATACCATCTAATCATGGAATCTTCACAAAAATTCTCACCTTCCATCAAAGAGGGGAGTTATTTAATTGTCTTATAAAAAAATTGTGCCATAAGTTCCAACAAATACACTTTTTATCGGCACTTTTATTTATTAACCCAATTAAAACCATGGAACATGTATCTTACAGAGTGAAAAGCAAATCATCAAACCAGAGGTTAGATTAAACCCAATTTAAACACATGGGACATTTATCATTCAGAGAAAAAAAAGCAAATCTTCAAACCAGTGATTTGAATTCATTCAGCAAGTTTTTTTAAAAATAAATTTAAAAAAAAAAACATCACATAAAAACTAACGACATATCAGAAGGATTGCATCGGCGATACATTCAATCGTAAAAAGTTGATTTGAAGTCAAAACACATGAGAGCGTGAATTAAACACGAACGATCCAAAAGCATACCTGAACGATTAGCGCTGAATGGATCGACGGAAGACGGAGGAAAAGAGAGAAAGCAAAGTAACGTACGGATCCAAAACCAAATCAGCTACCAAATCATGTGAATTGGAATGCTTCAGAACGACCCGTAACGGAATCCGTCCAGGGGTGAGAATGCAGACGCTGTGACCGGCGGAGGGCGGAGGGCGGAGGGCGGCGGATCGAATTAAGGAGAATTTTTTAGGTGAAAATCTATAATTGCAGAGTAACAAGCTATTTATATGTGAAACCGGTATAGAAGAGGGGAAGTAAAAAGAAGATTCACCTCCTTTTTGGGTAAAATTACCTGAAGGGAGAGTGGCAGTTTTAAAATCTAGTAAAAGAAGGTTCTCTGATTTGGTTAAAAGAAAATGACTGTACTTGGACCTGATTAGGACAGGGCGGATTTTCCTAGATGGATTGCCACGTGCAAGTTTATCCACCAGTAATATACTGCCACGTCACTCAGAAATGTTACATTTCCCAGTCAGTAGTAACCGTGGGCCTTTTAGGAAAAATTGGGGAAAACTAAGTTTATACCCCCTTTAAATGAAAATATTATATTCATATATTCTTTTATATTTTCTATTCTCGTACTATTAAAATTTAGCACCAAATTCGCACACTGATGTCAGCATAACATCAGCATCTGCTTGTATGATATACCAATAGGATATAAATATACCAATAGGGTATCACAGATGATTAAACTCAATACTATATGATACCGATATGGTATATATATATATACCGACAAAGTATATAACGAATATATTTTCTACTAATTTAGAGTTTAATAATTTTTTTATTATCATATATACTTATTGGGTATCAATATACCGTCATAGTATCACAAAGGACTGAGTTCATTCTATATGATACCGCTATGGTATACATATACCACCAGAGTATATTTCAGAGTATTTAGACGTCAGCATATAAAAGGGGTAAGGTGGTAGAAAGGTAAATAGGTTGGGTAACGGGTCCATTAATGGTAAATAGTTTATATTGGGTCTATTAATGGTAAATGATTTCAAATTAAGTCTATTTTGTGTACTTTTCCCAAAAAATTATTATATCATGGAGCATTCTCCGTAAAATGGGATAAGCATGATATACTATAGCTTCCTCTATGCACAAGGTACAGCGAAGGGTCCGACCATAAGGGCTCATTGTATATAGTCTTATCTTACATTTCTGTCAGAGACCGTTTTCAAGTCTTGAATCTGTGACCTCCTAATTATCCGTCAAAGTGAATAACAAAAAATTAATAAATTGAACTATTAAGATTTATTGTGCCTTTATTTTTCCTTTACTTTTTAATGTGATTTCTATGTGTTAGCTCTCATTGTTGAAGTTCGGAAAAAAATTCTAAATGAAAATCTAGAATAACGAATCAGCTATTAAAGTATCTTCATAGCTCGATTCTAAAATTTGACTTGCCATAAACCTAATTTGTTTCAAGTAAATAATATATTAAAAGACTTGAAACATAAAAAATCTCATATTTAGAATTTGAGAATATAGGTTGAATTAATATTATGCGATATGGATACATTTTCATATACAATTACACATGCGACCATTTTGTTGAATTAGCTTTTTGAATATGTGCCGTTACGAAAGAAGACCAAAACGATTCTCCAAATAATTTGGTCCACTTTTGTTGAAGCTAGGAAATCTAAGCACGCGTAGTTATTGAATTGTCACCTTCTTTTTGAAAACCTTGGTCTCACACAAAAATATTATTCTTACCCATAAAGAGGCAGTGTATTGAATAACATTTCCAGCTAATACTACCTGTTCCGTGTTTCGATCATTCCACTACTCACGATTGCAGCATTTGGTCATGACAACAATTTTAAATGTTTTTTGATACTTTAATTTGCTTCTAAACCACCTTATTTCATGTTCCACTATTTTCTGCTACTTATGGAGTGGAAAGAGCTGCAAAAGGAAATCCATGAGTGATGGAAACAATGGCACCAGGGGGAGAGAAATGGTAAAGAGGTGAAAATCTGGCATGGAATGGAAAGGGAGACACATGGAATAGAAGTACTGGATTATAGAGGAATAGGTTTCGCCTGTATAACATTTAACAAATTGATTGAAAATATTTGTTTTTGTTTCCTTTCACTTATAAAAAACATTGAGATATTAGTAAACGGTCCAGATAAATATTGCCTCAGTTCTGATAAAATTTAGCACATCCCTGACGAACGAACAACATAGGAGGCCGGTTTATTCAGAGTCCTATAAATTTTAAAAAATAAGTAAAAAGGGGGGAAAAAGAAAACAAAATTTCTCTACCTCCTGAAGTCTCTCCCCTAAAATTACATGTGAACAACACATCTCAACACGCTATTTCCCTAGACAGCAATTGTCTGATTGGTAGATTTTAGGCTGAAAGAGCCCCCATCCAAATTGGCAATTGCCACCAGTTTACCTCTGTTGCAGCATTCACCGTCTACCAGCAGCTTTTCTAACAGGGATATCCTCCTCATCTGACTCGACATCTCCGTACTCCCACATTGCAAGTCTCTTATCCCGTGCTTCTGTCTGATACTTCTCCAATTCATCCAGCGCCTGTTGTTTGTCCTTGGGCTCCCATCTCTTCCTTTTCTCCATCCTAGCTAGTCCTTCCTGAAAATTTTACAACTCCCTTGTTAGAACACTGCCAGAACAAAAAGAAATCCTCAAGGAGCAGAGGAGATTGGGAGCACTTGGAATTTCAAACCATACTCGACCAGATAAAAGATAGTCTAGCTAAATGGAATTTGAACAGCCAAATGAAAGGCATTGCACTTCACTATGATACTACGATGGTGGTTGAGGGGGGGGGGGTGTTGAAAAAAACTCAGCAGAATGCAAAAAGCAATATATAAGAGTAAAATAATGTAATAAAAGTGGCTATTATTTTCAAACCTTAAGCAAGGTAGCATTTATGCTGATATCACTTTCAGGATCAACCAAAGTCACCAAAAACACTGTCCCTGTCCCTTGACCTTTAACTTTTCCCCCTGAAGTGTCCTTTTCCTCGATAACAGCTCTAAATTCCTTTGGCCCACTTAGAAGAAGCTCGCTTAGCCGGTATGCTGCCTCCTGACCATAATCATCTTCTAGCCCGGGAACTTTAACATGGGCAAGACTGCAGAGCTGAGCGAGCCCAGGACCCGAGGACACAGATGCATCAAGAGGCCGCAATTGACTGTATGGAACAACTTCTTGATTTCCATAATCAAGATAGAAAACTTCAAATTTGTCTCTGGAAGATTCCACAGCACCGCGAGGAGCATTGACAATCTTAAACATATTTTTAAAATGAAAAATCAGAAAAAGAATGATGATATGACAAGCAAAACTATAACATAACAAAATCACCTATATCTTTCGGTAGACATGAAACTTCAATAATCTACATTAATGGCCCCACAAAGATATGTATTGGATTGGCAGGTATTTTTCAACGAGCTAGGGACGTCGCATGAGCAGGAATTTACTTTAAATATATATGTATAATGCCAAAGAAAACACTAGACTAACTAAGCAAATTTAAGACTTCATGTGATGCCCCCCCCCCAAAAAAAAAAAAAAGCAGTACTGTCAAGCAAATATTTTATTTGACTGAAATGGAAAAGCACACATTTAACTTTCTTTGATACATAAAAAGTAGGAACTGTAATTTTTTAGGTGATCAAGTGCCAAACTGTAGTTTTGAAGATTTAACAGTTTGACATATGACTATCCAAACTAGTATTTTGCATTCATATTAAAGAATACACCAAGTTAGAATATTCCATAATTCAGGTCATTTCTTCAACTGTCTAATTCATAGACTTATAGAATCACATAAATTAAGTACAAGTAATATGATTAATGGACACATACCATTGCTCGGTTCCATGAATTATCAGCACTGAATTGAGCAAGAACAATATCACCCTTCTTTGGATTAAAGGCACCAATTACAGGAGCCTCCTGAAGATTTAGAGAAGCAAGTTGCTTCTGAATGGCAGCTACTTTCTGGTCGGAAACCAACTGAACATAAAATTTACCCCCACCCAAAATTTCAGTGACTGTGACCTGAGAACATAAATGTGTAGAAGTATAGAAGTCAAACAATCATAAGCCAAAATGGTATTCACAATGAATCTAGATGGTAAATAATGACAATCAATAATTAACTGAGAAGCACTAGATCTAATTACATTACCTTCACCTCTTCTTTTTGGCGTCTTTCAGCTGCTCCACCACTGGAAACTTCCTCTCCCTCGACGTAATTCTCCCATATCTATATCGAGGCACTTGTTAATAAATAGTAAAGAACAAACTTATGATTAATCAGCATAACAGATCTTGCTCTTGCCTTCAATTTCTGCCTTTTGGCAGCCTGTTCAGCTTGCATGAGGAGGTGAACTTCTGGGATTC
>JAABOM020000075.1:28511533-28526349 GCA_011800125.2 Solanum clarkiae
GGGGTGCCCAAGGATAGGCATGGGGGACAAGATTCCTCTTGTCTTGTCCCCTTGTCTGGTGTGGGCCCCACGCATGCGGAATAAATAATAATTTTTTTTTAAAACGTTCAAAAAATCATAAAAATAAAAATAAAGCTTCGTGACTCATTTGATACTGTGGAGGGTAAAAATTGGGTGTCAACAAATATAATATAATATAATATAATATAATATAATATAATATAATATAATATACAACAACAACAATATACCTAGTGAAATCCCACAGGTGGGGTCTAGGGAGGGTAGATTGTACGCAGAGCTACCTCATAGAGATAGAGAGGCTGTTTCCTAAAACCCTCATCTCAAAACCAAAAAACTAAATATGGCATATAATATAATATAATATAATATAATATAATATAATATAATATAATATAATATAATTACGTGAAGTGCTTGAATTGTCAAACTTACAAAATGTTAATATTACACAGAAATTTTATGCTAATATTTGGTCCCATTTTTGTTTTTATTTGTGGTGGTGGGGTGGGTTGTGTTGGGGGTCCCCAAATAGGTCAAAACCTCTCATTTTAAAGGCAACGTAATTTTGAATTTTGAATTTATTATCCCCACTCATGCTCCACCTCATCTTTTTCATTTGTTCTAATGGGGCAGATCAATGTATTATTAATGGATTTAATGAAATCAATATTTATGATGTGAACTATAAATTTAAATATAAAAAAAATTATTAAAATCATTATAAACACTAAATATGAATTCATAATATTAATAATATAATGAGTTTATAACTAAAAACTTTATGAATCAAATTTTAAAAAATTTTAATTTTAAATCAATTTCTACTGTTATTTCAATTACTTTTCTCGATCTAAATTTAGTCGAGCTCATCAATGACCATCCAATACTAAATAGTGTCATTTTAAAAGCAAATTGAATACCTTTTATATTTTATTATTATTATTATTATTGTGCTATAAAAAATAATTTTTATCATAATTATATCATTTTACGTTTTCTTTTTTTGGTTTTTGCCGTAATCCTCATCTTTATCATGGGGCTATCCAACCAAATGTCACTTCCGAAAAGGATGCTTATACACCATTTTGACGTTATTTATTGGCATATCTTTATGAAGTTGGGCGGTATGCTCAACTAAGTATCGCAATAAAAGAATAAACAGTACTATACGTGTTTTATATTTGGATAAATATATCACAAATCTCGTAGATTTATTTCTTCCGAGGAAAAATTACACGGATAAGTAAACATATAGTACTTAATTAGCTAATATAATTACAATTTGAATTAATTATAACTTGAGCCAAATATCTTGTTCTAATTATGGTTTGAGTTTTGTATAATTCCCGCAATTTATATAAACGGTGTACACGATTATACAAAAATCATGTGCAAATCAAATTTATAGCGAAATACGAATATTATTAATTGTAAAGCGAATTATACAAATACCGTGCATGAATTGTATAGCAAATTATACAAATACTATACAAAAAGGCGATTTATATAGTGCATTATACAAACATTACTATAACTATAGTTATAAAATATAATTATCTAAACTATAATTATTAAGCATAATTAAACTTTATATGTTTGCCATTTATGAAATTTACTCTTTCTCTGACAAACATCTTTGTATTGGGGCTGTCTCTGCAAATTAGATCATTTGATGGGTTTTAAAAATAGATTTAAACTAAGGTGTAATGTGAATCGAATAATGAGATTAAATAAAGTTTTTTTTTCCAAAGAGATGACATTGTCCCTCATTGGTTAGCAAAAGCAAAATAAATATACTTATATATAGAATCATTTCTTTTAGCATTTAAAGAGTTGAGATAGAGAGGCACTTCTAGTGTTGTCATTGCTTAGTTTTGATTGATATATTTTCTTAACCAAATTTATATTCTATTTGAGCTATTTATTTTCTATTTTTCTTGGTTTTAATTGATGTAAATTTTAAAATCAAATTTATATTCTACTTCATCTATTTATTTTTTAGTTTAAGATATTCTCGCACGCAATATTAATTGAAAAAATTGTGGATTTTTTAAAAATGCCAAAACGGTCATTTCAAATTTAAAAATTTGTGGCTAACATATATTATTTTTCACGAACACATACTTTCACATATGTTGGTTGTCCAACTTAGGACTATAAAATTTCATATTTTTTCATAATTGAGATGATTTTTTCCTCTTCTTTTGTATAATATTTTCAAAGAATACAATCTGTGTCATGTGAAGTTACTTCATCATTTTAGTTCATCGGAGTTCTGTAATTTGCATTGCCACTATTACATAAATGTTTTTCCATTCTATCATGAGTGGAAGTAACCCAAATACTTCACAAATAATGGGGGAGTTAGAAGTCAAACAACTTATTGGCTAAAATATTTTTTCTTCTTCTTCTACATTTGTGTTTCTGTATTTATTTAGTTTCTTGTTTATAAATCAGAAACTAATTTTGACAAACAACTTATTGGCTAAAATATTTTTTCTTCTTCTTCTTCTACATTTGTGTTTCTGTATTTATTTAGTTTCTTGTTTATAAATCAGAAACTAATTTGTCAAAAAACGGTTCGAAACAAATATAAAAACACTATCATCAGAGTGATGATATGTGCTGCTTCAAGTAGTAAAGTTTTGACACAAAGTTGTTAATGTACAACAATACATCCAGAGTCATCATTTCTGATACATCAACATTTCAATACTTCAAACAAAACTAATAACAACTTCAAACGGTTTTGAACAGAAATTGTTCCAGCACATGTTCAAAACTGAATCTATCGTGATTAGGTAATCGCGATGATCAAGACAGCAACAACATTTCGTTTCTAGGAAGAAAAAAATGATACTAACACGCAAATATTGTTCCAAGGATTACATCATCTCCAAAAACAAAAAGGAAAAAGAAAGATGGAGCCCAGATCTAAAGCAGCCTTGTAAAACAACCTTTATCCCTTATATAGGAAAAAAATGGATGGAGAAACTAACCAGTTTACAAAAGAATAATTCACAACTGAGACAGCATATCATCAAGGAAAAAAAAAAGATTTTAAATTCTCAGTAGAAGTGATTCATACATTTCAGTTTTAACAGCTACAAGTTGGTTTGAACCACACCAGGTTCAAGCATATGGAGGTTCATATCAAATACCTATGAGCACAAACAACCTTCAACCCACTACAAGGATCTTGGTGAGTCTGGAATAGAATCATTTGGCCCAAGGTCATCAATTGGTGGCCGCTGCTTATGATGATCGGTGACTGATTGATAAGCCATTGCTAAAGCTAAGGCCTGGACATAAACCAAACAAACAAAATGAACAAGTGCATGGAATATGCAGCTCAATCAGAAGTTTGAAGTCATCCAATTCTTGTTTAAGTCCAGAAATCCCATGACTCAACAACAAAGCAAAGGAGACACACTTATGCAAGACCAGAACCATATAACATGTCTTTTACACATTGCGACTAGGCTAAAAGAGAATCATGACTAAAGAAGACTTACAACATGATCATGGTCTGGAGGAGCATATATGCCTGTAGTTATTGTTGTTCTCCTGCGAGTATCATTTGATGGTGCATCAGATATCTTTTTGAATCCTGTTGGCACAACTACTACTGGGATACCCACAAGATTGCCAAGACAAACTTTCTCCCAGTCAGTTGCATTTCCAATAAATGCATCAACTTTGAAACTTTCTCTTACTTGCTGAATCAACATGTGTCTAGCTCTCTGTGCCTGGTGAAGTATCATGCAAGAATTGATCTTAGTGTTGGCAAATTCTGAACAACTGTCTAAAAGTGGATTACAACCACCGTTCCGTAACTACGCCAGTCAGATTTTGAAATGTATGAAACAATTTAATTCATTAAGGTCTTTTCCTATACAAATGGTCATCAAACAAAAGTACAATTTTACACATCTTCTGTAGATCAGGATAATTACCTGAAAATAGTCAACGGCAGATATGACACGGGCTCGGCGAAGTTCAACAGGCCATTGATCTTGGGCTTCATATTCATCATCCAGGTTTGAGCGCTGCCATTTGTCGAAGTGAGCCAACATCTCAACATCCATTGTGAAATTGAGGATACCTTGGACAGAATGCACAGTGTAACTCAGGTTAAATGGGACCATTTTCACTCCTTTTGATTGAAGTACATGAACGACCTGCCATCGCCCGCATAATATAATTCAGTTAAGACATTCATCAAATAGGATAAAGAACCTAATTAACTCAGCAACAATGCAATATTGGAAAACATTTACTTACTTCCATTTCAGCATCCTCAAGATATCCAACAGTGAACTTTGTGATATCAACTGAGAATGGATCTATAAAGGGTATGTCTCTGGATGAAACATCATCTGGGTCCTTTCCCAAAATGGCATCTAGAATAATCACACAGTCCACAGAATTTCTACAAAAAGGGCCTAATTTATCCTGACAAGAAGTTAGAATTTTTAGTGTATTGTACTCAAAAACTAGTGTTAGTAAAGCAATTGCACTGTGGAAGAAATATGAGTACCAAGCTTTCAGCTATGCTCATAACACCCGTTCGACCAACAGCTCCAAAAGTGGGCCGTAGTGCCGTCACACCACATCGAGAAGCTGGATAGGTAATAGAGCCACAAGTTTCTGAACCAATTGCAAATGGAACCAAGCCTGAAATACCAGACACTCTCATCAAACAATATGTTCTGTCTACTAATCAGTTAGCACAGTAAAGGACTATAATTTCGCCATTTTCATTCTTCCAAAGGAGGTACAAACTGACATTAGATATCGAGAGGATTGTCATATTTGCAATGTAGAAGACAGGATGCCTCAATAAGAATTTAAGCAGGACTATCAATAGCTCAAAGATACCTGCTGAGGTGCAAGAAGCAGGCCCTGCTGATGATCCCGTAGAATATTCTTCAATATTCCACGGGTTTCTTGTTCTACCACCAAACCAGACATCATCATATGCTAAAGAACCAGTTACTAACTTTGCAACAAGAACTGCCCCAGCAGATTTCAGTCTGCATCAACCATAGCTAGATTATCTTAAATACTCTAGGCTTATATGCCGTTGATTTCATGACTAGTTATACCTCTTATAAACCCAAGCTTCAATATCAAGAACTTGGTTTTTGAAAGATGTTGAGCCCCATGTCGTGGTATAGTTAGGTACTGCTATGATGTCCTTCAGACCATAGGGAATCCCATGAAGAGGACCTGTATAGAAAAGAAGATGTTATACTTGTAAACACTTTGAACAAGAACAGAGAGGCTAAAGAGCAAAGTATATTGTTAAATAGCCTCATGAGGCTATTAGTGATACAAAGGGAAGTGATCAAACAGAAATTTGGAGAAAACAATTTTCGTATTACTCTCCAAATTTCATAAAGAAGTGTAAATATTGTTTCAAGAAGCCACATATACCATAGAATCCTAAAGTAAGTTTCTCTAGATTAAAAAGAAATCAGGGAAAAATCAGATCATGAGGTGAGAAGCGAAGGAAGCATGGGAAGATCACTCTGGCTGGAGAAGGTAACTGTGGGAAATGAACAACCTTAAGTGCTTGAAGGGTAAGGTAAACCATTACAGCATCAAGAAAAGATCAGTGTAAAGAAATTGGAGAACATTGTGGCCTGAAGATTTACGATTTCCCATACTATGTGTAATGTTATGATGGTCTAATTTTGTTATGGCTGATAAACATATTACCATTTTCTTCCATGGTACTATCGTACTTACTACGCTCAGGATTTTATTTTTCTTTATTATCTGTAAAGATTCATGACATCTATGGTGATTTAAAATGAAGTTCCTATTTGTCTCTTCCCCATAATTTTGAATAGAGCTAAATGGATATGGGGAATTCATTATTATAGAGGCAAGTTCATTGATTGATGGATGGAAAATCCAAAATTATGAAGCTAAATAGGAAATACGTGAAAGAGGTTAGTAAAGATGAATTGGGCAGACTGTTACCCAAATATTTGCCTTCAGCAAGCAGTTGATCAGCTTCTTTTGCTTGTTCGTATGCTAATTCTTCAGTAATTGTAACGACGGATTCCAGAACCGGACCATACCTGTGACACTCCTGACACATGCATCATTATGAGGACTATATAATCAATAACAAGAATAATTGGAAGCAAACGCTAGTTCTAACACCTCTTTAGTCTCTTCAAGAAAATTCCAGTCAGCTCCACCGATGTAATTAGATTTTCCTTGAGAAGCTCCCCAAGTTCAAGAATCTGACATGACAATATACGTGTATGAGTGGACGGACAATGCCATAAATTTGAGCACAGAAGTCCTGTTATAAAGATTTAAAGGGAATAACAGGGAGCACTTACGCTCATGAACGCGATATCCTCATCACTTTTTGGTCTTTGTATACCAGCAGGTGATGGATAAGTGAGCTTTTTGTTTGGTTCATGGTCTAGTTGTTGGACCTTCCATGCAGAATTGAAGACTAAACAAGATGGGTTATACAGACCTCCATCGGTAGTGGCAACTAACTTTCGGTTGGATCTGATTATAGGTATGTTAAAGTCATTTGCTCCCTTTTCAATTTCGAGCATCTGAAAGGAATGAACAGTATAGCAAAGTACAGTCTTCCGTTATATACTAGTTCAGAGCAAGAAGAATCACCAGAATAATTAAACTGTCACAACAGTACCTTGTTCTTATTCAAGAAGCAAGAGTCCAATATTTTGAATCCACATTCACAAACTGGAAGATGTTTGGCCTCTTCCAAGCATGCACCGAGGTTATCAGGACCCAAGTTCCTTCTTTCCTGATTATGTTCAGATAATTAGGCTTAATTCTGAGCTGCTCTACAAATGATAGTTCCAAAAACGAATATAGCTTGATGTCCAACGGAAAGATACAATCCAAGTGCCCAATTTGCTATTGGTAACATATTTGGGTATATAAACTTTCCAATAACAGGCTGCAGAAGAGATTCTTCATTTACCATTTACCTTTATGCATTTTGCATTTACCATTTTGCATTTTGCATTAGCAGCAGAACAGCAATGGAAATTAAACAACAAAAACAGAAACTTCGTTGCATTCATAGTAGTAGCATCTAACAACAAAGTGATAAACAGAGCGAATGTACTTATAGTAGTGGCATAGGAAATAAAAGTAGGATGAGAGAAAGCATACTATATCTGTGGAATTGCAGCAGGTAAAATCCCCGTGTCCTGATGAGTCTGAAGAAACACAGTTGCTATTTAGCAACAAAGTAAATATAAGCATGAACATAGGCAGGTGCAACAACCGACGAACTGAACGCGCCGGAATGGGGCAAAACACGTTGCCGCCGTTTTCACTCGCCGCTTCATCCGCCATCAGAACTAGATTTCCGGCAACCATCTGTAGTATGTAAAAAAATAAAATCTCTAGGTCAATGCCTTCCTTCCGAGTTAAGGCACCAAGCCCTATGAACTGAAATTCCCAAATTTATTTAACAATAAAAAACATTGATACTTGACTTGATTATGACGAAAACACTTCACTATTTCCGATTTTACCTTTAAATATTTCTGATTTCTGACCTATTCAGCAAGAATCAACTTTCTCCACAGTAAAGATATAGATCGCCAGCGACAGCGCAGCCAGCAGGATCAGCCGCCGGCACTGAAAAATTGGCTTGCGCTGACGGGTTCATTTCTTAGCTCGTTTAACTTGTTACACTCTACTCAACTCTCTCTTAACGAATTTAATCAAATAAAAAATATTACACTGTTTATTTTTTAATAAAATAAAAAAAAATTGAATGTAATTTTTTTAAGGCATAACACATAAATTAGTCATTAAATTTGACTTCAAATCACAATATAATCTTCAACTTTCAGATTGTAAAAACTTATGAAGTACAACTTTTAAAAAGTTTTCAATTTTTTTAAAATCATGATATTGACTTTTTTTTACATATTTACTTCTTTGTTTGTTATAATAAATGTGTGGGTGACATTTCAAGTTTATGTTGGATTAGTGATCAAATTGTAAGTTTTACAAAACATTTTTCGGGGTTAATGTAAGTTCTATCAAAAAATATACTTACTTTATGAAAGAAATATAAAATATTTTTAATTCTTGATGATTGAAAATTCAGCTTCCAGAGTAATTAAGCAAAGGAAAAGTAAAAAAAATGAAAAATAAGAAGTGTGGTAATAGTCTAATTGACTATATAATTATAATTAATTATATAGTAGAAGTGATGCTTGGATAAATAATCAACTAAATAAACAACAATATACCCAGTAAAATTTTATAAGTGGACGTTTGGAGAGGGTAAAACGTATGCAGACCTTACCACTGGAATCCACTAAATACAAAGTTACAATCATTTACAGATTAAAAAGTAACAAGAAATTTTACAAATCTAAACCATAAAACAAAAAAAAGAGGCCTCAAAAAGAGGAAGAAGTCCTCATGTCCCAAACAGAAACCGCGATTCATACTTTTCACTTTTAACAGCTACTAGTTGGTTTGGACCACACCAGGTTCAAAGCACATGGAGGTCATCCCTTGGTGGCCGCTACAGGGAGCTGAAATAGAATCATTTAGCCCAAGGTCCTCAATTGGCGGCCGCTGCTTATGGTGATTGGTGACTGATTGATAAGCCATTGCTAAAGCTAAGGCCTGGACATAAACCAAACAAACAAAATGAATTGACTGCATGGTATAAGCAGCTCAATCTGAAGTTTGAAGTCATCCAATTCTTGTTTAAGTCCAGAAATCCCATGACTCAACAACAAAGCAAAGGCGACACACTTATCCAAGACCAGAATAATATAACGCGTCTTTTACACATTGCTACTACACTAAAACGAGAATCATAACTAAGAAGACTTACCACATGATCATGGTCTGGAGGAGCATATATGCCTGTAGTTAGTGTTGTTCTCCTGCGAGTATCATTTGAAAGTGCATCAGATATCTTTACGAATCCTGTTGGGACAACTACTACTGGGATACCCACAAGATTGCCAAGACAAACTTTCTCCCATTCAGTTGCATTTCCAATAAATTTCCATCAATCTCGAATGGAGCCAAAGATTCACTATTTTTTGGCTTTGGGGTATGATGGAATAAAGCGAAATGGCTCTTTAAACTGTCTGTGCTTCTTTCAATTGTGAAGTAGTAGTTAGTCGATGCAACTTTCGACGCTCATCATGGGTCATACGGAAACAGTCGCACTATGTTTTTAAACATAGGGGTCAGGCTGCGTACATCGGACCCCCCCTTACCCCGCTATGGGCAGGAGCCTTTGAGGCATTGGGGTAATGTTGTTGTTGTAGTTGCATTTCCAATAAATGCATCAACTTGGAAATTTTCTCTTACTTGCTGAATCAACATACGGCTAGCTCTCTGTGCCTGGTGAAGTATGATGTAAGTATTGGTCTTAGTGTTGGCAAATTCTGAACCGTCTAAAAGTGGATTACGACCTCCTTTCCGTAACTAAGCCAGTCAGATTATGAAATGTATGAAAGAATTTTATTTATTAAGGTTATTTCCTATATGAATGGTCATTAAACAAAAGTACTATTTTAAACATCTAAACCAAGAGAAATTCTGTAGATCAAGACAATTACCTGAACATAGTCACCGGCAGATAAGGCACGGGCTCGGCGAAGTCTAATAGGCCATTTATCTTGGGCTTCATATTCATCATCCAGGTTTGAGCGCTGCCATTTGTCGAAGTGAGCCAGCATCTCAACATCCATTGTGAAATTTAGGATACCTTGGACAGAATCAACAGTGTAACTCAGGTTAAACGGGACCATATTCACTCCTTTTGATTTAAGTACACGGACGACCTGTCATCGCCATCACAATATAATCCAGTTAAGACATTCATCACATAGGATAAAGAACCTAATTAACTCAGCAACAATGCGATATTGGAAAATATTTACTTACTTCCATCTCAGCATCCTCAAGATATCCAACAGTGAACTTTGTGATATCAACTGAGAATGGATCTCAAAAGGGTATGTCTCTGGATGAAACATCATCTGGGTCCTTTCCCCAAATGGCATCTAGAACAATTACACAATCCACAGAATTTCTACAAAAAGGGCCTAATTTATCCTGACAAGAAGTTAGATTTTTTAATGTATTGTACTAAAAAATAATGTTAGGAAAGCAATTGCACGGTGGAAGAAATATGAGTACCAAGCTTTCAGCTATGGTCATAACACCCGTTCGACCAACAGCTCCAAAAGTGGGCCGCATTGCCGTCACACCACAGCGAGAAGCTGGCCTGGTAATGGATCCGCAAGTTTCTGAACCGATTGCAAATGGAACCAAACCTGAAATACCAGACACTCTCTTCAAACAATATGTTCTGCCTACTAATCAGTTATACACAGTAAAGGACTGTCATTTCGTCATTTTCATTCTTGCAGAGTGGGTACAAACTGACATTAGATATCGAGCAGAATTGTAATATTTGCAAATATAGAAGACAGGATGCCTCGATCGGAATTTAATCAGGCAATCAATAGCTCAAAGATACCTGCTGAGGTGCAAGAAGCAGACCCTGCTGATGATCCCGTAGAGTATTCTTCAATATTCCACGGGTTTCTTGTTCTACCACCAAACCAGACATCAGCATATGCTAAAGAATCAGTTACTAACTTCGCAACAAGAACTGCCCCAGCAGATTTCAGTCTGCATCAACCATATCTAGATTATCATAAATACTCTGGACTTATATGTCGTCGATTTCATGATTAGTTATACCTCTTATAAACCCAAGCTTCAATATCAAGAACTTGGCTTTTGAAAGATGCTGAACCCCATGTTGTGGTATAGTTAGGTACTGCTATGATGTCCTTCAGACCATAGGGAATCCCATGAAGAGGACCTGTATAGAAAAGAAGATGTTATACTTGTAACCCCTTTGAACAAGAACAGAGAAGCTAAAGAGCAAAATATTGTTAAAAAGCCTCATGAGGCTATTAGTGACCCAAAGGAAAGTGATCAAACAAATATTTGGAGAAAACAATTTTTGTATATTCTCTAAAGAGCAAAATATTGTTAAAAAGCCTCATGAGGCTATTAGTGACCCAAAGGAAAGTGATCAAACAAAACTTTGGAGAAAACAATTTTTGTATACTCTCCAAATTTCATAAAGAAGTATCAAGAAATATTGTTTCAAGAAGCCACATATACAATAAAATCCTAAAGTAAGTTTCTCTAGATTAAAAAGAACAACAACATACCCAGTGGAATCCCACAAGTGGGGTCTGAGGAGGGTAAAGAGTGCACAGACCTTACCACTACCTCATACAGATAGAGAGGATATTTCCGAAAAACCCTCGTCTCAAAAATCAAGCCCCATAAACAGAGCATGAGGTTAGCAGTGAAGGAAGCATGGGAAGATCACTCTGGCTGGATAAGGTAACTGTGGGAAATGAACAACTTTAAGTGCTTGAAGGGTAAGGTAAACCATTACAGCATCAAGAAAAGATCAGCCTGAAGAAAGTAGAGAACATTGCCGCCTGAAGATTTACGATTTCCCGTATTATGAGTAATGTTTCGATGGGTCTAATTTTGATATGGCTGATAAACGTATTACTATCATTTTCTTACGTGGTAGTACGGTACTTACTATGCTCAGGATTTTATTTTTCTTTATCATCTGTAAAGGTTCATGACATCTATGGTGGTTCAAAATGAAGTTCCTATTTGTCTCTTCCCTATAATTTTGAATAGAGCTAAATGGATATGGGGAATTCATTATTATTGAGGCATGGTTCATTAATTGATGGATGGAAAATCCAAAATTATGAAGCTAAATACGAAATACGTGAAAGAGGTTAGTAAAGATGAATTGGGCAGACTGTTACCCAAATATTTGCCTTCAGCAAGCAGTTGATCAGCTTCTTTTGCTTCTTCATATGCTAATTCTTCAGTAATTGTAATGACAGCTTCCAGAACAGGACCATACCTGTGACACCCCCAGTACATGCATCATTATGAGGACTAGATAACCCATAACGAGAATAATTGGAAGCAAACACTAGTTCTAACACCTCTTTAGTCTCTTCAAGAAAATTCCAGTCAGCTCCACTGATGTAATTAAATTTGCCTTGAGAAGCTCCCCAAGTTCAAGAATCTGAAATGATAATATAGGTGTATGAGTGGACGGAAAATGCCATAAATTTGAGCACAGAAGACCTGGTATATAGATTTAAAGGGGATAACAGGGAGCACTTACACTCATGAACGCGATATCCTCATCATTTTTTGGTCTTTGTATACCAGCAGGTGATGGATAATTGAGCTTTTTGTTTGGTTCATGGTCTTGTTGTTCGACCTTCCATACAGAATTGAAGACTAAACAAGACGGGTTATACAGACCTCCATCAGTAGTGGCAACTAACCTTCGATTGGATCTGATTATAGGAATGTTAAAGTCATTTGCTCCCTTTTCAATTTCTAGCATCTGAAAGGAATGAACAGTATAGCAAAGTACAGTCTTCCTTTATATGCTAGTTCAGATCAAGCAGAATGAGCAGAATAATTAAACTGCCACGACAGTACCTTGTTCTCATTCAAGAAGCAAGAGTCCAACATTTTGAATCCACATTCACAAACTGGAAGATGTTTGGCCTCTTCCGAGCATGCACCGAGGTTTTTAGGATCCAAGTTCCCTCTTTCCTGATTATGTTCAGATAATTAGGCTTAATTCTCTGCTGCTCTACAAGCGATAGTTCCGAAAACAAATATAGCTTGATGTCCAACGGAATGATACAAGCCAAGTGACCTATTTGCTATTGGTAACATATTTAGGTTTATGAACTTTCCAATAACAAGCTGGAGAAGAGATCCTTCATTTACCATTTACCTTTATGCACGAGATGTTCATTCAGCATTGACTACACATTAGCAGCAGGACGGCAATGGAAATTAAACAACAATAACAAAAAGTTCGCTGCATTCATAGTAGTAGCATCTAACAACAAAGTGATAAACAGAGACGAATATACTTATGGTGGACAAGAGAAAGCATACCATTTCTGTGGAGTTGCTGCAGGTAAAATCGCAGTATCCTGATGAGTATGAAGAAACACAGTTGCTAGTTAGCAACAAAGTAACTACAAGAATGAACATAGGCAAGTGCAACAACCGACGAACTGAACGTGCCGGAGTTGGGCATAACACGTCGCCGCCTTTTTCACCCGCCGCTTCATAAGCCATGGGAGCTAGATTTCCGCAACCCTCTGTAGTAGGTAAAAAGTTAAAATCTCTAGATTAATGCCTTCCTACCGATTGAAAGCACCAATTACTGGATCCTCCCGTTCGAGCCCTATGAACTGAATTTCCAGGATTTATTTAAGGAAGAAGGCTTATAGAACTTAAATTAAAACTTTCATATTTTCTTCGAGGATGTCAAGATCATTAAAAACTCTTAAACTTTCGACTTCTTAAAATATTTAGTAAATCACTAAATATATCAAAACTATGAAATTTGAAAAAGGAAAAATCACTTCGTGTTATAACACTTTGGAGAAAAATTTCTCCGAAGTTTCAATGTTCATCGGTACACTTGTTTAACTTGCGAACGTTATTCTCTTTTATTTTCCTCCTTTCTCTTTGCTGATCGTTGTTGTTTGTTGTTTGAAACTCAAAAGTATGTACTTCATTTGTTGCAGATTTGAAAATTTTCTTGTGATCTCTTTCATTTACATATATCTATTTGTTGTTTTAGATTTGTGGTGTTGTTGGATTGTAGAGATTTTTTGTTGATTAAAATTTTTTTTCCGATGACTTCTCTACTTGATTTTTATTGGGTATGCTTTCTTGCTGTTTTTTTTAATTGTTTTTTACCTAAATTTTAATATTTGTATATTTTTAATGAACGATTGCATAAAATTCCTACAAAATTTATTGAAATCTTAGAAACTAGATTGAAATTTTAATTATGTTCATACACACATTGTACTCATATCCAATAATTTTATAATAATTTAAGAGTAGAGTATTTTCGATGTTCTATTGTGCATATTTATTTATGAGGCATAATTTGAAATTGTTATTTTGTACTTGTTTTCTCCGATGTCATTGTATGGATAAGTTCGTTCTGCTTGTGCTTTTTGTTCTCGTCTCCCTATATATTCACTTTGTACAGCTTAAAAAAAATAACCAAGTTGTTAAGGCAAAATTAATTCCTTTAGGATTCAAATTAGACTTCTGCTTTCACTTTTTTGGCCTACTTCGTATGTGACTCAAATTCTGCAAGGTCTAGAATTTTCTTGAATTTGTCACTATTTACAATCCTCTTGCTTCCTACCTTCAGCTCATGAAAGTTACTTGTTGTGACTGCTTCTTCATAGCTCCTTCACAATAATTATTATCTTTCAGAGATCTCTCAAAAACTTTCTACAATATTTTACAGTATTAAAAAGTTGATTTCAATAATTACTCCTATTTTTTTTACCTGTGATGTCTGCGTGTATTTCACAGAAATATACAATGATCATAGCTTCTGCTTGTAGGTTAATGGTCATAAAGAGTCCTCAATCTCCTTGTTCCTGAATTATGTGTCTTTATATCTCTAGCACATAATCACCAAGAGCTCATCTTAAAATTTCTTTTGATGCTTCATATGCATCTATTTTTATCTACTTTTGTGTTGGAAGAAAACAACCTTCATAATCTTAATCATTGAGTGACAGTAGTTATTGTTATTTGTATAGAAGTGGGAAAGGAAATATATTCCACATTGGTTAAGAGAAACATCATACTCTTTCTTCTAGCCT
>JAABOM020000075.1:28526449-28541037 GCA_011800125.2 Solanum clarkiae
GTACGCCCCAACTTGAGGGGGAGTGTTATTTGTATAGAAGTGGGAAAGGAAATATATCCCACATTGGTTAAGAGAAATATCATACTCTTTCTTCTAGCCTATATAAAGGGCTTCACTTGTACAATGTAAAATGCACTTAAAAATATATCTCTTATATTCTCTTTATATGTTTCAACAGTTATAAATAGTACCAGCTATTGAATTTCAGTTATGTGGAGCGCATTTGAAATTTTCCCTTCTCGGCTTCATAAATTGTATCAAAGTGCGCATCTCACTTGATAAATCAATTAATTGGGGAACATTTTTCCTCCATGTTCAGGGAACTGTAACTTCAATTTTCCTCGATCTATATTATTTTTCACAGTATGGTCTCCGCCCTCTGTGCAGTGCATGCAACTCCTTAAGTCTTACAAAAAAAAAAATTAAACAGCATTATGAAGAAAAACTCAACATAAAAAAATTTCTTCTTTGAAATCTATGATATAGAGGATACTCCGATTAATCGACATCCAGATAAAAATTGTCTCATATACACTACTGTGATACATGCTTGTTTTGAAGGGAAGCCAATTGCTGGAAAAACTTGCTTGCCTAGACCATCAAGAATTTGGGAAAAGAGGAAAAAGATATCAAAACAACAGGAACACAAACTAGATCAAAAATCTAAAACAAGTCCGACTGAGGCCAATAGAACCTTTATCCATCCTAATTGTCGCGCCTAGTCCTCCGACGAGGAGCAGCAGCAGCATCCTCGCTCTGGTCTTCCTTCTCCTCAGTTACTTGACTATTGGAAGTCGAAGTTTCAGCTCCATCAGTTTTCTCAGACTCTGCACTAGGTCTAGCCTGCACGTATACACACCCAGCACAGCAGTAAGATAAAAGCAAAACAGGTGGGTTCTTTTAATTGTTCTCTTTTAACTAGGATGGAAGGGATGTTAGTGCTTACAGGCTGCAGCTTCTTTCCACCAAAGATAAGCTTCAATAGAACTGAAAAGACAACAATTACAACCGAGACGACAACACCAACTGTGATGTTGGGTTGTTTCTCAGCTTTCTCGAGAAGATCCTGGAGAATTAAGGTAAGACATATTAGACACTTGCAGCAAAACTTAACCCTTTATTGCAACAACTGAAAATAGTTCCTCCACTTACCAACACTTTGGCCTTGTGTTCACCCAAGAACGGGACTTCGGCTACCTTGTAGAGGAGGTCAAATACAACTTTCTGCAGAGTATTGGCACATATTTCAAGTTGTGTGAAATTGAGAATACATCAGAAGCATAAGAATTATATGTTAAATAAAGTTCAATCCTTTACCTGGTATCCTTTGAGACCACCAGATTCTGCTTCTTCCTCGGCTTTCTGTTTCTCCTTCTCTACATCAAACTTGGGTTTCCAGGCAGTCTTCCTGTATGATTCTGCAACTTTCTCATCACTGGCAATCAATATATTGTCAAACAATATGCCATCTTGCATTGTCCAGATCTCAATGCCAACAGCGGCAATAGGCTCAAAGTTGGGTTTGTCGAGTTCAAAATAGTCAGGATTTGGGATATCTCTGGGCTTCCAGATACCCTTGTAATTAGGGTTGTCAATAAGTGGAGCGTGCCATTTTCCCTTGTAAGCTGGATTTCTCTTCGTTGGTCTTTTCCACTCTCCACATCCAGGAGCTTCTGCACATTTTGGGTTGTCAATCTTTGGAGCCTCCCATTCACCATCCTCCTCATCGTCCCAATCCTCGGGCTTTGTGGCCTCAGGATCATCAACCTCCTCAGGCTCATCATCCAACCATCCTTCAGGCTTCTCAGCTTCCTCATCCACAATTTCCATTGGTGCATCCTCATCCCAATCATCAGGTTTCTTAGCATCTGGGTCTGGAATCTTGGCTCTCTCATCCCAGTCCTCAGGCTTCTTGTCTTCTGGGTCTGGAATGGTCTTAGCAGGAATGAGTGGTGGCTCAAAATCATCAGCTGAGAGGAAGTTAGCCTTCTTCTTTTCTTCCCCATCAACCAAGATTAGAACATCATTGTCCGGTTTCAACACAGCAGTATAAACATGGGTTAGCTTGTCAGCTGGTACAGAGGGAGGAAACTTTAGGTGGTGCTCAACATACTCCCCACTCTTAGGGTTCTTGTGTTTCAAGATGAAGTGCACCTTGTTTGTAGCTCCACATTTATCAGGTCCAAACATTATTGTATAGGGCGATTCATTATCAAAACCCTTTGCGGTCCAACCTGCTTCCTGGGGGCGTAGGTATTTTAGGTAAGCACCACCACATTCAAGTCCTTCCTGGAGGCGAACCTCATACTGAAGGACCACGGTTCCGTCCTTGAGGTCAACAACATTGTCAAGCTCCTTGACAATAGCGTATTTCCTAGCCTTCTCACTAACTAGAAGTCCATAATCATCATGTCCCTCGCTCTTGGCATGTTTCCACACACCTGAAGCACAACACATGTCAATAAAGACTTTGGCACGACTTCCAAGATAAAGATTTGACATCACATCATTAATGCAAACAGGATGATGCACAAACATATAAGAATCGAAACATTTAATTGGTTTCAAGATTCCATATCAACATCACATTTGGCACAAATCATCAAAATATTTCAACGCTGAAGACTGCAGAATAGTCTGTCAGAAGGCACATAAATTGCATCTTCAATAAGTTTCACACTGAGGTAAATTTCCAAAACAACTCATGCTTTCATTTTTCAAGAGCAAGAGTACTTACGCTTGGATTTACTTAACTAAGATCATTTACAAGCAAACACTAAGACAAATAAATAATTGTGTATACTTAATGGAAAGAATAGGCATCCATAAAAGCTAGACCATCACATCGTTTTTGCTCCTGCCACCAGCAAACATCTCAAACGAATTACGTTCCTTAAGCATTGCTATTTTGTTTAGTCTTAATGTTGCATATTCAGTTCCCAATCTCATGATTCTTTTCGCTTAACTCCCTTAACAAGTTATAAATAAGTCAAAGTAGTGCAGAAGACATTGTAACAGCTAATAGCTCCACTGTAATAACACATAACATTCAAATGAATCGTGGTCCTTGATTATTACTTCTTCCTTTAACCTTAATGTTGCATAATTACTTTCCAATCAACAAGCTATAGATAAATCATATGTAGTGCACCAGCTAATCGCCCCTGTTACCACGGAAACACTAAAACTACTTATGTTTCTTAATAGCAGTTCTCCCTTTAGCCTTAATGTTCCATAACTACTACCTAATCTTCTGATTATTTTAGCCTACTAAATTAACAAGCTATGTATAAATCAGAAGTAGTACAATCTAAACAGGACACTGTTACTACACAAGTATCAAAACGAGATATGTTCCTAAATCATTGTTTCATCATTTAGCCTTAATCTGCGTAATTACTTATCACCCTTCTGAATCTTTCATTAAACTCTATCAAAAAGTCATAAATGAGTCCGACGAAGTGTCTAGAACAAAGTAGCAGCCAATACTATGAACATTCAATGCAAAAGAGTGAAAAATGAACGTCAAATAAAAATCAAAAGAAATACTTCAGAGATCCAGATGAAATCTCACCGGAATAATCCTCTTTCTCAGAAACGACCCATCGTCCATCAAATGCTTCATCAAACGACTCGTAGAACTTCTACAGATCACCAAAAAAAACAAGCAACCACATCTCAGACGATGCATTACAGTACAGATCGATCCCTTAATAAAAAAACAAAATCATATGCATAGGTTACGGATTTCAATCTTACCACATCAGAAGAAGCGTAGAGCCGAGAGAACAAGCAACAAGCCAATAACAAAAACGCATATTGCACCCAGATCTTCCTCCTACTTTCTTCCATAACCCGCTATGGACTATGAGAAGAAGATAATAATAGAAACTGTATGAGAGATCTCGAATTTGGAAACCCTAGCCGAGTTTCCACTGTGGGAAAATGGATCAAGGAGAAGATAAGAAAACTCTAGAAACTATACGGAGTACGAAAGACGAGATATTCAAGTGAGTTTAAATAGATCTTAAGGAAAAGAGGCATCGAGTTGTTGTAGCCAATGGAACTTCACGACACGTGAAGTTAACCAATGGGTGATTGACACGTTTGCATCCACGACGAGGTCGAGTAGAAATTAGGATCGACGGTTGAGATTATTTTCTCAGCTGCCCCATTTGGTCACCCTTGACTCTTGTATCCTTTTTCGTTATTCCATCCGTTTCATGATGATTTTTTTCGTTCGTATCAAAATGAATATTATCTTATTTTAATTAAAAATATTTTTTTTAAATTTTATTTTTATCTTTAATAAAATAATTCTCGATCATATAAATATTTAAGAATAATTTTAGATTATAAATTTTTTTAAAAAAAATTCTTAAATATTATATCAACTGTCAGATTAAAGAATGTCATATAAACTAAAACGAAAGGAATAACAATATTATAAGAAACTACTAATTATTTGATCTTATCTTAAATCTTAATCTTCCTTTTTCTATTTTCTAATAAGAGTAAGGTGGTGATGATTTGATTTGAATTTATTATTAGTTTACTGTATATAGAAAAAAATGAATGATTTTTTATTCTAAAAGAAACAAAATCAATTATAGTAGTTTTTTGGACTTTTAATTATTTTAATTTCTTAACTTTTTTAGTTAAGTGTAGTGTAATTCATTTACCTCGAATTATTAGAAAAAAATTGGAGTCAAAATGAAAAAAAATATATGAGCCAATCATATACTTTCTCTGTCCTTGAATATCCTTGATACAAAAATCACTCATTCATGTTCTAAAAGTATGAACACCCTTTGACAAAATTATTGGCTCCGCCACTCATCGGTGGTTGATGAGATGGATGATCTTTTTATAAAGTTTAGACAATCTTCTTCCTTGGATGTAGTTTTTTGAGGTGTGAGTTAGGTCTAAGACTTATTTTTGCATAGTATCAAGTAGAACTCATCTCACCTAACGTCCGATCCCAAATTAAATTTGCCGCACTAAATGTTAAGTATCGGACGTGAGGTAGGGTGTTAAAGAATGACTAAAAAATCTCACATTAATAGTTAATAAGATAAGTGAACTCTTTATAAAAACTTGAATAATCCTCCTTCCTTTAAACTGACTTTTGGGTGTGAGTTACGCCCAAGACTCTACATTTGCATGTTGATCTAAATATTCTTATAAGTTATTTAAACGAGATCTTTAGATCGTGATCTAATTCGTCTTTTCTTCTTTTTCTTTTTAAAAAAGGGTGTGGGAAACAATGAAGGGGTTTATCAGGTGAACAAAATCGAACCCTCATCGTTCAGGTAAAAGTTCAAATAGTTAACTAATTGAGCTGCTAAAACTCTTCGTAATTTAAAAAGTTTATAAATTGCAATAAAAATAAAAAGATGATCATCTACTAAACTCAAAGAAATTAACACTCGAAATTTTCTACATTTAGATGGACTCTCAATACACTAAATGACTAAATATGAAGTCGTTTTGTTTTGCTTTTTTCTACCTTTGCAATTAACAGGTTGATGAAGTTGACATTCCTTTATGAAATTTTCAGCATGAATAACGAGAATTTGGAAGGTCCTGCTTGATCACAAAGGAATTCAGAGTCCTCGATCTCCGCATGTTTCATCGATTTCAACAACCTTTCGATAATTAATTTAACTATAGCTGCAAGCAGAAGATTATCAAATATACAATAACAAAAAAAAAAAAGCGTAATATTTCAGGTTGAAAAATATACGTATGAATAAACAAATAATTAGCTTTCAAAAATGAATCTTAAGCATAACTACTCGGATAAGTAGATTATTCGATAAAAATTGACCAAGTTCATATAAAATTATTTGATATCTCATCCCTAGCCGATAGGGGGTCACTCAACAACCCCTCATGCCCAAGTCTAGCTAAACATCTGGTCTATGGACAATTTAATATGTGGGTCCTAAATCGATACACATAAATTGTAATGGGTCTAACTCTGATATCATCTAATAAAATAAATTTTGAACCTAACTTTACACTAAAAGCTAATACAGAAAAATGCCCAAGAGTCCAATTTCTCCGCATCTCACTTAGGACTTAACATTGCTAAATTAGGAAAGCCAGAGTTATCTGAACTCAAACCCCCAAAGCTGTTGTTTAAACAAAGCTGCAAAGTAGCAGCATAGTTATATGAACAGCCATTGAGGGAGAGAGTTCAGAAAATTCTGAATCTCCATTAATGTCATTTCTTCCATAACAATAGTTCGCAAGCTGCTTGATATTTATAGACTAAAATTTCTGGCCAATTTACTTAAAGTAATTAAATAAACAAGTGCTAGAATTGTATTTTTGCTGCTTCTTTTTGTTCTTTAGTAAAGAAAGTGTAATTGCTGATGAACTCCGAATGAATTGCCTCCACATATCTGATGCTAAACAAATTAATACTAATTAATTAAGAAATTTCAAATTAGGTTACGCTCCTTCTGAAAGTTTACTGCGAAAATTCTACGAAATTAATTAAGAAAATGTAATTCCAGGCAAACATTACGTGTCACTGATATGGAATACAATGGACCAAACTTTCCCCATTCTTCTTGGTGTTTTCTGTTTTTACGTATCGATAGTTTACAAAGATTTCTACAGAATATTACTGTTTTATTTTCGGTAAATTTTCATTATAATTAATTATACCTGTTAAGTAAATGTATTTTTTTTATGTAAATGTTATCATATGTTTATGATTATTGTTTTCATTTTCTTCCCCAAAACTGCACATAAATTGAAATAAAACGAAAGAAGTACGTTGTTTATGGTCAAACAAGTTTAGTACTTTTTGGTGATTAGGGATAGTTTTAAAAATATACAATAAATTAATTATTGTACAATATATAACCATGTTTTATGTATATACAAATATAGTCAAAAGTCATAGAAAATACATAGTGATCAAACAATATAGATTACTTATACATAACTTATACATTAAATATACAATATGATATATTTTATATAAAAACCATATACTGAATATACATGAGTATACACTGAATGGTCATTCCTCTGGTAATTGAAATGCTCCAATGGTCATATGATGCAACCATTGCTGTTTTGTTAAAAGAAGAGCAAGTTTCATAAATCACAAACATTTATAATATAACTATGTTTCGCAGTTATAATTTGAGTAATTGTATTTTATAACTATAGTGATAGCAATGTTTATATATTTTGTGCTTCATTTTTATACATATGTACAATTTATAATTTTTGTATAGTAATTACATATTTCGCATATAATTCATATACAACGTTTGTATAATTCGTCATGCAATTCACAGTGTTTGTATATTTCGATATACAATTCGATTCGCGCACAATTTTTGTATAATCACGCACAATATTTATATAAATCGTGTGAATTATACAAAATTCAAACTATAATTACAGCTAAATGTTTGCTGTGAGTTGTAACTAATTTAAACTATATATTATCTAATTAATTATTGTGTGTTTGCTTATCCACGTAAGTTCTTCGTAAAAGAACTGGGCGGGGCTGGTCTTCCATGGGCTTAAGCTAGCCCATTTAATGTCACAATCTCTCAGTCAATGTCAAGTGGGAATTATTGTCGGCCGTCACTATCTTTACACACTGACCATCCTTCGTTTCAATATATCTGAGAATTAAACTAACTGGTTTTCTTGTAGAAATCTGAACATGAAATATTATAAATAATACTCCCTCCGTCTTATTTTATTTGGTTCTCTTTGATTTGATATGGTAGTCTAAAATCATTGTTCGATATTTATTTGATTGATAATCATTTCATTAAGTATAAAAAAAGAATTTTACAGATAAATTATTTTCAATATGAATAAGATAATATTCATTTCAGAACGGACCAAAAAGAAATGAGTGAGGGACGGAGGGAGTGTAGTAATTGCTAACAATTTATCATGAGGAAAATCAACGGCAAGCACTAGAAGCAGTTAAAAAAAGAAACTATGGCAGCTATTTGGAGAGCTGATGTGTACTATTCGAAAGAGTAAATGTACATACTGATGTAGCACAACTCAAATCTAGAATAAAAATGTAGAAATAATAAACCTTCTTAGGATGTTTGTTCATTTTATGATGAGATCTTTTGAAAATAGTCTCTCTATTTCTATGAGGTAGTGATGAAGTTTGTGTTCATTTTTTCCTCTCAAGACTCCACTTGTGAAGTTGTTTGTTTGCTCGCAGTCCTAATACTTTTGGTGATGATTTGGTGAAGTGTATTAGTAAAATGAATGCATTTGTATTAGTAATATTTTATTTGACATACTTTTCATATTATGTATAACTAATACGTATTAAAATGTGTATTGCTAATACCATGAATTTCTATGCATTATTAATGCAATGAATTTTACCCCTCAAAATCTCTTTTACATCCTTTTCATCATAATTGTGAAGAAAATTTTTGTAAAATAAATTTTTTTATATAATGATTACTATTTATAATACATCAAATCAAACATTAATGAACGTATAGATATATTTGTACATAGATATATTATCATTTAAAAAAACCAATTTATAATCTAAAAAGGTATCAAAAATACTTGAGTCTAAAGGTAAATATCAATTAATATAAGAATTAATTATAAATTCATTACAATTTACTATTATTATATGAAATAAATTCATATCTCTGCCTAATAATTTATTTGGGATCCTAAATAAAATATATAAAGTATTCCCACAAAAGCCACTACCTCTGGTTGCTAATAGCCTAATACTTAAAATATTTGTTTCCAACAAGGTTAAACTTCTTACCATTTTTAGCTTCATGTTTTGTCAAAATAATTATTTCATACAAGATAACTTATGACGGGATAATATAATAAAAACGTGAATTATATTTCATTTGAACATTCAAAATAGTAAGCCTTGTTTCAATGAATATTTCAATTTATTTTAATAAAGTGTTTCAGTCAAACACTTTCATTTATAAATTGTAATTATTTTAAAATATATTTATTCATCTATTAAATAGTAATATTAAACTACATAAAATATGATATCTCTTGAATTATATGCATTATTAGCCTCTCCATTTTTGTTTGAGAAGGAATGACATCCTTTTCGTAAAGTCTAAAACTCGTTGTTAATATTTAAATTGGTAGGGTTACTCACATAAGTAAATAACTACCTAATTAGTAGTACTACTTTTAAATTATTTTTTAAAAAAAATTGATCAGAAAATGACAAAAAGAAAGAAGGAAATCAGCTTGTTAGTATTTAATTTCTTTGGGCTCTTTCAAGGATCACGTGGTCATGATTATATCAAATGTAATTTGCCAATAGAAATTAACTAATATTGGATTGTTGAAGGTGTTTAATTGACTGGTTAACTGACTTATAATTAATTAGGGATTAAAGGCCATCGAAAACTATCATAATCTTATATTATGAATGACCAATTTAGAGCGAACCCTATGTGAGGGAGGTTTGCAAACTTAAAAATTAAGAACATCAATTTTTTACATAAAAAAATCTAAAAAATCAAAAGAAATACTAACACAGAATTATATAGAGATTCGAATAACTTCATTATAAGAATAAAATGGTTTTAAAAAAATTCCAAATTGACTACGGAAAAATGCTCCTTCCTCCGTCCAACTTTACTTGACCTCCATTGACTTGACATAGGGATTAAGAAGTAGTAAATGATGGGATGATTTTATCAAATTACCCTTTGAATATAATAAATATGATGTCTTGAAAAATGTAATAGGGAAATGACTATAATTAGTGATAAGGGTAAATTAGGAGCTAAGTGTAAAATTGTTTCTTGATTTCATAAAGTCGACAAGTATCGTTAAACATCCCAAAATAGTATAGAGGACAAGTAAAGATGGATGGAGGGAGTAAATACATACGAAGCAATAATAGCAACACGTACAAAAATAAATCGAAGGAAAATGTTGGATCGGATCATCCATGTAGGTCAATTCGGATTCATATTAATAAATTAATAATGTACATACTCCATCTATTCACTTTTACTTGTCACTATTTCACTTATTGAGGTTAAACTACATAAACTTTGATCAACATTTTAAGATGTATTTTTTAATCATATTAATATGAGAAAGATTACAACTTATAGCATTTTCATATAGTGTTCAACCATCTAAACTTTAGATTTTAAATATTAAATTTCACGTTTTAATTTAGCTTTGGAATTTAGTCAAATTGACCTCAAAAAATAAAATAGTTACAAGTAAATATGAATAGAAGGACTAACTACTATATATTTTATTTATTAATAAATAATTAAAAGGGAAGAGACACAACTGTTTGAAAAATTGTGCCTCTTTAGGATTATAAAAGGGTTCCACGCGTGACAAACCAAGAATCTTTTTGAGGGAAAAAAAAGCAGAGAAACGTTGTCTTCCCTCTTCTTCTTCCTCCTCCAATTCCTAAGAAATTACATTGAAGATCTTGCGTAGATTTCTTCTCCGAAAAGCATTGAAACAATTCTGTGAAGATGTATGATTCATAGACTGTGATTCTTCGGTGTGTTCGTATCTATATACTTGTGATCACACTACTTGACTAATGAAATAATAATTCAACGATCCTGCAAATTAAACTTGATATTTGATGAGATTCTTCAACAATAATCATTAAAGCTTGTGTATCAAAGTCTTTTTAAGACAAATACCAATAATTTAAAATGAAATTTCAGTTAAACCCTTCATAGAAATGATTTGTGCAACTGTCCAATAGCTGCATGATGATGATAAGAAGATTAATACAAAAAGGATAACGCAAATGATTAAACGACTAATTAAGGCTAACGAAATAACAAAATTAATCTTAAAAGAATGTATAAAGAAGTGTAGTTAATTCTGGCCTGGGCACTGGCTAGTGGACTGATCTGAAATATCCAAAACTGGGAAAGCCAGAGTTTCCTGAACTCAATCTCTCATGGCTGCTCGTTAATTAATACGAGCAGCCATTGAGGGAGAGAGTTCAGAAAACTCTGAATTTCCACTAATATCTACAGGCTAATACATTTTCTCGCATATAAAAGCATTTAGAGGATCATAGGAAAACTTTTGAATAAAGGAATTTCTCTCATCGACTAAAGTTCTGAGTCAACTTTCTGCGCAAGCTAGTTATGATCTTCTGATAAAATACACTCCATATAAGCTGGAAGATATGGACTCATGAAGAGGAATCAATAAGGTTGAGAATTGTGGCTAACTATTTATAGGGTATCAATTAGTTTACTACTAAATATATATATGGAGTATAATATACATTTTAATATTTTAATATTTAAACTTATAGCTGTAACCCTTGCTCTTTCCATCCCCTCCATTATTTTTTTTCTTTTTTTTTTTTTTTAGAAAATGTAATTGCTGATGAATTTCTAAAGTCCCTCCACATATCTGGTCCTAATTAATACAAATTATTTGCTAAGAAATTTCATGTTAAATTCCATTCGAGGAACGGTTGAGAAATTTCTACCAAACTTGCAATTAATTAAGAAAAATTATTTCCAAACAAGCATTACGTGTCATTGAAATGGATTACAAATGGACCACTCTTTTCTTTTTTGGTCTTGATCTTCTTATTGTTTTCTTGGTAAACCCTCGCTCCTATGCAATAGGTCACAAATCACATAAAAGAGATAATCTGCACTAGGCAAGTTCGGTGTAATGAGCTTGACCCAGAAAATAAACTCCTTACTTTTGGGACAAGGGGTTTCGAAGTTGAAACCTCTAACATGGAAACCCCAAGTCCAAACTACTGAGCCACCCCGAAGGGTGTTTTTACAAGCATATATGATACTTCTTCCATTTCAAAAGGAATGACTTGGTTCAATTTGATACGAAATTTAAGGAAAAAAAGGTTTTTTTTTCATTTTATGATTCTAAGTTAATGTTATGGCAAATATGTCAAAATATCTTTTAATCTCGTCGCCTTAAACATTATAATGCTACCAATAAAAGAAAAAGGATCATTTATTTTTAAACTGACTAAAAAAAAGGTCATTCTTTTTTTAAACGAAGAAAGTACAGTATTTTATATTAATTTGATTTTATATGTTTTAATCTAACTAATCACTAATTAAATTTAAACATTGAACAATTTTTTTAGAATGCACAATCATAATCTATAATCAAATATCATTTAATTTTTGATCGAGAAAATGTCTTCGACAAAGTGCAGAGCGATACGATAATTAAAATGGAGTTGTCCTTCCAAGTGCAAAGTAAAGGATCATAGGACAAGAAACTAAACACAATTATCAGAGATACTATCATAGGAAGAATCACCAACTCTTGTAATTAATTAATTTAATCTTAGTAATTTGTTGTGAAAAATATGGTTAAGACTGGTGACAAATTCTTCCACACATATGCCCTAGTTATACAATGACATCACTAACATCCAAATTAATAGACGAGATTTTCCACATACATCCTTAATAAAATGTTAGGACTTGCATATATCTATATTACTAATGTAAAATAATATGTATTAAATTAAAGGAAAAAACTACATAAGATTTATAAAATAAATCAAATGTGAAATTATTTATCCTTAATGGATCAAATTCAAACTATCTATTCGTAATGAATTCATACACAAAACTATTTATCTTCTCGCCCCATTTTTCCCTTTTTAGTTTGCTCATTTGCTAACATCAGCACGGCATCAACATGATGTTAGCATTAATACTATGAAATAATCCTCAGTGATACTCCGGGGGTATTATATACCATATCGGTATCATATAGAATGAGTTAAATCCTTTGTAATATTCTGGCAGTATATTGATATCCAATTGATATTATATAAGTTTTTTTAAAAGAAATAAATAAGAAACAATTAATAAATTATTAAACTCTAAATTAGTAGAAAATATATTCGTTGTGATACTCCATCGATATATTTATACCATATCGGTATCTTATAGGACTAGAAAATTATCAAAGTCACAAAATTATTTACCAAACTCCAAATGAGTAGAAAATATATTCTTGTGATACTTCGTAGGTATATTGATACCCTATCGGTATCATATAATTTTGAGCTCTTTTTTAATAAATAAAATAATTAAGAGAAAATTATTGGAGTTACATACTTTTTAAATTAAATTCTAAATTAGTAGAAAATATGTTCTTTATGATAATCTATCGGTATATTGATACTACTATCGGTATCATATTTGAGCTTAATCCTCTATTATACCTTGTCTGTATGTGTATACCATATTGATATATCATACAAGGTGGGTGCTGACATCGTACTAATGTCAGCGCAAGAATTTTAATAATAGGGAAAATGCGAAATTTAATAGTAAGAGGGCATAAAATATAAAGTGGTGTGTGAATATGAATAATTTGCTTCAACGGGGTCTTAGTTTAGTTTTTTCTAAATTAAACCCATTATAAACAATCCTCCAATTTAGGGATGGCAACCAGGTAGGGTGGGGGTGGGGCGGGTGCAGGGTGGGTTTAGAGCTATGCTGGGCGGGACGGATTTAAAGCTATGTAGGTGCGGGTTGAAGTAGCTATTTTTAAAACTAATGTCGGGCGGGGTGGGTTGCGGGTTTGAAAAATCAAATATGAATTCGAAGAAATTAAATTTTTGTACTTAGTAAAAATCAAAGATATAAACTTTTTATATTAAACATTGTCTTTAATTTTATTTTTAAAAAAAATTTAAATTAGACATGTCCGGTAAATTGTTAGTTATTAAAATATTAATTAGAAACTTTTAAGAAATGATTAAGAAATAATTATTAAAATGTCAACTAAAAATAATTAATTAGTTGTTGAGACATTAATTAGTGAAAAAAATTAAATTCATTAAGAAATAAAAGAACTTTAAAATTTAAGCGGGGTGAGGGGAGGAGAAGTCTGTGTGGAGCGGAGAAAGGTGGGTTGAAAATAAAAAAAGTTACCATGCAAAGTGGGGTGAGGCGATTTAAAAAATTTATGAGTTGAGCTCAACACGCTCCGCACCCGCCCCTATCCTTCATGAACCATAATAAAGACTTCCAATTACAATTATTTTATTTTTTTCAGAATTGTGTTTTCATGTTATATTTTTTACTGTTTTGTAACAACATTCAATTTATGACAGTATTCTTTATAAAAGTATTCATTTATTATAGTCATATTCAAATACTGTATAGCATTATATCATAACAAATATATTGTGTATAAAAATAAAATAATTAATTATGAGCATATAATAAATTTCAAATACAAATATCTAAAAGGAAAAAAATATATATTTAATATCTATCAACTAGGATCATAATTTCACAAAGAAAGTCTACCATTGTTTGCATTTTTCTAGGTTCATACTTTTCTTTTTCTTTTTTGATAAATTGATGACAAGTACATTACTTCTTCATTCTTAGGGCACTAAATTATCAAACTTAGTTTTTTTGACATAGTTAATTAGCTAATTCTGCTTATAATGCATACATTATACATATAATAATAATTTTTTTTAATGATAATATTTATTATTATAAAAATATTTAGCAGTAGTTTATCTGTCATATTTCTGTTTTAATTTGTTTAAAAAG